>CM056945.1:10059613-10382656 GCA_029856935.1 Cyclocarya paliurus | reverse complement strand
AGGTTTTGTTAGTTACATCTATGCCATAATCAAGTTAACCATTAAGGCAACAAATCTCTAATGGTTAGTTATATGGTTGTTCCTAATCTATATTATATAGGCTTTATACCATTTAATCTCAATATTCAACAAAGAAGTTTAGTATATGCTCTCTTAATTTTTTTTCTTCACTTTCGATTATGATGGATTTGCAACAACTGGATTAAAAGAGCTCTTCTTCGTCTTTCTAGCCCCCCACTCATACTGATACTGGTTGTGCTTTCCATGTTTGCTTTCCAATATTTTGTATTCTTTTGAAATAGCATTTGGTCTTACAAAAAAAAAGTCAGTTTTTGGGGATGTTAATGTCCGTCGCTGGCTCCATGACGACAAATACATTTAAAAAAAAGAATGATTTGTGGACCAACCAAGCAGTAAGGCCTCCCATGTGGTGCACCGTCAGACCAATATACATAGCTAGACATACATAGCTAGACACAAAGTGTACAATTTGGTCAAAATTTGTGGTTCTTTAAGCTCATTCACTGTAGGTTCTCTTACTTGCTCTAGTGGCTGGCGAACGCCAACTGAGAGGGGAGAACAAATGGCTCAGGAATTGACTGGTTCTAAGTGGACTCATGGAGCTAATGCTTCGATTATCTTAGAATAAGAGGAACCGTCTTAGGAAATTACTTAACTTAAAAGACAAATGTCGCCGCTACAAGGTGTAGGAGTAACTTGTCTAGTCTTGCGGTGCACTCACTTAATGCCTCTCATTCTTATTACTTTTCAATATGAAAAAAAAAAAAAAAAAAAAATGGAAAGGTAGTCTTATTCAAAACCCCAATTATGAAACCCCTCATCTCCCACTTCATGCCTTGGAACGTACCGTTCTTATAGAGAGAGTGGCGCTTTCACATCTTCTTAACCGGAATGGCTAGGGAGAGGAAATGTTCTTTTTTAGGGTACTCCTGGGAACAGATCTAGTGGAGACGGGGTAGGGCTTGTAACTCAGAAGATTAGAGCACGTGGCTATGAACCATGGTGTCGGGAGTTCAAATCCCTCCTCGCCCACAACCGGCCAAAAGGGAAGGGCCTTTCCCCTTGGGGGTAGGAAAACCATAATTGGAATAATGAACCCAAAGCTATGGAACTTGGGTGTGGGTCTTTTGTCGAAATGTAATGGCCTTACTTTTTCTTTTTATTTATCGTTAATTTAATGGTGGATAAATGATATTTTAAATTAGTATGTCCACCCAAATCAACATATTTTTTTGTTTTACGCCCCGTAATTCTTCCTCAGCCGGGCTTGGGTAGAATAGCAGAGCAAGTACAAGTAAGATTGGCTTGACCTTTTGTTCTCTCCTGGTTGGGTCGGAGGCGAAGACTAACAATGTTCATCATTCAGTGGTGGGGTGTTCATAGAAAAGAAGGCGTATGAGCACTAGCGCGCTACGGCTTACGCAGTTGATCGGATCAGATAACCCTTCGGGCAACCAACCAAACCCAGCAGATCAAATTTCAAACTCCTCCTGGATGTGGATTGTTTAGCCAATGATGGACTTCGCACCACGGAATGGATCAAAGAATTGAAGACATTTCCAATACCAACAACAGATCCCGCTAAAGCAATTGTAGCAGCTTCGACACCCATTGATTTTGCACCTTCTAGCATATGACTCCTCACCCCCCCAATATCTGGTAATAAATTTCTAATGATTTGGATTGAAGTTCAAAAAGGGGCTCCCCACCCCCTCAAAGTGGGCCCTATCAAAGTGGTATCCTCGAGTGCCTCTGAGGGGCTTCTAGTCCTTCCTTCTTGACTTGTTTTGCAACGAGGAAGTAAATTACATTGATTCTTTGACCCCGAGCCTTGCTGGTGAACTCGAGGGAGGTGCTAGCTTTAGTTCTTTACTTAGCCTCAATGGGAGTGGTTCAAGCCAAGCCAATATGCCTTAATCCAATCCGAGTGAAAACAGCAACCAGAGTGATTGTAGCATGTGTCAGCAAACAACTCTAAGCTGAACTGATTACAGATTGGTAATGCAGACTAAGCTACTTTTCTGTAATCACCTCACTCACTCTGATAGTGAGAGAAGGGCACCCCATATTCTATTTCCTTCTTTTAGTCGGAAATTCAGGATGAAGAGAGAACTACTTCTTCATTAAATTGAAAGCATATAGAAGAGTGACTCTCATATGAACAGGAGAGAGAGAACTATTCCTTGATTCCACTGTAAGGTAAGTAAGGAGATCTTTCTTCTCTTCTTTAAACCCATCCCCCATTCTCTTTATCTATTGATTAGAGCCTTGCTCCTTCTATCTCCTTAGGCTCATCAAGGAAGACTCGCTCTAGATCTTCATTTGCTTCTGTTTATAGGATTTATAGGGAAGTTCCTCTTAAAGAAGGGGACTATCACAGGATGCTTTGCATACGGACTAGTTGCATCCCTTAGATGGCTGTCTTCTACTTACAGAAGGACTCACTCTAGGAAAGGGTTCATATCCAGACTAGTCCTATCTTTGCTTCTAATGCTTGAACTCTTGTTGGAGTCCGAGCTCAAAGGACTAGGCCTGCAGATACTTCCTACTCCCTATAGGAAAATATACTGCACAATCTGAATGAAAATATTCCTCCTTAGTTTTTATTGACTGATCAATATGTGTATATATATACAAGGTCATTACAGAGCTATTTTAGGAAATGATTACAGGAAATAATTACAAAGTTTACAAGGCAAGAATCTCGGATAGTAACTACACTATCAGTTTTGATTTAAAACATAACAGAGAATTATTCACACGGCTTGATTTGGGGCTAGAATCATGGGCTGTTGTCTTGAGCTTGATTGTGGCAATCTTCTTTAATACTGCCTAAGAAGAGTCCTTAGGAAAGGAGGATCTATCTCTTTAAAGGAAGGGAATTATGAAACATTGTTGGATTTTTTTTATTAATTTGAACTGACTTTGAACGAGTCTGGTAATGATTTTTTTACTTAAGACTTTTGAATAGATCTTTAGTAATGTGCGCATATTTATACAAAGGGAGATCACGCGAATCTACATGCTTTTATATTTATGTCTAGCCTCCGGCAAAAGATTTCTGGTTCCGCCAATGAAGACCCATGTTTCTAAACAAAAGAAGAATCTACATGTTCTTGTATTTAAGTTCTGTGATAAAAAAAATTTCGGTTTCGCCGCTGAAGACCCGTGTTACTAAACAAATGAAGGTAGTAATTAGTGATGCAGAAAAAAACGTATTCTCAACATCACATGCATTCCTTTTCTTCTTCTTCAACATGTGGCTTTACCTACTCCCACGATCACATGCTATCAGTCTTTTTTTTTACGAAAAATTCTAGGGAACTTCGAGTGCGTTACCCTCGGAGCGTACCTGACCTAGAATTTAAAAAGTAATATTTTAACTAATTATTAAGCGATAAGGAGCTGGCCGGCCGTGAAGCAAACTAGCCATGCTGCATGCATAATGTCTTATATTATATATATAGGACAGTAAATGTCTAATATTATATTGCAGGGCTCTGCTATCCTCAACCTCTCTATTGTTTCCTTGAACTTCTTTCCTGTATACACCCACACAAGATTGGTCGAATACTGAACTCAACTGAACATAATCTTATCGTTGAGGTCGACTATGGAGACCTGGTTCCTCATCATCTTCTCCCTCTGTATCGCAGCCCTCCTTAACCTTCTCGTCTTCAAGAAATCCTCCGGAAACAAGCAGCTCCCTCCCGGACCCCTCAACATCCCCATCATCGGCAACTTCTTTCTGCTTCGCAAGTCCTTCTCCGAGCTCGAGCCCTTACTCCGCAACCTCCACACCAGGTATGGCCCCATCGTTACTCTGCATAGCGGCTCCCGTCCGGCTATCTTCGTCGCCAACCGCTCCATCGCCCACCAAGCCCTCATCCAGAACGGCGCCGTCTTCGCTGATCGCCCCCCCGCCCTCCCCACTGGCAAGATCCTCTCCACCAACCAGTGCAGCATCAACTCCTCCTTCTACGGACCAACGTGGCGACTTTTCCGCCGAAACCTCACCTCCGAGATTCTCCACCCTTCGCGTGTCAAGTCCTACTCTCGTGCGCGCAAGTGGGTATTTGACATCCTTCTCAACCACCTTGAATCTCACTCCACGACCGAATCCGGCGTAGTTAACCGCGTCCGCCTGATTGACCACTTCCAATACGCTATGTTTTGCCTGCTGGTTCTGATGTGTTTCGGCGACAAGCTCCTCGAGACCCAGATCAAAGAAATCGAAGCCATCCAGCGTCGCGTGCTTTTGATCTTTGGTCGCTTTAACATACTTGATTTCTGGCCGAGGCTTGGTAAGATACTATTCCGCAAGCGTTGGGAAGAGTTGTTCAACCTTCGGAGAGACCAGAATGCTATACTAGGGCCTTTGATAGAGGCGAGGAAGAGAGTGAAGCAAGAAAGGTTAAGCACGGCGAAAGAGGACGCCCCCCTAGAAGATAATGGTGATGATGAGTTTGTGGTGTCGTACGTGGATACGTTGTTGGATTTGGAGTTGCCGGAGGGGAAGAGGAAGCTTAGCGTGGAGGAAATGGTCAGCTTGTGCTCGGAGTTTCTCAACGCGGGCACGGATACAACGTCCACGGCGTTACAGTGGATCATGGCAAATTTGGTGAAATACCCCCATGTTCAAGAGAAGCTTTGGGCAGAGATCAAAGGGGTCGTTGGAGGGCATCCAGAAAAGGAGGTGAAGGAAGAGGATTTGCACAAGATGCCGTATTTGAAGGCAGTGGTTTTGGAGGGCTTAAGGCGTCACCCACCAGGGCACTTCGTGTTGCCACATGCTGTGACGGAGGATGTCGTGTTGGAAGGCTACTCGGTGCCCAAGAATGCCACTTTGAATTTCATGGTGGCAGAGATGGGCTGGGACCCGAAGGTGTGGGAAGATCCCATGGCGTTCAGGCCAGAGAGATTCATGAGAGGTAGTGATGGAGTTCGAGGGGAAGTGTTTGATATAACGGGAAGCAGGGAGATTAAGATGATGCCGTTTGGGGCTGGGAGGAGGATGTGTCCTGGCTCTGGTTTGGCAATCCTTCATTTGGAGTACTTTGTTGCCAATTTAGTATGGAATTTTGAGTGGAAGGCTGTGGATGGTGATGATGTTGATTTGTCAGAGAAGCAGGAGTTCACTATGGTGATGAAGGATCCATTGAAGGCCAATCTATCTCCCAGATTGTGAATGGATAGCTTTACTTTTCTTTTCTTTTCTTTTTTGGATAAGTAATAGCTTCACTTTTCTTATATTATAAACGTGAACACTTGATGAATCTGCTGTAGTCAAGATATCAATGTAGGCTCTTGCTCTGCTATTTAGTGGATGGATGCCCCTGTATCTGTGTGGTCCACCGTTTCTATGTGAAGGCATTAATTTGTTGGGTTATTTCTCCGTTAACATTGCCACTTCAGTGTTCCATAGAAAATTTAATGAACTGTTGGAGTATTCTCACCTTCGTCTTAAATTTATACATTTTCAATTTCATCGGTTCATGTGTCAACTTTATCAAAAATGACAAATATATGATGAAGAATATCAATTTGTAAAATTGAAAAAATCGTAAGTATTGGTTTTGAAGATATAACTGATCCGGTATTGATTTTTTAAATTTTAAAATTAAAATATATTAATTTAATTTTAAAATATATTAAAAATTAGATTGAATTGGACCGATTGCACCCTTATTTGAAACAATGGAACCTGACCAAAATATTTGAAAATGTCTTAAAAGAAACTGATGCTTTTGGGTACCGACTCCCGAGTCTATGAGTCAGACGGATTGGAGCCCAGTTCTAACTCCACTCCCACATTATCGAAGTTGACGATATAATTTATTGCTGGAGTTTAACTTGATTACCGAAAGAGTCATGCTAGCGGTCGCTAAGCACAAAAGTGACTTTTTATTTTTATTTTTTTTCATATTTTTTCATATTTTTAAATATTTTTAAAAAATAAAAAAAATACATTAATACACTAAAAATTATTTTTTTTATCATTAAGTGAAAAAAATTAAAAATTAAAAATAAAATATATAAATAATCAAAATGAGAAAACAAATTAAGATGATATACTAATATTTCTCTTATCAAAAAGCCAAAATCGTCTATTAAACCAAAAATAAAAACCCTCTTCCGTTAGTGAGATGCTTTAGCTGTAAAAGTACTTCATAAAAATAAGCTTATAAATATAAGCAGCTTGATACAGATACTTCAAATTTTGAAATTATTTTTATTATAAAATAAATTTAATATATTATATAAAATCATAACAATTTATAAATTTTATCTTTACGCATGCAGCCATTCTCAACATTACAAAAAAATAAAAAAAGAAGAAGAAAGAAAGAATAGGTAAACAGATAAAAAATGGAGACAGCATCAAGCATTGCAAATTCCAAGGACCACATACATTATAGGACCAAACTAATAACCTTTACAAGGTGTTATTTAAATAGTAAATTGAGATGCGAATGAATGGTTTTAGATGAATTAAATAAAATATTATTATAATATTATTTTTTAATATTATTATTATTTTAAAATTTAAAAAAATTAAATTATTTATTTTATTTTATGTAAAATTTTAAAAATTTTATAATAATAAAATAAGACGAAACGAAATAAGATCAATTTTCAATTCAAACGGGCCCTACTTGTATCTAATACCACAAAATGCCATGTCATTAAAATTACTTTGAAATCTGCGATAGGTTAATAATAATACCTATCTATATTTCAAAATTAACTAATATTGCAACGTACGAGGATCCAATGAGTATTGGTGTCGTGTGCGATTCTTAGAGACAGATATGCAAGTGAGAATTTTTCTTTTTTCAGTTTATTTAAAATTGACATGTCAACTTCTTTGCGAAAGGTTCTTAAACCAAACTGCGTAGCTAGAGTTTATACTCTGAAACATTGAGTAAGTACTTCACCCAAAACGCTTCAAGCTATTCTATTTGTTTTGTTGTCCTCAGTCTCTAAGACAATTCAACTCTACCACCCCGCTGATAGTCCGCCACCCGAATTGAGCCAAAAAAAAAAAAGGTGTGTTTCATCATTCCATCTATTTGATTCTATGGGTTAAGAAGATTGAGAGAGATAGCAATATAAACTTGGCTCTTTTAAGTGCTCAATATCATTCTTTTCAAATTTTCTTTTATCTTACAAATGATACTAATGCAATAATCATCGTGTAGAGTCAAATCAACAACCTAAAAATTAGCTTCGAGATAAAATCGAGAGTCAAGCTAGTTAAGAGATAAGGTTAAGAAGAGATAAGGAAAGAGACTAAATGCATGTTTGGGATTGCGGTGGGAAATATAACCTATACATTTAAGACTTATAACTTAAGTAATAAGTTTTACTATTAAAAATTTATTTACTGTTTGGAAACTATATGTTTTAAACACTTTCAAACATGTTGCGTTTGTTTGGAAACAAATTTAAAAAGTATTTTCTGATGTATAAATTACGATTATTTGAATTTTTAAAGATTATAACCATATACTTGAAAATTTGAAAATTGTAATAATTTGAAATTCGTATGGGTATTTTCGACCATTAACAGTCTTTTTAAAACTTAAATTATGTTCCACATTATTTGGAAAAACTGCTTTTCCTCAAACATACTTTTTAACTTATTTGAAATTAATAGTGTTTTAATATATAACACTAAAACAACTTAATTTTTATATTAAATAGCTTTTAAGACTATTTAAGCACTTTTTAAGACTCATACCGCTCCCAAATAGGCCCTAAGACTTCTAAAAAAAAAGAGACTCGGACTTCTAAAAAGAAAATGTTTCACTAGGCAAGTTGAACTCAATCACTCAAAAAAAATAAACCTCCATATAAGGCGGAGACTGACTCGTTCGAAAATGAGCAGCCAAAAGGCTATCCCAAGTGCAGGAGCGTGTCGCGTAGTAATTAGGAATAAATTCCTAGATCGTCTCCACAGGGAAAGTGCTAAAAATAAACTCGTGTAAAATGGTGGAATTATTTACAATGAGAAAATAAAAATAAAAAGTGATAATATGTACAATGGATGAAAGAGTGCAATGAAAAAGAAAATTTACTGGTCGTGAACCAGATTCATTTTTGGTTGGCTTTGAGTGTTGAGAAGCAGTGATGAAAAGTAAAGAAATTAAAGTGCAAGACAGTGAATTTAAATTACTGAAAATTAAATGACTGAAATTTAAATGAGCAAGAAAATTAAATGTCATAAAAATAAATTGCAGGAAATAAAATTGCAGAAAAATAAATGACTGAAATTTAAATGACAATAAATTAAAGTGCAGAAAAATAAATGACATAAATTTAAAGTGCAGGAATTAAAAGTGCAGAAAAATAAATGACAATAATTTAAAGTACAGAAATTTAAAGTGCAGAAAATAAATCATCATAAATTAAAATGAAAAATAAAATAAAATTAAAAGTGGAGACTACAGATGAAGGAGGACAGCTTGGTAACAACAGTTGGTCCATTAGGCTCGCAACTGCATCACCGAACTCCCTCACTTCATCTGTGCTTCCTCCAAAAATTAAAAAAACTACAGACTAATCCTAAGTCTACTGGGTGTCTAACATCGACCACCCCTCACACTCTAACATTGATGGCCTTATATAGGCATAAAAAAAAATATGCGCTTAGCTGCCCACTCAGAAAATTATTCTGATTGTCCTAGCATGTGCATTTGTCTGGTCTGCTGGTGTAAGTGATCTGTCCCATGAAAACAATTCCACCGCATTTCTTCACTACTGTCCGAAACTCTCCAGTTGGCCACTGTGTGCATGTGATCCTCCCGTTCTCCTTTTCTGCATGCTACTTATTCTTCTTTATTTCTTTTCTTCTTTTCTTTTTACTTCTCCGTTGCTGCGTTCCGTTCGAGCCTCTCCATTTCTTTTTTCTTTTTTTTTTTTTTTTCTGCTTGCGCCGACTGCAGCCGACTGCACTGCATGTAGTTTCTTTCCAGCTTGCACCGAGTGATTCTTTGTCTTTCTGTTTTCTTTTGCTTCTCTTTTTCTGCTCTGTATGAACTGCTCCGTGCATT
Organism: Cyclocarya paliurus; assembly: GCA_029856935.1. Taxonomy (NCBI): domain Eukaryota; kingdom Viridiplantae; phylum Streptophyta; class Magnoliopsida; order Fagales; family Juglandaceae; genus Cyclocarya; species Cyclocarya paliurus. Next base: position 10,373,579 of record CM056945.1, on the reverse strand, counting down.
GCCCTTGGATCTTGCTGTGCGTGAAGTGTGAATGGAGAGTTTTTGTGGTCCGAACACACTGCGTGTTGGTTGGAGCTGCTGCGTTGTTGAAGATGAAGGTTGGCAGTGAAGTGGAGGTGCTTCCGGGGTGATGGAGTGCTGTTGTGCATGCTCGGAATGCATGCATGGTTCGAAGCTTTGCACGGTCGAGAGGTTGAAGACGACTTCAACGACGCTGCCGTAGCTCGGTGGTTTCGTGGAGTTGGACGTGTATTTGGCCATGCGTGGTAGTGGAGAACTGATCGTCGGCGTCGTCTGGTATTGCTGGTGGCCGGCGGAGGAGCTGCTGTGCACAACGGCATTGTAGCACGAAGTGCAATGAGGGAGGTAGAAGATGAAGGGAACGACGTGTCATTCAGTTTGCGGACCAAACGGCACGTCGTTTAGGCCAGACGACCGAAATTAAATTTGTGCTAAACGACATGTCGTTTAGCATAAACGACATGTCGTTTAGGACCTGTGCAGAAAAATAAAAATAAAAATAAAATAAAATAAACAGAATAATAAAAAATAAAATAAAATTAGAAAAAGAAAGTAATTAATTAATTAAAAATTAATCAAAAACTAAACTAGAATGTTAAAAATGTGTTGTGCATGTGAGACAATAAAATCAAATAAAATCACAAGTTATAAAAATAAGCATAAACTATGCTTTTAATCAATTTAATTCATAACTTGGATTTATTGCCTCTTGATCATTTTTTCATCTAAAATCAACGATAAAATAATAAAATAATTAAGAATACATTGATTTTAAATGTATAAAATTGCAATAATGCAGCTCAATCACACTCCCCAACTAACCCTTTGCTAGTTTCTGAGCAAAAATAGTGAAAATTAATTGAGATGAATATTGCATAAAGCTCGAAATCCAAACAGAAGCAATCAAACACAACAACGAATTCTCACAAAATGCGACACGTGACTATCAACTCCCAGGGCTATATTCACCAAGACTATCTCAACAATCTTTCATTAAGAATTGAGGAAAAAAATCTCAGAACTCAGATGTGTGTGTAGCTAAATTGTTCTTCATTACTAGCCATGATTCGTCATAGGATGTTTTCAACCTTAAGATTAATCATTTCTGATTCTAACTACCTCAAAGCCTAAGGGACTAGCAGTTTTCACGCAAACTCTGTTTAAAGGTTGAACACTCAACCCCCAAAGTTTGGGTAACTGTTTCTAGCCCTTTTCTTAGGAAAGCTCACTGCTTCATGCTTCTTTTTTTTTTTAATTTTTTTTTTATTATTATCATTTTTTTTTCAAACGGATTCGATCAGTGGGGAATCGAACCCAGGACCGTGCGCCTAATCCACACATTCCCAAGTTCGCCCTTACCACTGAGACAGATCCATGCTTATTCTCTCTTTTTTTTTTTTTTCGAAAGGCTCGGTAGTCCTGCAGTTTACTTCTCCAGTGTTAAATCAACGAATAGTAATGAAGAATACTACAAGTGTAAGCATGTGTAGACTGTCATTCAAGATTTTCCCTTCATTATATAAATCATGCCAAGTCTATCTCAATGAATATAGCATCCTGGTGTTTCAAGTCATACATCAAGCAAAATATGATGCATCAAGAATTATGTTCTATGCTCAGGGTTGAAAATAAATCTTCATAAAATAATTCCGCTCAATTACACCACCAAGATGCTCAAATTTCACAAAATGATAGAATAGAGTATGTGTCAATCATGTGTATATCAGTGCATATTGCATTAAGGCAAAAATTGTGTAATCCAATGCACACATACTAACAAAGAAAAGATGAGCAATAAAATAAAGATTAATACAGAAAATAAAGAAAGAGAAACAATCAACAAACAACAACTTAGAAAATAAGCAATTATGTAATCCATCATACACACGTAAAATCAAACAAACAACATAGAAACTAAACAAAGAAATAACACAAAATAAACAACAAGACGCAATAACAGAAACAGTATTTAAGTAAGTATGAGAGTAGAGAAAACTTCCTGGATCAGTGGGAAATGCTTTGGGGTGAAAACTTTTCTTGCAAAAAATTCTTTATGCACTCCATTCCAGTGTTTAAGTGTTCTCAGCAATGGAACACTTGAGTTGGATCAAGTTTGAAACAAAGATGATCTGCCAACTGAGTCAAATGAGTGTTCATCCAATTGCAGTAAAACTTAGAATTTAACAAATGTCATAAATCCCGAGATCCGACAGCTGCCGTAAGTCACGGAGCCCTGGATCTCGTGCAATAGGACCGTACGACAAACACTTTAAGCCTCGAGCTCCGTCCTGGGTCCAGATCGTGCTGTAAATTGCAAACGGACAATTGCTTTATAGCCTCGAGCTTTACTCCGGGTCCTGCCTGAATCAATCTTTGCTGAGCCTTTGAATGCTTCGGGCCTCTATATAAAGGACCATCTCCACCCTCTCAAAACACATAACAATCTCTGCATCTCTCGTATTTTTTTTTTCTTCTTTCTTTTCTTTTCTCATACCTCTCACAGCTTCTCTCAATTTCTTCAAATGGCTGAGCAGCATTCTGTCAATAATATCCCCGATTTGAATCAGGTACCAATTATGCCTCAACAATTGCACTTTGTCCTGATGCCGTCAACACCATGGTTGGGGCAGAGGTATATTTCTCTACTCGGTCCGATGCCGAAGTTGTTTCAGGATCGAGAATGCTCGGTGCCCAATATGCTGCTTCTATTACAACCATATCCCGGAGGTTACTGTTACAAGTGAGTGAAACTGATCAACTTAAATCTCAAATTTCTAAATTGCAGCAAAAACTTGTTAATAAACACAGAAAAAATAAAATATTAAGACAAGAAAATAAGCAATTAAAAAAAATGTGCGGACTGGTATGCTCAAAACCTGCGACCACGAATAACGGAGCTGGAACAAGAGAAGGACAAATACTCAGCCAACATCAGCAATTAACAGCAGAAGTCCAGCGTTTACAAGAAACAGGGAGTCAGTCTGCTGTTTAATCTTTGCTTGCTTATTATAAAGCTTGTTTTGTTCTTTATTTCCAACTCTATAAAATTAATCTTGAGCATTAAAGCCTTTTTTTTTAATTAATTTTTTTTTAATTATGAAACAAAATCAGAAAAAGAAAAGACTCATTCAAAAACGGGTTTTCTAAGACTCAATATCCCTAAAGAAATACCGTCAAACAAATAGGATAACTGGCAAGATAACTACTCTGCCAAAGCGGACACTTGCGATCATTGTGCTATCGCGTGTCGGTATCACTTCATCATGCCAGGAAATCCTGAACACTGACATGGTATTTTATTTTATTTTATTTTTTTATTTTTTGAGACGCAAAGTGAGGAGACAAATGCAAGTTCATTTTTACAGAATGCAATTCCCTCCCCCCAACTGAACAATGCAGTGTCCTCACTGCTTAACAAAGAAGAAAATCAATGTAAAGAGAAAACAACGCAAAAAGGAAGAAAAAAAATGAGTAAATAAACAACCACACAACACAAGAAATAAATATAAATAAACAAATAAATAGCACTCATAAATGACAAGGTGTCTGTACAAGAAGAGTTTCACCTGGATCATGAGGAAAATGATTTTTCTTATTGGCTGAATTAGGTTTTTTATAATCAATGCACATCCTCCAGCCAGTGACCGTTCTAGTTGGAATCAACTCATTTTTCTCATTTTTGACAACGGTTAAACCAGATTTTTTGAAACCACTTGAGTTGGACTTACCCACTTGCTGTCTGAGATGGGATTGATGATACCTACTGCCAGTAGCTTGAGCACTTCCTCTTTGACAACTTCCTTCATGATAGGATTGAGCCTACGTTGAGCATCACAAACCGATCTAGCATCAGAGAAGGGAAAAGTCGAGCAAATAAATTCTGTAGGTGTCAAACCCTCTACAGCGTTCAAATCACTTGTGTTATCAAAATGTGCTGGCATCTTGCAAGCATTAAAAACATTCAATTCAAGTGCCATGTTTCCAAAAGTAAGATTCAGAACTCCACTTCTGCAATTAATCAAAGCATTTGACGTAGCTAGAAATGGTCTTCCAAGGATGACAGGAGCTTGGTAAATAGTGGATGCCGGCTGCTGCATATCAAGAACTACAAAATCTACCGGATAGTAAAATTTTTCCACCTGGACTAGCACATCCTCAACAATACCCCTCGGCACCTTGATTGATCTATCAGCCAACTGTAACATGATGGATGTATTTTTCAGCTCTCCCAGTCCCAACTGCTCATATAATGAGAACGGAAGTAAGTTCACACTGCTCCCTAAGTCAAGTAGAGCTCTCCCAATGCGTGACTCACCGATCATAATGGAAATATTGGGAGAGCCGGGATCACCGTACTTTTGAGGAGTCTCGTTCATTATCAATGCACTGACTTGCTGTGTTAGGAAGGCTTTTTTTTTAACATTCAGTTTTCTCTTCACTGTGCATAAGTCCTTCAAAAATTTTGCATATGACGGGACCTGTTGTATAGCATCCAAGAATGGAATATTAATCTTCACTTGCTTGAAGATTTCATAGATCTCAGTGTGGTATTTGTTCTTTTGGCCAGATGATAATCTTTGAGGATAGGGAACCACAGGTTGGTACCCCTTACTTGATTCAGCCTCTGTAATCACAAACTCTTTTGACTCCGATCTCTCCACCTCTGGTTCTTTTTCAGCTTCTTCAAGCTCCATCACATTTTCAAGTGTAGGAGCAACTTCCGGTTTATCCACAGTTATCTCCGGTTGAGGGACTTCCTTTCCACTTCTCAAAGTAAGAACAGCATTTACTGTCTCAATAGCATCTTCTGAGACATTATGTACCCGTTGTGGTTGTTGCCGGTACACTTGAGGATTGGGTTGAGGCTGTGCTGGGAACTTCCCTTTCTCCAGAGTGCTCAGTGCTATGTTCATCTTATTCATGGTACCTCGCAATTCATTTATGGCCTGAGTGTTTTGATTGTTTGTGGTGGCCTAGATCTGCATGAATTGCTGAAGTGTATTGGCCATCTGTGCCATACTTTCATCTAAAGACTTTTTTCCAGGTGGTTGTGGCTGAGAACTTTGTGCAGCTACATGAGGCTGAGATCCTGGAAGTGCTGCAAAAGGATAGCTCTGAGGATTCTGATATGGTTGCTGCTGGGGTTGGGGAACAATCTGATGGAATGACTGCTGGGGTTGAGGAACAATCTGATGAAATGGCTGCTCGGGCTGAGGAACAGCCTGATGAAATGGTTGGTGAGAAGATGGAGGGGATCGGCTAGGCTGATCATTTCTCCATGAGAAATTTGGATGATTCTTCCACCCAAGATTATATGTATTTGAGAAAGGTTGATTTTGTGCTCTGTTGACCCAGTTAGCTGATTGCATCTGTTCAGGCTCATTCTCTTGAATTACGGGCATGATTGGACAGTCTTGAGTCTTGTGGTTTGAATCAGCGCACAAAGAGCACCCCTCTACAGCTTTTACGGCCTTCACTTTTTCTATCTCCATGACCTCCAATCTTCTGGTTAATGCAGCTATTCAGGCTTGAACATCAGTGTCTTCTTTTATCTCATATTTGCCTCCACCAGTAATGGTTCTTAGTGGTTGTGGTGTCAATGAAACTCGATCAGTCCGAGTGTTCCATTGTAGGGCACTCTCAGCAAGATAGTCAAAAAATGATAGTGCTTCGTCAGGTTCTTTGCTAAAGAACTCTCCGTTGCACATGGTTTGGACAAATTGCTTGCATTCTGGAGAGAGACTGGTGTAAAAATAATTCACCAGTCTCCAGGATTCAAAACCATGATGTGGGTAGATGTTCATCAAATCTTTAAACCTTTCCCAGCTGATATGGAAAGTTTCGTCAGGCTTTTGGTTGAACTGACTGATTTTCTCTGTAATGATTGAGTTCTTTGAAAAGGAAAAAATTTCTTTAAAAATTCACGTTGCATATCAGACCAGCTAGAAATAGAATTAGGCCTCAAAGAGTTAAACCAAATTTTTGCTTTGTCCTTTAGAGAGAAAGGAAACAATCGAAGCCTAATGTATTCATCAGTATTGGTCCTATTGATGAACGTGGTGCAAGCCAACTCAAAATCTGTCAGATGTTGGTAGGGACTTTCAGCTGCATCCCGTGGAACTGAGGTATTACTGAAGTCATGCCATGCTTGATGGAAAAATTAGGTGCATCTAGGTAACAAAATGCATGAAGGTGTAGTGGTGCGAGTGGGTTGCAAAGACTCTTTAAGAGTGCGTGGTGCAGGCACAGCCATGGCTTGTTCGGTTTCAGGTTGCGCTTGTAGAGGAGACAAGAAGGGTGTCTGTCTCTAAGTGGTGTGAACTACTATTGGTGCTTGATGCACTCTACACAATGCTATGAGGGAACTGAAGATCACCCAATACATGAAACATCGGTCCAAAATAGAACCAGACGACCAAATTAAATTTGTGCTAAACGACATGTCGTTTAGCATAAACGACATGTCGTTTAGGACCTGTGCAGAAAAATAAAAATAAAAATAAAATAAAATAAACAGAATAATAAAAAATAAAATAAAATTAGAAAAAGAAAGTAATTAATTAATTAAAAATTAATCAAAAACTAAACTAGAATGTTAAAAATGTGTTGTGCATGTGAGACAATAAAATCAAATAAAATCACAAGTTATAAAAATAAGCATAAACTATGCTTTTAATCAATTTAATTCATAACTTGGATTTATTGCCTCTTGATCATTTTTTCATCTAAAATCAACGATAAAATAAAAATAATTAAGAATACATTGATTTTAAATGTATAAAATTGCAATAATGCAGCTCAATCACACTCCCCAACTAACCCTTTGCTAGTTTCTGAGCAAAAATAGTGAAAATTAATTGAGATGAATATTGCATAAAGCTCGAAATCCAAACAGAAGCAATCAAACACAACAACGAATTCTCACAAAATGCGACACGTGACTATCAACTCCCAGGGCTATATTCACCAAGACTATCTCAACAATCTTTCATTAAGAATTGAGGAAAAAAATCTCAGAACTCAGATGTGTGTGTAGCTAAATTGTTCTTCATTACTAGCCATGATTCGTCATAGGATGTTTTCAACCTTAAGATTAATCATTTCTGATTCTAACTACCTCAAAGCCTAAGGGACTAGCAGTTTTCACGCAAACTCTGTTTAAAGGTTGAACACTCAACCCCCAAAGTTTGGGTAACTGTTTCTAGCCCTTTTCTTAGGAAAGCTCACTGCTTCATGCTTCTTTTTTTTAATTTTTTTTTTATTATTATCATTTTTTTTTCAAACGGATTCGATCAGTGGGGAATCGAACCCAGGACCGTGCGCCTAATCCACACATTCCCAAGTTCGCCCTTACCACTGAGACAGATCCATGCTTATTCTCTCTTTTTTTTTTTTTCGAAAGGCTCGGTAGTCCTGCAGTTTACTTCTCCAGTGTTAAATCAACGAATAGTAATGAAGAATACTACAAGTGTAAGCATGTGTAGACTGTCATTCAAGATTTTCCCTTCATTATATAAATCATGCCAAGTCTATCTCAATGAATATAGCATCCTGGTGTTTCAAGTCATACATCAAGCAAAATATGATGCATCAAGAATTATGTTCTATGCTCAGGGTTGAAAATAAATCTTCATAAAATAATTCCGCTCAATTACACCACCAAGATGCTCAAATTTCACAAAATGATAGAATAGAGTATGTGTCAATCATGTGTATATCAGTGCATATTGCATTAAGGCAAAAATTGTGTAATCCAATGCACACATACTAACAAAGAAAAGATGAGCAATAAAATAAAGATTAATACAGAAAATAAAGAAAGAGAAACAATCAACAAACAACAACTTAGAAAATAAGCAATTATGTAATCCATCATACACACGTAAAATCAAACAAACAACATAGAAACTAAACAAAGAAATAACACAAAATAAACAACAAGACGCAATAACAGAAACAGTATTTAAGTAAGTATGAGAGTAGAGAAAACTTCCTGGATCAGTGGGAAATGCTTTGGGGTGAAAACTTTTCTTGCAAAAAATTCTTTATGCACTCCATTCCAGTGTTTAAGTGTTCTCAGCAATGGAACACTTGAGTTGGATCAAGTTTGAAACAAAGATGATCTGCCAACTGAGTCAAATGAGTGTTCATCCAATTGCAGTAAAACTTAGAATTTAACAAATGTCATAAATCCCGAGATCCGACAGCTGCCGTAAGTCACGGAGCCCTGGATCTCGTGCAATAGGACCGTACGACAAACACTTTAAGCCTCGAGCTCCGTCCTGGGTCCAGATCGTGCTGTAAATTGCAAACGGACAATTGCTTTATAGCCTCGAGCTTTACTCCGGGTCCTGCCTGAATCAATCTTTGCTGAGCCTTTGAATGCTTCGGGCCTCTATATAAAGGACCATCTCCACCCTCTCAAAACACATAACAATCTCTGCATCTCTCGTATTTTTTTTTTCTTCTTTCTTTTCTTTTCTCATACCTCTCACAGCTTCTCTCAATTTCTTCAAATGGCTGAGCAGCATTCTGTCAATAATATCCCCGATTTGAATCAGGTACCAATTATGCCTCAACAATTGCACTTTGTCCTGATGCCGTCAACACCATGGTTGGGGCAGAGGTATATTTCTCTACTCGGTCCGATGCCGAAGTTGTTTCAGGATCGAGAATGCTCGGTGCCCAATATGCTGCTTCTATTACAACCATATCCCGGAGGTTACTGTTACAAGTGAGTGAAACTGATCAACTTAAATCTCAAATTTCTAAATTGCAGCAAAAACTTGTTAATAAACACAGAAAAAATAAAATATTAAGACAAGAAAATAAGCAATTAAAAAAATGTGCGGACTGGTATGCTCAAAACCTGCGACCACGAATAACGGAGCTGGAACAAGAGAAGGACAAATACTCAGCCAACATCAGCAATTAACAGCAGAAGTCCAGCGTTTACAAGAAACAGGGAGTCAGTCTGCTGTTTAATCTTTGCTTGCTTATTATAAAGCTTGTTTTGTTCTTTATTTCCAACTCTATAAAATTAATCTTGAGCATTAAAGCCTTTTTTTTTAATTAATTTTTTTTTAATTATGAAACAAAATCAGAAAAAGAAAAGACTCATTCAAAAACGGGTTTTCTAAGACTCAATATCCCTAAAGAAATACCGTCAAACAAATAGGATAACTGGCAAGATAACTACTCTGCCAAAGCGGACACTTGCGATCATTGTGCTATCGCGTGTCGGTATCACTTCATCATGCCAGGAAATCCTGAACACTGACATGGTATTTTATTTTATTTTATTTTTTTATTTTTTGAGACGCAAAGTGAGGAGACAAATGCAAGTTCATTTTTACAGAATGCAATTCCCTCCCCCCAACTGAACAATGCAGTGTCCTCACTGCTTAACAAAGAAGAAAATCAATGTAAAGAGAAAACAACGCAAAAAGGAAGAAAAAAAATGAGTAAATAAACAACCACACAACACAAGAAATAAATATAAATAAACAAATAAATAGCACTCATAAATGACAAGGTGTCTGTACAAGAAGAGTTTCACCTGGATCATGAGGAAAATGATTTTTCTTATTGGCTGAATTAGGTTTTTTATAATCAATGCACATCCTCCAGCCAGTGACCGTTCTAGTTGGAATCAACTCATTTTTCTCATTTTTGACAACGGTTAAACCAGATTTTTTTGAAACCACTTGAGTTGGACTTACCCACTTGCTGTCTGAGATGGGATTGATGATACCTACTGCCAGTAGCTTGAGCACTTCCTCTTTGACAACTTCCTTCATGATAGGATTGAGCCTACGTTGAGCATCACAAACCGATCTAGCATCAGAGAAGGGAAAAGTCGAGCAAATAAATTCTGTAGGTGTCAAACCCTCTACAGCGTTCAAATCACTTGTGTTATCAAAATGTGCTGGCATCTTGCAAGCATTAAAAACATTCAATTCAAGTGCCATGTTTCCAAAAGTAAGATTCAGAACTCCACTTCTGCAATTAATCAAAGCATTTGACGTAGCTAGAAATGGTCTTCCAAGGATGACAGGAGCTTGGTAAATAGTGGATGCCGGCTGCTGCATATCAAGAACTACAAAATCTACCGGATAGTAAAATTTTTCCACCTGGACTAGCACATCCTCAACAATACCCCTCGGCACCTTGATTGATCTATCAGCCAACTGTAACATGATGGATGTATTTTTCAGCTCTCCCAGTCCCAACTGCTCATATAATGAGAACGGAAGTAAGTTCACACTGCTCCCTAAGTCAAGTAGAGCTCTCCCAATGCGTGACTCACCGATCATAATGGAAATATTGGGAGAGCCGGGATCACCGTACTTTTGAGGAGTCTCGTTCATTATCAATGCACTGACTTGCTGTGTTAGGAAGGCTTTTTTTTTAACATTCAGTTTTCTCTTCACTGTGCATAAGTCCTTCAAAAATTTTGCATATGACGGGACCTGTTGTATAGCATCCAAGAATGGAATATTAATCTTCACTTGCTTGAAGATTTCATAGATCTCAGTGTGGTATTTGTTCTTTTGGCCAGATGATAATCTTTGAGGATAGGGAACCACAGGTTGGTACCCCTTACTTGATTCAGCCTCTGTAATCACAAACTCTTTTGACTCCGATCTCTCCACCTCTGGTTCTTTTTCAGCTTCTTCAAGCTCCATCACATTTTCAAGTGTAGGAGCAACTTCCGGTTTATCCACAGTTATCTCCGGTTGAGGGACTTCCTTTCCACTTCTCAAAGTAAGAACAGCATTTACTGTCTCAATAGCATCTTCTGAGACATTATGTACCCGTTGTGGTTGTTGCCGGTACACTTGAGGATTGGGTTGAGGCTGTGCTGGGAACTTCCCTTTCTCCAGAGTGCTCAGTGCTATGTTCATCTTATTCATGGTACCTCGCAATTCATTTATGGCCTGAGTGTTTTGATTGTTTGTGGTGGCCTAGATCTGCATGAATTGCTGAAGTGTATTGGCCATCTGTGCCATACTTTCATCTAAAGACTTTTTTCCAGGTGGTTGTGGCTGAGAACTTTGTGCAGCTACATGAGGCTGAGATCCTGGAAGTGCTGCAAAAGGATAGCTCTGAGGATTCTGATATGGTTGCTGCTGGGGTTGGGGAACAATCTGATGGAATGACTGCTGGGGTTGAGGAACAATCTGATGAAATGGCTGCTCGGGCTGAGGAACAGCCTGATGAAATGGTTGGTGAGAAGATGGAGGGGATCGGCTAGGCTGATCATTTCTCCATGAGAAATTTGGATGATTCTTCCACCCAAGATTATATGTATTTGAGAAAGGTTGATTTTGTGCTCTGTTGACCCAGTTAGCTGATTGCATCTGTTCAGGCTCATTCTCTTGAATTACGGGCATGATTGGACAGTCTTGAGTCTTGTGGTTTGAATCAGCGCACAAAGAGCACCCCTCTACAGCTTTTACGGCCTTCACTTTTTCTATCTCCATGACCTCCAATCTTCTGGTTAATGCAGCTATTCAGGCTTGAACATCAGTGTCTTCTTTTATCTCATATTTGCCTCCACCAGTAATGGTTCTTAGTGGTTGTGGTGTCAATGAAACTCGATCAGTCCGAGTGTTCCATTGTAGGGCACTCTCAGCAAGATAGTCAAAAAATGATAGTGCTTCGTCAGGTTCTTTGCTAAAGAACTCTCCGTTGCACATGGTTTGGACAAATTGCTTGCATTCTGGAGAGAGACTGGTGTAAAAATAATTCACCAGTCTCCAGGATTCAAAACCATGATGTGGGTAGATGTTCATCAAATCTTTAAACCTTTCCCAGCTGATATGGAAAGTTTCGTCAGGCTTTTGGTTGAACTGACTGATTTTCTCTTGTAATGATTGAGTTCTTTGAAAAGGAAAAAATTTCTTTAAAAATTCACGTTGCATATCAGACCAGCTAGAAATAGAATTAGGCCTCAAAGAGTTAAACCAAATTTTTGCTTTGTCCTTTAGAGAGAAAGGAAACAATCGAAGCCTAATGTATTCATCAGTATTGGTCCTATTGATGAACGTGGTGCAAGCCAACTCAAAATCTGTCAGATGTTGGTAGGGACTTTCAGAATCCATCCCGTGGAACTGAGGTATTACTGATATCATGCCATGCTTTATGGAAAAATTAGGTGCATCATTAGGTAACAAAATGCATGAAGGTGTAGTGGTGCGAGTGGGTTGCAAATACTCTTTAAGAGTGCGTGGTGCAGGCACAGCCATGGCTTGTTCGGTTTCAGAGTTGTCGCTTGTAGAGGAGACAAGAAGGGTGTCTGTCTCTAAGTAGTGTGAACTACTATTGGTGCTTGATGCAACTCTACACAATCTATTTGAACTGTTTCTCACCCAATACATGAAACATCAGTCCAAAATAGAACAGAGAAGATCCAAACAACTTTACAGTAGGTGAAATTTTTTTTTTTTAAAATTTTTTTTTAGGAGAAAACAAAATAAAAAATAAAGATAAAGATGAAAATCACGAGTTTAAATTTATGACAAGCATCTTTCCCCGGCAACGGCGCCAAAAACTTGGCTCGTTCGAAAATGAGCAGCCAAAAGGCTATCCCAACTGCAGGAGCATGTCGCGTAGTAATTAGGAATAAATTCCTAAATCGTCTCCACAGGGAAAGTGCTAAAAATAAACTCGTGTAAAATGGTGGAATTATTTACAGTGAGAAAATAAAAATAAAAAGTGATGATATGTACAATGGATGAAAGAATGCAATGAAAAAGAAAATTTACTGGTCGTGAACCAGATTCATTTTTGGTTGGCTTTGAGTGTTGAGAAGCAGTGATGAAAAGTAAAGAAATTAAAGTGCAAGACAGTGAATTTAAATTACTGAAAATTAAATGACTGAAATTTAAATGAGCAAGAAAATTAAATGTCATAAAAATAAATTGCAGGAAATAAAATTGCAGAAAAATAAATGACTGAAATTTAAATGACAATAAATTAAAGTGCAGAAAAATAAATGACATAAATTTAAAGTGCAGGAATTAAAAGTGCAGAAAAATAAATGACAATAATTTAAAGTACAGAAATTTAAAGTGCAGAAAATAAATCATCATAAATTAAAATGAAAAATAAAATAAAATTAAAAGTGGAGACTACAGATGAAGGAGGACAGCTTGGTAACAACAGTTGGTCCATTAGGCTCGCAACTGCATCACCGAACTCCCTCACTTCATCTGTGCTTCCTCCAAAAATTAAAAAAACTACAGACTAATCCTAAGTCTACTGGGTGTCTAACATCGACCACCCCTCACACTCTAACACTGATGGCCTTATATAGGCATCAAAAAAAATATGCGCTTAGCTGCCCACTCAGAAAATTATTCTGATTGTCCCAGCATGTGCATCTGTCTGGTCTGCTGGTGTAAGTGATCTGTCCCACGAAAACAATTCCACCGCATTTCTTCACTACTGTCCGAAACTCTCCAGTTGGCCACTGTGTGCATGTGATCCTCCTGTTCTCCTTTTCTGCATGCTACTTATTCTTCTTTATTTCTTTTCTTCTTTTCTTTTTGCTTCTCCGTTGCTGCGTTCCGTCCGAGCCTCTCCATTTCTTTTTTCTTTTTCTTTTTCTTTTTTTCTGCTTGCGTCGACTGCAGCCGACTGCACTGCATGTAGTTTCTTTCCAGCTTGCACCGAGTGATTATTTGTCTTTCTGTTTTCTTTTGCTTCTCTTTTTCTGCTCTGTATGAACTGCTCCGTGCATTGCCCGTGGATCCTGCTGTGCGTGAAGTGTGAATGGAGAGTTTTTGTGGTCCGAACACACTGTGTGTTGGTTGGAGCTGCTGCGTTGTTGAAGATGAAGGTTGGCAGTGAAGTGGAGGTGCTTCCGGGGTGATGGAGTGCTGTTGTGCATGCTCGGAATGCATGCATGGTTCGAAGCTTTGCACGGTCGAGAGGTTGAAGATGACTTCAACGACGCTGCCGTAGCTCAGTGGTTTCGTGGAGTTGGACGTGTATTTGGCCATGCATGGTAGTGGAGAACTGATCGCAGGCGTCGTCTGGTGTTGCTGGTGGCTGGCGGAGGAGCTGCTGTGCACGACGGCACTGTAGCACGAAGTGCAGTGAGGGAGGTAGAAGATGAAGGGAACGACATGTCGTTCAGTTTGCGGACCAAACGGCACGTCGTTTAGGCCAGACGACCGAAATTAAATCTGTGCTAAACGACATGTCGTTTAGGACCTGTGCAGAAAAATAAAAATAAAAATAAAATAAAATAAAATAAAATAAACAGAATAATAATAAAAAAAATTAGAAAAAGAAAGTAATTAATTAATTAAAGATTAATCAAAAACTAAACTAGAATGTTAAAAATGTGTTGTGCATGTGAGACAATAAAATCAAATTAAATCACAAGTTATAAAAATAAGCATAAACTATGCTTTTAATCAATTTAATTCATAACTTGGATTTATTGCCTCTTGATCATTTTTCCATCTAAAATTAACGATAAAATAATAAAATAATTAAGAATACATTGATTTTAAATGTATAAAATTGCAATAATGCAGCTCAATCAGAGACTCTCTACAAACTCTACACACAAGCACTCTACACAAGATCTTTCCACAAAAGCTCCTTATGCCCAAACTCACCACAACTTCTCTACGCTTAGACTAAATTCTTCTATTGTATTGTGAGAACTGTGAGATCATGAGAGATTGTAAAATCACCTATCATAGTGGATTTCACCCCCAAACAACCCATGCGCGTAGGCATTATGCCGAACCATGTTAATCCTTATGTCTCTCTTTATTTATTTTTATTTGCTTATTTATTAATATTTATTTTATGGATGAATGTGACGAACACCCAAATTATCATCGTGAGTCGGGGATGATTCTTTTCTCCTTTCCTGTCTGTTATGCAAATTTATGCACTAACAATTGATGCCATCTGTAGGATCGATTTTTTATTCTTTGAATCGAAAAGGGGAGTAGGATGATTCTCCATCTATAAAATTGTCTTCAAAGAAGCAGATAAGTTTCCTCTTAAATTTTCACTTTTCATTTTTATTTCATTAATATCATTGTTGCTTAAAAAAGAGACTGAGTAGCATGGTGTGCACTGTGCATGCCATGCACAACAGGCATAGCGGGTGCACGCTGAGGTACACCCAAGCGCTTAAAATGGTTGGCTTGATGCCCACCACCACTACCTACGGTAACACCCTTCCACCGTTGCAAGTCTCCTTTGGCTTTGAAGCTCGCCAAGCCACCGAACTAGAGACAAAGACTGCAGTTTGTAGTTCCTGTCGTCAGTGGGCTTCTGTAAATACAACAAGCAGTGTGTATGTTCACTGCCCACACCCACCGCTCCTCGCCACCCTTGTGGCAGGCAATGATCTTACCAAGCAGTTTACTGCCCATTGTAGACAACCACTCCTAGGCGAGCAACTGACTATGGTGAGCAACCAATCATGCATGGTAAAATGAAAATAAAAAAATAAAAATAAAAGGTGAAAAACAAAACTCAATGGCAATCCATATTGTTCTCAGAAATTTTCCATTTCAGTTTTAGCTTTCTTTTTGTCTTTGTTAGTTTTCATGTCTATACACATCTTTAATCCTTTCTGTTTTTATTGTACTTATGATGTCTCCATAAGTGAGATTATCATAGTCTATAGTTTTTGTTAGATTACTTAAGACTTTTCTCTTTTTATGGGTAAATAAACTGGGGATGCGATTTTTGAATTTTTCTTTCCAAAAAAGTTTCTTACAGTCTTCTTTTTCGATTACTCTTGACATAAAAATATTTTTATACCATCTAAAATCATTCAAAGTTTGGCATCCATGATTACTTAATTGGTCGTATATTCCTAAGGTGATATTAATTGGTATTTCTAAAATAATGTTTCATAATGGTGTATGTAAGTACATTAATTCAATCTTGGATTCTCTTTTTTTTTTTGGTTAAGAAGAGCCGGTAGCCACCCACATAGCGGTCCCGTTTCAAATTTATTAATTAATCCTCACTTGTGGCGGAGGAAAACCGTGATAACATCATTACACTTGGGGGTTTACAAGAGAAAAAACACTATAAACTAACCCAAAACCAAGTGTCAAAAAGGACAAACCAATAACCAAACAAAACAGCTAGCAACTAACAAGCCTAAAAATCGAAACAAAAACTAAAAAGAACAACCGATGCTCTTATTCTGTCCAAAAGCACCTTATTGGCTGCTTAAAGGCGGATAGCATAGAGACCAATTTTATCAACTTTGAGAATCCATTTAAGCAAATGCGGCACTTCATTGTAATTATTCCACATACAATTTGTCTGATCTGAAGCCCAACGTGCCAAGAAATCTACTCATGCATTGCCTTCTCTATAAATATGTCGCACCTTAACTTCCAAGGTGGTGAGAAAATTTTGTATCTTTTCCCAATAATCTTCAAGATACCGTATACCACATCTCCCTTTCTCTATCCAATGGACCACTAACAAAGAATCTAGTTCAATTTCCACTCTTCAAATTTCCAAATCCTTACAATATTGAAGACCAAAGTAGAGTGTAGCGAGCTCCACTTCATTATTAGAGCCATGCCCCAGTTCTTTAGCAAAAGCCCAAATAAGATTTCCCTTCTCATGTCTAATTAAGCCACCTACACCCATACGACTTGGATTTCCCAAAGATCTCCCATCCACATTTAATTTAAACCAGCACGGGGTTGGTTTCATCCATTTCACAAGAGAATACCTCAATCTCTTCACAGGTTTAACAGGAATAGAGAAGAAATTCAACACTCGTTCACCTCCATCATTCATTGTTTTGCTAGCACGCAATCGAATTCCCACCCAGGGAATAGCAACCTTAATCGAGCCCCATAAGGAGCCCACAAAGCTCCATTTACCTTCCATACATGCTTTACATCTTCAAACCCAAAGAGACCAAGTCACAATAATAGGAATAAGAGCAAGCAATGTACCTTTTTGAGTCAAATGAGCAGCTCGCCGAAACCATAATTCCATAGATGCTCTCCATGATCTCCTCGAGTCATACGGCATCCCCAGCGATAATGAGACATGCCTCCAAATGTCTACAGCAATCATCCCGTTGGCAAGAACATGATCTTGATCTTCCATGCACCTCTGAGTACAACATTCACATCTTGAAGCCAAAGGAATGCCCAAAGAACTGATTCGACTATCAACAGTAAGGCTAAAATTAAAAGCCTTCCAAATGGTGACTGAATATTTTTTTTGGAGCGCTGAATGCTAAATCCAAGAAGCCCAATCAGATTTTGGTGCACGAACACGAATACAATCCCAAGCCGACTTTGATGAAAATTCCCCATTCAGATTTGGCTTCCAAATCAACAAGTCTGCACCATCTTTTTGTTCACCTAGGCATTTCAGAATTTCCTCCATTTTGGCTTCCCCTACCAAGCTATGTAGCAAGTCCACATCCCAACCATTCTAAAGCCTACAGTCCCTTACTTTAAGAAGAGGACGAGCAGATATCTCACAAAAATTTAGGAGAATTCCCGATTTCAGCCAAGGATCTCTCTAGAAAGAGACATGTTCATCCCGAACCGCCACCAAGAATTGCCTAAAATTTTCTGAACCATGCCCACCAGATGTTTCCAAAATAAAGAACCCTTCTGTTTATCTACCAAAGACACATGTTGATCTTTAACATACTTATGCTTGAAAAAATTAGCCCATAAAGAATCACTTGTCAGTAAGTTCCAAGCAAGCTTCACAAATAAGGAGTCTTGAACTTCCTCTAATTTTTCAAGACCCAAACCCCCTTCCTTAATCGGTGCACAAACTTTGTGCCAAACAACCCACTTACGCTTTTGCTTTCCATTCCAGGATCCCAAAAAAAAAAAAAATTGCTCATCAGGCGATTTACAACTGCCATAACACCTTTAGGAGCATGCAATATAGAGAACAAGTGAATAGGGATACTAGCAAGAACATGTCTCAAGAAAAGAAGAGCACCAGAAGATAAAAACTGATTCTTCCATCCGTCCAGTTTCCGTCGAATGCAATTCAATAAATCATCAAAATGCAAGATTTTCAGCCGACCTACCATAAGAGGCACACCCAAGTATCTAACCAGAAACAAACTTTCAGAGAAAGAAATCAAAAGTAGAGAGTTCCTTCTAGAGCAGCAGTAGCATGTGTAGAGAAGAAGATGGAGGACTTTTCCTTGCTCACCACCTAACCAGACCACTCTTCATATAACGCAAAAGCATCTCGGATTGATTGAAGCGAAGATCTTCCTCCATTAGAAAATAGCACAATATCATCAGCATATAATAAGTGGGACACAGGAGGAGTACCTCAGGGATGCAAGAAAGAAACAATATTACCACTAGCAAATTTCTGCTTTAACAATCTGGAGAGCACCTCTTCGACGAGAATAAACAAGTATGGCAAAAGAGGATCACCTTGACACAAGCCACGTCCACTAGCAAAAAAACCTTTTGCCGAGCCATTCATAACCACATAAAACCAAGGAGTGGAGATATAATTTCTAATCAAATCACAGAGCCACATAGAAAACCCAAACGAAGCCATAACATGAATTAAAAAATCCCAGTCAATGTTGTCATAAGCCTTTGCCATATCAACTTTGATGACGATGTTACCACCCCTGACCTTCTTGTTCAGCATGTGTAACATTTCTTGGGCCAAAGAAATATTTTCAAAGATACTTCGCCCAGGACGAAAAGCACCTTGTTCCGGAGAAATAAGTTTGTTTAAGATAGGTGATAATCTTCTAGCCAAGAATTTAGAAAAAACCTTATACACCACTGAGCATAAACTTATTGGGCAGAACTTTTCAAAACCAGAAGGCTTCTGTATTTTCATAATAAGAACAATATATGAAGCTGAATAAAATCTAGGCATCAGGGACCCAAGGAAGAACTCCCAAATAGCTGCCACCACATCAGCTTCAACAATATCCCAACAAGCTGTATAGAAACCAGAGCCAAACCCATTAGGGCCCAGGCTACTCTCAACTGATATAGAAAACATAGCCTCTTTAACCTCTTAGATTGAAGGGAGCTGAAGGAGTTTGGCCTTTTCCTCCTCAGTAACAGAGTTGTGTACCAATGTTGACAAATTTGGGAGGTCTTGACGCGGTCTGGCCTGAAGAAAAGAATTAAAATAATCCACAGCACCTGAATGAATAGCTTCTGGGGTAGCTAGACAACTCCCATCTGTACACCTCATTTCGTACACTATAGGCTTAGTTAAAGAGGCAAACGTTTTAAAGAACTGAGTCGAGGCCTCTCCTTTTTCCATCCACCTAAGCTTCACATGTTGTGAGAGCCTAGATTGCTCTCTTTGCATCCAAACAACAAGTTCTTCCTTGGCCACCAACAAATCCCTCACCTTATCTTCGGAAAACCCCTCGTGGAGTTGGCTTTCTAACTGTTCAATTTGATTTTCCAAGGCTTGGATATTCGTTTCCGTGTGCCCAAAAACTCGACAGTTCCAATCTTTCAAAACCACTTTCAAATTTTTCAACTTAGCAGCAAGGCCAAGGAGCCCCATAGAATTGGTCGATTCATTCCAAGACCTTTTAACCACGTCCCTAAAATTACAATGGGACACCCACATTGGCTGGAATTTAAAGGAGGAAGGACATAACGAGTATCCACAGTCTTGAAAACGAAAGACAATGGGGCATGATCCGAAGTCGATCTGGCCAGATACTTAATAAAGGCATCTGGCAATAAACCAGCAGCCACCACATTCATCAAGCATCTGTCAAATTTCGACCAACTTCTAGATAGACCCCTCTGGCCATTACACCATGAGAATTTACTCCCAACAGCTTTCATGTCAATGAATCCACAATTATCAATAAACTCATTAAACTCATATATGGCAATCCTCAATCTTGGTCTACCACCACGATGTTCCTCCTCCCCACGAATAATATTAAAATCACCTAAGCAGAACCAAGGTGCATCTTGGACCGCGTCAAGCTGTAACAATCTCCAGAGTTCTCTCCTTTCCAAGTGATTATATTAGCATACACCACAGAAACAACAAATTGCCAAGAATCCATACACAAAGAAACAGTCACATGCTGGGCACTGTGGCTTAGGACTGATAGATGTAAGTCTTCTTTCCATAACAACCAAAGTTCACCATCAACACAGAGATTAGAAAAACAATGTTCAAAATTCAGCAATTTTTTTAAACAAACCATTCTATGATCATCAGCAAAAGGCTCCACTAACATAATAAAATTCAACTGTAATTTCCAAACCAACATACACAACCTTCTCCGAGATGATCTGAGGCCCCAGATATTCCAAAACATAGGAGTGCAATTCATAAATTCATATGAACGGGTTTGCAGGGAACCTGAGTCGAACTTCTAAGCAATCTTCCCCTTTGACGAGATTTTTTCCATTTTTGGTATCACTATCCGAGAGGTAGTCTTTGGTTTTACCAAAATGTTTCCCACACTTTTTTTCTGGTTCAAACCCACCATCACCCTTTCCTTCCACTTTTAAAGAAACCAAACCCCTTTGTACCAGATTTCCAACATCCGGAGCCTTCTGTGAAGGCCCTACTAACACATCTTCCACCACCACGTCATCCATCAACTCCTCAATCACCACCTCCCCAAAACTTGGTGACAACATGTGAATTTCCCCTACTGTATTATTGTGCTCAGAGCAAGGCAGCTCCAAGATGACGGATTGACTACCGGCATTATTAAAAGCCCCATAAGCGTAGTTTAAGTTTTGAAGGCTTGAAGTATTTTCAGGTATAACAACCTTAGAGGGATGCATCTCCATCTCATGAGTACCGTTCATCCCTACTACAACCATCCCTGCATTCTGTGACATCACACGGTGGTACTCTGCATTATCAACAATCTCATAAGCAAGCGGCTCCATCTCATGATTAACTTGCATCCCAACTACTACCCTCCTAACACTCATTGACAGCACATGGTGGTCCCCTGCATTATTATCCACCTCAGTGACAGGCGGCTCTAAATCAAAGGATTGATCTTCGGCATTGGCAGGATTCCCTTGTTCAGAAATCAAAGTCTGCGTATTGTGCAAACTCAGGCTATTTTCAGTTGTTGGGGCCTCTGTGTCATGACTCTCGTGCACCCCCACTACACTCTTCAACTCAGGAACTGGCACAATTACCTCCCAAACTCCATCTACAACATCCTTTCCCTCTGTCAAAAAACTTGGCCCAGCCTCATCTTCATTTTCCATGACCGCCAAGGATTCTTTCAGCCCTACCCCAAAAGCTTGTTTCTCTTTATGGGTCTGAGACGTTGGCTTCCAAACTTGCATCTGCTTCTCACCGTCTTTCACATTCCGATCCATAAACTTTTTTGCCCCTTCCTTCCACTTACACAACTTCAAGTTATGCCCCTGCTTTTTACATCTAGTACAGAAAGCAAGAAGTCTCTCATACTCAAATTTAACATGCCAACTCCATTCAGCGGGGTATTGATCCAAATGCCACGGGGAGGTTGCTTTGCAGCATCAATTTCCGAACACACACTAGCCCCATCCATTTTGGTAGCACACTTCGTAGCATTACCACGACGTAAGAAACGACCAACAGGAGCAACAATATTTTTCAAGCAAGATTAATGGAAAAAAATTGGGGGCAAACCAGGGAGGAAAACCCATATTGGCACCATCGAGGGTTTAGATTCCTCATCAAAATCTGGTTTCTAGTGAAACCCATGGTATGGCACTCCTTCTATGTCAATTGCTTCCCTTGAAAGAGCTTTCATGAAATCACCTTCATTCGAAAACCGATCGAAAACATTTAGGGCCTTGCGCATTGCCGAGACAACAGGTTGAAAAGCCAACCCCCATCTACTCCTTATGAACGCCCGAATCACATCCAGAGAAGGACGCTGCTTAATTTAAGAACCATGGAAAATTTGAAGGGGATAGCAGATCTCTCAATTTCCTCTTTGGAAAAAACCACACGAAACTCACCATCAACAAGCTTGGCCGAAGGAAGAGGGATATCCACCTCTGGTAGGGGCTACACCACCATGTCAGCGAAGGACCTCAACCACCCAGATGGCATTGATGACCCAGGGGGCCCAGACGGCAGCCATGGGACGCACACAAGCAAACCCTCGAAGAAAAAAACGTAGAGAGAAAAAAAAAGGGTAAAACGGTGAATCAAGAAGCGCTATATTTATAATCTTGGATTCTCATCTCTACATTATTCTTAAAAATTGGGTTTCCTTCTTCATTTTGTTTTACCACATACTTAATGCTTTGTCTGTTTTCTCCAGTGAATTATTTTTTCCACTATCGCCTTAGAGTTCCTGTGAACCCAAGAGTGAGTACACCTACTACTTCTAGTTGTCTTCTTTCTTGGTTGACCAAATAGTTGTTGGCTACTATTGTCATGTGTTGAAGTTTATTTAGGATTTCTTGCTTAGAGAAACCATCTATGTTCCATTCATATAATTTGTCAATAGATACCAAAAACAGTCTTTGAAAGCTTATTTCTTCAAATTATATGTCTAGTGATGTTGGTTTAGGATACCAATTTTTTGTCAATCTAATTGGGTTGAATCTTGTAGTCTTTATTTTGTTTAGTTCAAGGTCTTGGAATTGTTTTTCTATCCTACTTATGGTAGAACTAGTTTCATAATCGTCTTCTTCTTCTTCTAAAATATCATCTTCATTTTTCTTTGTTATAACTTTTATAGTTTTTGAGATAGATGCACTTTCTTGTTTTATTTTTGTCAACTCTTTCAGCATTTGATTTACCTTATCAATTGCTTTTTTTTTTCTCTTTGTTTTATTCCTATTACCTTTTCTGGAAATTGGATTAAGGGTTGTTCATATTTTGGACATTGGTTTCAATATTGTTATCAAGTTTTTTTCTATTTTATTGAGCTGACTTCCAATAGTTTTTAAGCATTGGTTTGTATAGTTATTTAAGTTTAACTACTTTCTTGATTTCTTGTTCTAAGATTATGGTTTCTAATGGAAATGACTAGATTATGTGATGGTTTTATCTTCTTTGATCCAAAATTTCTTTGTTTTTACATTTATTGCTTTGGAATGATATTTTTATATATATAAAAAGAAATTAATTTCCATTTAAATTGTCACCATAAAGTTTTTCCAGCTGCTAAGAATTTCTTTCATTTCTTCCAATGTAAGTTTTTTTTTTTTTTTTTTTGTGTATTTTCTTCAAACATGAAGTCATGATTAAGTTCTTTCATGTTTATCTTAAGTTTTGTATAGTTAGGAGTTGGAGATTTATGGGGTCTTCCAAATTCGTTTGTGTTTGGGAGTTTTGTTATTCTTCTTCCATGTTTTCAGACCTAGCTATATAACATGGTGTACTTATATGAGATTCAGTCTTTATTCCATTTAGTTTAAGATTCTTATCTCTTCTTAGTAGTTCGGACTCTAAATGTCTTATTCCTATTGTTCCTATTGTTCCTACATCACTTATCTACTTGATCCTACTTCTATGATCTTCAAACGTGGCCGATATCTTAGTTGATCAAAACTAGTCCTAACAGATCCATCAAGGTATTGTTGAATAAAATCCAAATTAGAAACTTCATTTTGGATTTTTTTGTGGGTGATTTTCATTATCTAAAAATTATTCTTTAGGTAAATTAATGTCTTTCCAAATTATTGATCTAGGTACTTTAATATTTTCTATCCTCCTTTCCGAATCATTTTTTTGTGCATTTATTCCTCTTCTTGTGAGTGGCTTGATTGCTACCTATACAAGACCTATGTGTATAAAATTCTACTTCTTTTCTTTATATTTTATAATGGCTTCTCTAGTAAATAAAGAACATTTTTTGTATTGTTTGTTCAAAACATATACCTGTTCAACTGTGTTAATATTGTAATTACTAGTGAATGAAAGTGGTGAAAAACTTGTTTTATAGATTTCTTCTATTGGAAATTTCAGAATATTCCAGTCTTGTATATCAGCACTTTCTTCTGTTACGTTGTATTCTTCTCCATTTACTATTTGAGGTAATGCAAACTTTGATCTAGAGCTAGATCTAATCCTAGAACTATATATAAGGATTGGATCTAAACATCCTATTACTTTTTAAAAATTAATTAACTCTAAATTTTATTTGAATTTTTTCTCAAGAACTTTCCTTTGCTTGTACCTTTTTTCTTAAGATAATTCGTAATACATACCCTCTCATACTCATCCACTCAGGCCTCTCTTGGGTCTTAGATTATGTTTGGAAGGTGAGATGAGAATTTTGTGTTTTGTTTTAAAGTTTAAAATATTATATTTTAGTTTTAAGATTTGAAAAAGTTAAATTGAGATTTGAAAAAGTTGTATTGGGATTTGAAAAAGTTGAATTGTTTATTATATTTTATATAGGAATTTAAAAAGGTTGTAATGATGAGATGAGATAAGATAAAAATTTTGTATAAAATAGAACATCCAAACATAATCTTACTGTTTGGATCTAGGATTTTACTGTTTATGTGACACTTTTCTATCAGAGGCTCAGGTTGTGGCTTGGATGGCGTTTGGGATAAATGCTGACAAAGCTTAAACTTAACTTTCTTTTAAAAGATGAACAAGACTTCAGGATACACTTCTCCAATTCTTAGATACTTATGCAGGCTTTTGGCTCTAATAACATACTTAGAGATAAGGTATTTTAAATGGACTTGTTGGAATTCATCTTTGATCATAGGGAAGACACTTGTCCGTATATGACATTGAGTAACTGGGAGGTTGAGGAAGATATTTTGAAATTAGTGGGAGTAGACTTATTGATAGTTTTAATAATAATAAAAAACTTGATGATGTTTGTTCTGATCTTCTTAATTCTTTCTAGCATAGGAAGAAACATATTGTTGATTTACCTTATTTTAAAGATTTTTTTTAAAAGAAGATTCCCACTAAAGTCAGACCTATTCAAATGAATAGTGAGACTTTAGAATTTTACAAAAATGAAATCCATGACTTGCTTGCTAAAAAGATCATTAGGCATAGTAAGTCACCATGGTTCTGTGCTACTTTCTATGTTCAGAAAAATACTGAAATTGAGAGAAAAACCCATCACCTAGTTATTAATTATAAATTTCTAAATAAGGTACTAGAATGGATTAGATATCCCACTACCAACAAGCATGACCTAATCCACAGACTTAGTGACGCTTTCGTTTTCTTGTCTCATTTTTTTTTCAAGAAAACATCTCATCTTATGTAACTATTACAACTTTTTCAAATTTCAATACAAAATAAAATAAATAATTCAACTTTTTCAAATTCATCTCATCACATCTAATCACTACAACTTTTCCAAATTTCAATATAAAACAAAATAAACAATTCAACTTTTTCAAATCTCAAAACAAAAATAATATTAAAAAATATATTCTAACAATACTTTATTTAATTTTTTAACTTTAATCTCAACTCATCTCATCTCCAAAAACAAACGAAGTTGATATGAAATCTAGTTTCTGGCAAATCTAGATTAGTAAAAGTGATAGGTACAAAACTGCTTTTACCATTTCCTTGAGACATTATGAGTAAAATGTTATATTCTTTGGTCCTAAGAATGCACCTAGTGAATTCAAGAATATCATGAATGATATTTTCAATTCATTCATTTTACTATAGTTTATATTGAAGATGTTGTTATATACTCAAAATCTATTGATGAACACTGGAAACATTTATATTAGTTTCTAGAAGTCATCGAAAGAAATCGTCTTGTTTTCTCTACTAAGAAAATTAAATAATTTCAAACCAAGATTCGTTTCCTTGGCTATGATATCCATAAAGGATAAATTCGTCCTATCAATAGATCCTTCCAAATTGCTAATAAATTTCCTAATGTCATCACTGATAAAATCACGTTTTTTAGGTTTGTATTTTTTGGATTTATAGAATTGTTCAGAATTTTTGTAAATAGCATTTTTCCTTTTTTACCTAGAAGGGTAGTACAATCAATAGTAGTGAACAATAAACTTGACCATAGGAAAGCTACTAAAAGCAAGGGCCTTAGTAGTACTCCAATCAGCAGGACTATTTTATTTTGAACCAATAGAGGGAATCAATGGGTCTTTAGTAGGAGTCTTCAATATTTTTTGTTAGCTTGTACCAACATCAATAATTTCATCATTCTTGAATAAGAGATCAATCACTGGATAGCCTTAGGGTGGTTTCCAGATCATGTTCAAATATATTATCATAAGGATCAGTATTATCAATAAAGGTTTCAGAATAAGCCTTAGACTCATCATCAGAATTTTCATTATCGTCTTGTAGGGACTTCTTTAATAGATAAATCAAATATTGTTTCTTGAGTACTTGGAGAATAAACTTCTTCTTGGACTTGGCAGATTTACTTGATTTATTAGAAGAAGTGGGTTGTTGTTTTGCCTAAGCAATAGGGTATTCAAGCTCTTGAACCAAATTTTTAGCAATAGGGAAATTTGCGAGGAAATCCTCATTGCTTCCCAAATTTGGAGTGATGAGAGGAAACATTCTATTCATCTTAAAATTACTTAAAAACCAAGCTTAACACTTATTAATCATGTTTTTTCTCTTGTTCCTATTGCATTTTGTAACACATACCCTATCCAACCGTATATCGCTCACACCCTAACGCTCTCCTTTCGAAGGGGGCCTTACAGAAAGGTTCTTGGGATTCGCTTTACGACCAAGGTGGCACCAATAAAGACAAGAATTAGACACAATCAAATTAAGTGAAAAGAATGGAGGGTAGAAGATTACTCATGAATTGAAATGAACAAATATAAATCATATATTGGGTGGTTTAGGGCATTTTAATGTTGCTATGTCAGTTTTCCTTTGTCGACAATTGCACAAGTTTTTGTTGATTTTCAAATCAATCCATTTGGCACCGTTTGATTAATTTTCTGTCAGAAATTATTTGAATTTTAAAATCGCATCCAACAAAGAAAAGAGAATATTATAGAGAAAAAAAAAACAGAAAAGAAATCCCTTTGGTGTGAAAGGGAAAGGGAATAAGACACCAGAAACCCCAATAGCCAAACTGTGAAGTTAATGTTTTGACAACCAGAAGGCCTCCAAAGTAGGGCTAAGCACTGATTGTTTCAGAGTTGGAGTGCCTTACCTCCGACTTTCTCAAAGGTCGAATCCGACCTCTGACTCAACTTCGATTAGCATAGACTCCGTTCCGACTCTAACTCCAACTTATCGGAACGGAGTCAGAGTTGGGTTTTTTATTGGGCTTTTTTTAAACCCATTTGGAATTTCAATTTGACAGTTTTAGGCTCTTACTAACTGGATTTGGGCTTCCATATTTCAATTTTTTTTAAAAATATTTTTTCAATTTTCAATTTTATTAAAATATAACCAAAATTGCAAAGCTAAATCATAACTAAAATTATATTAAAAATACATTACCAAAATTATGAGGATAGACAACAAATATCCATTAAAAATACATAATCAAAACTACAAAAATAAATCATTCATACAAATTAAAAATACATAACCAAGATTACAAAGCTAAATCATTCACTAGAATCACTACAAGTTAAACAAACATAACCAAAATTACAAAACTAAATCATTCACTAGAATCACTACAAGTTAAAATACCATAACCAAAATTTCAAAACTAAATCATTCACTCACTACAAGTTAAAAACACATAACCAAATCTAGAACTAATTTACTACAACAAGAAGTTACAAACTTACAATCCAAAACTAAAACCTTACAAGCCATCAAATATTGTTAGTTGTTCCCAACTTCCCAACTACAACCAACAACACAATTTAAAACCCATGTCTCATTCCAGCAACAAACAAAATCAAACAAAGCCAACAACATCTATCATCTATCATCAATCATGTACAATCCATCATCCATCAACAAGAAGTTCTAATTCCAACAACAAAATAAAAAATAAAAAAATAAAACAAATAAATAACTTGTTCCCATTCCAACAAAAGAACCAATAAAGAAAGCACCAGTCACTATGCTTGAAAAAAAAAAAGGAACAAAATTAGTGAGGAAATAAGATACCACAAAAATTTATAAAAATAAAGAAAACAAAATTGAACAAACAACAAATTATACAATTTCACAAATGCACCCCAAAGCTCAATCGTCTTTATGTACTAAACTCGCCATACTAGTGGTCAACTCTATATTAAGATGTTAAAATATAATAAATTAGTATAAAAATGACAAATCAAGATGTATAACAAAACTAATTAAATTTGAAATATATTACCTGAGTCTAACTTATAGCTCTCTGCATCATCAATTGTATCCAAATAATTTCGATTCAAGCATATTAGAGTGGACTTCAACCAGTTTTGCGTACACATAAGAGCCTTCACAGTTCTAGGAGCCAAAGTACACCGAAATGGATCCAAGACACATCCTCATGTGCTAAATGCTGACTCAGATGTCACGATGGTAATTGGAATGGACAGGATATCTCTCACCATTATAGCAAGAACTGGATATTTAGTGGAGTTGACCCTCCACCAAATTAAAATATCAAAACTTTCTGTAGGGATCTCAACATCCTCCAACAAATACCGTTCTAACTCTGACTTACAGTCCATCAAGCTTGCTGATTTTTGCTCTTTAAGAAAGTTTGTCAAAAAAGCCAAGGGACCAGTTGAAGAGTTACTTCCCATTGAGATACTACTCTCATTACAAGTTGTCACAAATACTTGACTTAGATCTACGTGTGTACCTACCACCAAACGTAACATATTGTTCATACAAAAGTTCCATATCCCTCTTGAGGATTTCAACAAATTCCTCACCCTTCTCAATGCCCAATGTTTGATTGAACCAATATGCTTGAGTAATCAACTGGTACCGTGGATCAATAATGACAGCAACAAACAACAATCTATTTATTTTTCCAAGATCTCCCAATATTTATCATATTTTGTTTTTATTCTAAAGGCCATTGCACTAAAGCATTGATTATTACTATCACAAAAACTATTCAAGTTGGCATGAATATTAAGCTCTTCAAAATAAAGATTCACAGTGACATATAATGCACCAGAAATACGCAATATGGCATTATAAAATACTCATAGGAACTTCAAAAAAATTTTTATAGCTTCCCAATCATTAAGCACGGGAGCTCCTAATCCTCTTCTCCCATGCTTATCTTTAAACAAATAAACCCGTGAGTATGGATTCTCATCAAGCAAAAGTTGTAAGGCTTTTTTATTCTTCTCAGCCACATCCAATATAAGAAAAATCAAGTTACATCTAGTAGGTACGTCAAGACATAAGAAAGTATTACATGGAACTTTTGACCTCTCAACACAAGACTCGAAAGTGGCAAGTCTTTGGAGACAAGACTTCACATACCTAATCAAATTGCAGATCTTTGTGATTGAATCATCAACTTCTTTTAAACCTTCTTGGACAATAAGGTTTAATGTGCGCAGTGCACCTCATGTGAATAAAGTCGTGATCTGCAACACATTCCAATCTTCCAACTTCAACTGTTCTCAACAAATCAATAGCAGAGTCATTAGAGAAAGCATTATCCACCGTTATTGTGAGAATTTTTTCAATCCCCTAATCAAGCATACACTCCTCCAATGCCCTCCTAATCGTTGTCCCTTTGTGATCACTAAATGACTGAATGAAATTATCTGCTTATGTAACCTCCAACTACTATTAATAAAATGAGTCGTGACACACATGTAATTGATGTTTTGGATAAAGGTCCAAGTGTCGATAGTCAAGCATACTCTTTGCTTCGTAGTTAAAAACATTTGTTTCAAACTATCATTCTCTCTCAACAATAGCCTTATTCAATCCCTCATTACCGTAAAACGAGAAAGAATAGGAAACCTAGAATCAAGGGATTTGGTATAATCCCAAAACCCTTGGCCCTCAACAACTGAAAAGGCAACTCATCAACTATCACCATCCTAGCAAGGGCAGCCCTAATTTTTTTCTCATTATACTTGGTCATCCCTAGTATCTTTCTCTCTTCCCCTCCTTCAGCTCTTGCTTCCGGGATCAAGAATTGTTGACTCTTGTCCAATCTGCTCTTACGATTTTTAGGGCAAAGGCAGATGTGTGCTTTCAAGGCTGAAGTGTCCTGCCTCTTGAGATGACATTTCCACAAACTCCCACAATGGTTACAAGTGGTTGTAGGTTCATCAGGATCACAATCAAGTACTTTTGTGAATTGATCCTACACCTCAGACCTATTCTTGGGATTTCTACTAATTGGTGGAGGGCATGGGGTAGAACGAAAGGTATTAGAAGTGCCAATCGAAGAGTCTAATTGTTCACTAGACTCTTCAATAATTGGAGCCTCAACAGGCTATAGTGGGTTCTAGACATGATACAGGTCAATGTAGGAGTGCTTGCGGTGCCTTCAACATTCATGATTTAAACAACTAAAACAGAATACAACAAATCAAAAAATCAAGATTGATACAACAAAACAAATGGAGAATATCATGAGCATAGGTAATACCTACATACATAGTGTTATTAGCATGTAGGTGGCTAACCAAAATGATCAAGAAAATAAAGATTGAAACAAGAACAAAAATGGGAAATAGTAGGAGCAAGTAAACATCACTTGCAAATGGAACCGTTTAGTATACATGTTAGGATGATGATGACTATAATTATCATTCAGAATGCACACTAAGACCTAGGTTATAATGTCTCAAGTGTATAATAACATGTATACTGATGTATAACTAGTGTATAATAATTATTCAGCTTGCACACTAGTTTAACTAATTGATCAGTGGTCTACACTTGATACATTGATCAATGCTCAACAAAAATCAAGATTGAAACAACTCATAATCCCAAATCAGACACACACGTGGCCCCAATTTCCAAATCAAACACAAACACATCAAAAAATCACAGCAGAAACATATTGCAAACACGCATCTACAAATATACAAATGACTACAAATCTACAGGTAATATATAGATGACTACAAATCTACTACCTGGTGGTGGGCATGAAAGTGAGTGAGTGATTGAGGACAAGAGTGAGAGAGTGGTGTCGTGGGTGACGACATCTGGACTCTACACGGCGGCCTGCGGGGGAAAAGGTCTAGGGGCAAGAGCTGGATTAAAGGCTAGGTTTTTTTGAAGGAAAATTATGAGGGTGAGGGTGAGGGTGAGGTTGCACGCAGGGGGGGGTAGATCATATGACTTCGAACAAAACAGCGCTATTTTTATTGACAAAAAGCGCCGTTTTACTGGAGAATAAGTTCCACAATCAACATTGGCTCAAGCAGGATGTCGAGTGTGGCTCAAGTGAACATTGGAGCTTGTGTCTCACTGGAGCCCACTATCGCGTGATACTCGAGCTCACTGTCAAACGCACCTCGAGCGAACTCACAGTTAGAGTTTTGCTCGAGCACTGGGTTGACCGACAATCGAGCGAACTCATAGTTTCTTGATTTTCCAACTCCAAAACCAATCTCCAGTGACTCTCTAGTCTCCACCCCAACAATTAATAATTATGCATACTAAAAAGTAAAGTTTAAGTTAGTAAGTAGTAACTATCAACATCATAAATATAATTATAGTAAAATATTTTTTCAAACTCAATAATATTACTCCGTGTTAGGGTAGAACCACTGCCTTTTCAAACTCAATATAATATTTTATACTAATTTTTAACTTATAAGTTATTCCTACAGTATTTAATAGGCTATTTGTATTATAGACTTATACTATAGTATTTAATTACATGTTATTCTACTAAAGTATTACATGTTATTATATTAGTTTCTAACTTAATTATGTACTAGACTTAGTATTCTATGTTTAATGTTACTATGCTAGTGATTATACATTAGTATACATGTTATTATACACTAGTTATTATATATTAGTATTACATTTTATTATATTTTGGATCATTGGTTATTATACATGACTATTATAGCTTATTATACTTTAGTTATTATACATGACTATTACATATTATTTACTTTAGTATTACATGTTATTATATTTATACATTAGTAATTTAGTGTTACATGGTAGTAATATTGTAATAGTATGATATTTAGATATACAAAACTATTATTAGTCAATTTAGTCTATATATATTATATTATACTTATATTATTTTATAATAATTAGCACATGCTAATATATTATTGAATTTAACTAACTATATAAGATATTGTTATATAAAATTTATATGTTTAATACTTTAGTTATTATACATTAGTATTATATGTTATTCTAAATTTATAGATTAGTGTTTATCCATTAGTATTACATCTTATTATACATTAGTATTACATGTTATTATGCATTTTAGTGTACATGTTATTATATTTATGCATTAGTAATTTAGTGTTACGTGGTATATTTATACATTAGTAATAGGATGATATTTACATATATTAAACTATTATTAGTCAATTTAGTCTATATCTATTATAGTATAAATATATTATTTTATAATAATTACCTCATGCCAGTATATTATTGAGTTTAACTAAATATATAAGATATAGTTATATAAAATTTATATGATTAATATATAGAAAAACAAATATATTTTTATCAAATATGTAAAATATCAGAGGCAGAGTCGGAGTTAGAGGGCAAAGTCGAAGTCGGAGCTGAAGTCGGAGTTCGAGTGTCGAAGACGAATCAGAGCGGAGTTGAAGTCGGTGCACCAACACCTTTGACTCTGACTCCAACTCTGACTTCCTAGGGGAAAAAAACTCCAAGTCAAAGCAGAGTCGGATTTTCGTATTTTTACTCAATCCTACTCCAAAGTTCAAATTATTAAGGCTACGAAAATGAAATATGGGGGATGTAAAGAAAGATGGAGCAGACCACTTTGGTCTTTTCCAAATTTAGAAACCAAAATTAATGAAGACGAAATGGTGGGTTTTGACTTATGAAAGGTTGACCTCAGGTTTGCTTGTTGGCACATCGTTTTTTAAAACGAAGAAAATGAAAGTTTTCTTTCAAGTTGAATTGGATGAAGTTTCTTTCACTCCATCTATAAAAATGACATATTTCTATTTAGCACGGGATAAATTTAGATTTGTTTTAAAAGTTTAAGTAAAGAGAAGTATTAAGATTTCACAAAGTATAACTCACGTGTTAAAGAATATAAAATATTAAAATCTATCTCTATCCATTGAGTTAAACTTTTGGTATAAATTGTGATTTTACATAGATATGACATATTAGATCTATTTTACATCAAATTGAGTTTTACAATATGACGTAACATAGTTGAAGATAATATTAATCGATAATTTGATTTGACTATTATCCTGATTTGGTTACATAATTATTAAGTTAGTTGATTTAATTTTTATAATGATCAAATCAATATATTTTCAAAAATATTTACCTTATCCCATTTCTATGTAAGTTTTATATAAATATGGATTAATGCTTTGTATTCTATCAGACTTGAGAATCGTAAAAACGTAGCACTCAAAGTATCTTGCCCTCATTCTCTTTTTTCCGTTTCTATTTTATTTTTGTATTAGAGCCCTTGGAAAATGCCAAGTTCAATCATGCAACTATTTCTTTTAAAATTCTTCTGCTAACTTTACATCTCACAAAATTTTCATTTTCATTCAACTATGTTTCATCTCAAATCTATGCATTTGAAGTATTTTTATTAGCTGTGAGCCTTTTTATTGAGTTTTGGTCTATTGTAAACATTGTTTGAAACCCTACACTCACTTTTTTCCTTTTGATTTTTGTCCTATAATTAATCATAGTCATATGTAACCCATTGTTGGCTCAATCTTTGGGCCTATTATTAGCCCTTTGTTGACTTTGACACATTATCAACTAATTCTTAAGTACAACTCCATATTTGATGTCCCAGGAGATAGACACTTCATCATCAATGTCACTTTCATTACCTTATTGGCAATCAATCAATGAAAATGAAGGCTACATCGAATTTCAAATTCAAGATTTCAAAATTCTCCATATTAAATTTTAGGTGATATTGTTGAAGATAATATCATTATTGATTTGATTCCTATCTTGATTTGATTACATAATTATCAAATCAAGTTATTTGAATTCCATAATTATACTGTGAAACAAAATATTGGCTCTGCCACACAACATTTGTAACCATCTAAAAACAAAATTCGCATGTACAGCTTCGCCAATAATGGATAGTATTCATTTTAGAAAGAGTGCACCAAATTCTATTTGAGAAAGTGCATGCAACATCACCTTCCTTTCAAGTCTTCCACTTGCTTATTTTGACTGGTTTTGTTAGGACTATTCATCCGGAATTCGGCTCGATAACTTGGGTTTTCAACCCAAGCCAAAACTTGGATCGGGTTAGCCCGGGTCAAATCCGGGCCGGAACCCGAATTTCAGGTTCCGGGTCAAACCCGTTTTATTTATATATTTAATTGTTTTTAAGTTTGAAAATTTTTGATGTTTCCTTATAAACTTTTTACTTGGCAGGGAACTCCTTGATTCTATGCGAGCTCGAATCAAATCTCAATTTTCTCAATTAAAGATTAAGGCATCAAATCTTTAATGGTTAATATGGCTGTTCCTAATCTATATTATATACCTTTATAACATTTAATCTCAATTTTCAACGAAGAAGTTTAGTATTTGTTCTCTTAATTTTTATCTCCACTTTGCATTATGATGGATTTGTGAAACATTGTTGGATTTTCTTTTTAATTTGATCTGACTTTGAAGGAGTTTGGTAATGATTTTTTACTTAAGACTTTTGAATCGATCTATAATAATGTGCGCATATTTATACAAAGGGAGACTACGCGAATCTACATGCTCTTCCGCCGCTGACTAAACAAATAAAGGTACTAGTAGTTAATAGTTAGTGATGCAGAAAAAAACGCGTTTTCAACATCCCATGCATTCCTTTTCTTCTTCAACATGTGGCTTTACTTGCTCCCACGACTCACATGCTATCAGTCTTTCTTTATTATCAATCCAAGTTTTAAAGCACATCGCAGTCACTCACATCATCGTATAATTTTGTGGGGCCTTATTACTTCTCTGTTTGAGATTGTCTATGATTCATTGTAACCCATAATCTATTACCTGCTTCACAAATTTTATGTGCCAAACATCACCAAAATTTTATGTGCCTATCATCTTCACAAATATGCTTCCCAAAAATTTGCTACGAAAATAAGCACGACCTTTCTCAACATTCACATAAAGACTAGACTAACATGGAGATGTGGTTCATCGATCCTCCTCTTTTCGTATGCATGTTTGCGCTCTCCATCATTCTGAATCACAAAAAATCTTTTAAAAAACACCTCCCTTCTGAGCCCTTGGCCATTCCTATACTTTGGCAATTTGTCCGAGGCTCAGGTTAAGCCTCTCTTACTTAAGGTGCGTTTAGATATTGAAGCGATTTTTGATGATCTGAACTTTTCTATGAATAGTAATATTTTGTGAATGTTATTAAGATATGTTTAAATATAAATACACTGAGATATGTATTAGAATGTATGAAATAAGTTGAGATATATTTAAACTTTTTATGGGAAGTTAAAAAAGTGGTGAGTGTCATCAATAATTTGTTTGAAATGAGTTAAGGTAATCTTGATATCTAAACATAACCAATCTCCACAGCCCACGACTGAAAGCCTACAATGGGTTTTAATGTAGAGAAATGATTTGTATAAGCTCCAAATAGACAAACCCCATATAAGTCCTTATAAAAAAGTAGACTCCACCTAAAAAAAATGTTAAAAACTATTCTTTATTAATGAGACATACTTTTCTTTACAAAAGGCTTGTATGGAGCTTTTGATCTATTTGAGGCTTGTATGGAGCTTATACCTAACATTATTCTTTAATACAATATACATATATAATGTTAAGGTATTTTAATCTCGTCAATAGATTGTCTACCAGTTGACCTTAATCCGTGACCATAGACCTATATTCCTATTCCGTTATTAATAATATGAGTTCAACAGTTACTCAAAAAATCTTATGGTTGTTAGAATTAACTCTTAAGGATTATAAGTCATATACACAATTTAATAGGGACATTCTTGCTTGATATATTTCGACCATGTCCCAACCATCAAATATTTTCACAAAGGGATTGTCTAATAGCAAATTCAACATGCTTAAAGACAAGCTAATGGTTCCACCTCTCACCATCAGCTTGAAGGGGACAGTTAACCAACAAATTCAAAATACAGAAGAGTCCAACATTATCCTGATCAAAAGCCGATAACCTCTCTAACATGGATAGCTACTTTGAATATTATCTTGTTTGTTAGATATTTTGTTAAAGTGTAATCTAGACTTTTATATATTTGGATTCTTTCCACTCTTGTGAACATTATTTATACCTAATGAAACATCTTGCGGTATCGTTTTGAACCAGACTTCCAAACATTAACTTTGCCTTGAACTTCTTTCCTGTATACACCGTTGACACACAAGATCGGTCGAATACCGAACTGAACTGAACATAATCTTATCGTTGAGGTCGACTATGGAGACCTGGTTCATCATCATCTTCTCCCTCTGTATCGCAGCCCTCCTTAACCTTCTCGTCTTCAAGAAATCCTCCGGAAACAAGCAGCTCCCTCCCGGACCCCTCAACATCCCCATCATCGGCAACTTCTTTTTGCTTCGCAAGTCCTCCGAGATCGAGCCCATACTCCGCAACCTCCACACCAGGTATGGCCCCATAATTACTCTGCATATCGGCTCCCAGCCCGCTATCTTCGTCGCCAACCGCTCCATCGCCCACCAAGCCCTCGTCCAGAACGGCGCCGTCTTCGCTGATCGCCCCCCCGCCCTCCCCACTGGCAAGATCATCTCCAGCAACCAGTGCAACATCAGCTCCTCCTTCTACGGACCAACGTGGCGACTTTTCCGCCGAAACCTCACCTCCGAGATTCTCCACCGTACGCGTGTCAAGTCCTACTCTCCCGCGCGCAAGTGGGTATTGGACATCCTTCTCAACCACCTTGAATCTCACTCCACGACCGAATCCGGTGTAGTAAACCCCGTCCGCCTGATTGACCACTTCCAATACGCTATGTTTTGCCTGCTGGTTCTGATGTGTTTCGGGGACAAGCTCCTCGAGACCCAGATCAAAGAAATCGAAGCCATCCAGCGTCGCCTGCTTTTGAGCTTTGGTCGCTTTGGTCGCTTTAACGTGCTCAATTTCTGGCCGAGGCTTGGAAAGATACTATTCCGCAAGCGTTGGGAAGAGTTGTTCAACCTTCGGAGAGACCAGAATGCCATACTAGGGCCTTTGATAGAAGCGAGGAAGAGAGTGAAGCAAGAAAGGCTAAGCAAGGCAAAAGAGGAAGCCCCCCTAGAAGATAATGGTGATGATGAGTTTGTGGTGTCGTACGTGGATACGTTGTTGGATTTGGAATTGCCGGAGGGGAAGAGGAAGCTTAGTGTGGAGGAAATGGTCAGCTTGTGCTCGGAGTTTCTCAACGCGGGCACGGATACAACGTCCACGGCGTTACAGTGGATCATGGCAAATTTGGTGAAATACCCCCATGTCCAAGAGAAGCTTTGGGCAGAGATCAAAGGGGTCGTTGGCGGGCATACAGAAAAGGAGGTGAAGGAAGAGGATTTGCACAAGATGCCGTATTTGAAGGCAGTGGTTTTGGAGGGCTTAAGGCGTCACCCACCAGGGCACTTCGTGTTGCCACATGCTGTGACGGAGGATGTCGTGTTGGAAGGCTACTCGGTGCCCAAGAATGCCACTTTGAATTTCATGGTGGCAGAGATGGGCTGGGACCCGAAGATGTGGGAAGATCCCATGGCGTTCAGGCCAGAGAGATTCTTGAGAGGTAGTGATGGAGGAGGAGGGGAAGTGTTTGATATAACGGGAAGCAGGGAGATTAAGATGATGCCGTTTGGGGCTGGGAGGAGGATCTGTCCTGGCTCTGGTTTGGCAATGCTTCATTTGGAGTACTTTGTTGCCAATTTAGTATGGAATTTTGAGTGGAAGGCTGTGGATGGTGATGATGTTGATTTGTCAGAGAAGCAGGAGTTCACTATGGTGATGAAGGATCCATTGAAGGCCAATCTATCTCCCAGATTGTGAATGGATAGCTTTACTTTTCTTATATTATAAACGTGAACACTTGATGAATCTGTAGTTAAGATTTCAATGTAATTGTAGGCTCTTGCTCTGCCATTTACTGGATGGATGCCCCTGTATCTGTGTGGTCCACTGTTTCACTGTTTGTATGTAAAGGCAAAATTTTGTTGGGTTATTTCTCCATTAACATTGCTACTTCAGAGTTCATTCACCCAATGCAATGGGTGAGTTCAAATTGCTAGGATCAGAGGACATCTTTCCCCATTTGTTTACGTGCGGTGCCGGCATGGAGAATGAAGGCTTCATTATCACACCCATTCCCTCTCTCGTCTCATACAATTTCGTTCTGGGAAATATTGTTCGTCATTTGCGATAATAGGTCAAAATTTGTCTCACTCCCTTAATCTGAGACCATTGAGCTTCAGTTCCATAATCCTCCATTTCTGCGTAAAGGCTGTTCTTAGTTTTATGCGCTCTGATCTAACTCACTGTAGTGGAAAGTATTACCAGATGATAAGTCAGCTACCACACACAAGGAGCAAATCAGTACTGCCAGCACCACTACATGCCCAACAGATTCTGTTATGAATAGATGTTTAGGGGCAATATAGTATATTCATTCTTTTGTATAGATTATTCTTCTTATAAATAGTTACTGTACAGAATACATTGAATACAATATATTGAATATTTACACGACTCTTTCTTCATCTTCTTCGTTACTCTGCTTCTCTTTTATTCCAGTAAACCAGACCTTCAATAACTCTTACATGGCATCAGAGCAACCCAAACTCGATTTTACTGATCTTAGTAAACCAAACAATCCTTACCGACTAGAAACCTCCGATAACCCTGGCACTCTACTTGTCACCGACCTTCTTACAACTGAGAATTACGCAACCTGGTCCAGATCAATCCAACGCTCTCTTCGAGCCAAGAATAAACTTGACTTTCTCAATGGAAAACTCTCCAAACCTCCTACTATCACTAACCCTCTTTTTACTCTTTGGGAACGATGCAATGATATGCTTGTGTCCTGGCTTCAAAACTCAATCAGTCTATCCCTTCGTCCCTCGGTTGCATTTGTTGATGATGCTCGTGAGTTATGGCTTGAATTGCAGGAAAGGTTCTCCCCTCAAAATGGCCCTCGGATCTATGAACTGAAGAAAACTCTTGCAAATTTGTCCCAAGAAAGTGATACGGTTAGCATCTATTATGGGAACCTCAAATCCCTTTGGGATGAACTCTCCATTTACGACCCACTGCCTGTTTGTTCTTGTGCCTCAACAAAGATCATCTCTGACCGATACCAACGGGATTGCGTGATTCAATTCCTTATGGGTCTTCATGACTCATTCACAAATGTGCGTGACCAGATTATGTTACTTAACCCTCTCCCACCAGTCAACAAAGTATTTTCCTACATTCAACAGCAAGAGCGTCATCGGCTCATCACCTCAGCTGCTCCTCCTATTGACACGATTGCCTTGGCTGCTCGTCGTTTGCCACCAGCACCACATAATTTCTCTCCCAAGCGCGACAAGCAGTATTGCTCCCATTGCAAAATCACAGGTCATACTTTGGCTCAGTGTTTCAAATCTGGAAATGTCACAGCCCCTGTTTGTACTCATTGTGAAATGACTGGACACACTGTTGAACGTTGTTACAAGCTCCATGGGTACCCTCCTGGTCACAAGTTTCACAAGCCACGCCTCAATGTTGTTTCTCTCGAGACTCCTACATCCGAAATCAGTAATGAGCCCAACATGGTGTTGACTAAAGAACAATATCATGAGCTCATAGCCTTGTTGCACAATAAGAACTCGACTGCTTCTCCATCTGCAAATCAGCTTCAAACTGTTGTCTCCACTCATCCTCATACATCTTCCGCTGCTGGTACCTCATTTTGCTTGTCATCTACCTCCACTACTACAACTCCATGGATCATAGACACGGGAGCTACTGATCATATGATCTGCAGCCCCTCTTTCTTCACTAAAATCACTTCCACAGCTTCCTATTTTGTCAAACTTCCTAATGGAGAATCAGCTACTGTCACTCACATTGGTACCGTGCAAGTGACAGCAACTTCTCCTTCATAATGTTTTATGTGTTCCTACTTTCACTTTTAATTTGTTATCTGCTGGGAAGCTTGCCAAAGAATTGAATTGTTGTCTTATATTTGTCGCTGACTTGTGTTTTATACAGGGCCTTTCTCCTTGGACAACGATTGGGAAGGGTAGTATGATACACGGCCTCTACCATTTACACACAGACAATGTCTCACCTCAAGCTTTGGTTCATAGCTCATCTCAGAATTTTAAACTTCAGAATTTTATTTCAGCCTCTGTACAACCTCTCGACAGCTCCCATGATTTATGGCACTGTCGATTAGGTCATCCCTCCCATTCTCACATTTTACTCATACAAGATTCTCTTGTAACCACTCATACGAAAATTAATGAAAATTTACCTTGTCTTATATGTCCTCTAGCAAAACAAACGAGACTTCCATTTTCTTCTAGCACTCATTCTACTACTAATTGCTTTGATCTTGTGCATTGTGATTTATGGGGACCGCACTCCATTCCAGCCCACGATGGCTTACGTGTCTTTCTTACAATTGTTGACGACTTCTCCCTTGCACTTGGGTTTATATTCTGAAAAATAAATCTGATGCGCGTGCTTGTCTGAAATCTTTTTGCCATCTAGTTATAACTCAGTTCAACACTCATGTTAAAATCTTACGCAGTGACAATGGTCTCGAATTTTCCATGAATGAATTCTATTCCGAACACGGCATAATTCATCAAAAATCTTGTGTAGAGACCCCCCCCCCAGCAAAATGGTTTAGTAGAACGAAAACATAGACATTTACTTCAGGTTGCTAGAGCTTTACGTTTTCAATCGTGCATTCCATTACAATTCTGGTCAGCCTGCATACTCACTGCCACTTACTTAATAAATCATATACCCACCCCACTTCTCCACAACAAAGCTCCATATGAAGTCCTCTTTCATAAACCTCCCTCCTACTCTCATCTTCGTGTCTTTGGGTGCCTTGCTTTTGCTTCCACCACTACTCAACATCGCCACAAATTTGATCCACGTAGTCGACGTTGTGCCTTCATTGGCTATCCTTTTGATGTTAAAGGGTATCGTTTACTTGATCTGGACACTCACAGAATTTTTCTTTCAAGGGATGTTATCTTTCATGAGAAACTTTTCCCTTTTCACACACCCTCTTTACTTCCCATTTCACCTATTTGTTCTCCTTCTCCTGTTTCTCCTAATTTTCAGTTTCCTGATCCTGATTCTCTACCTGTCTCCTCACGCCTATCACCCGCACCTTCAGCTGAAAACTCATCTCCCTCACCTTCAGCTGAAAACCCACCTCCCTCACCTATCATCGAAATCCCACCAATCTCCTCCCCTTCTTTAGTCCGAAGGTCCACTCGCTCTCGTCGACCTCCTCCTCATTTAACTGACTACATATGCCCATCACAAATTGTTCCTCCACCTCCTCAAATCATGCAACCCCTGCAGGAAACCCATACCAATGCTGCCCCTTCTTCATCCTTGTCCACGGTAGGGCCCTACAAATCAGGTACAGCTTTTCCACTTTCTGCATCTATTTCATTTCATAAACTCTCTCCATCTTATCATGCCTTTGTTTCCACTTTTTCTGCTTCTTTTGAACCCATCTCTTATGGTGAAGCTGTTAAGTATCCTCATTGGTGCAAGGCTATGGATTCTGAAATATCAGATCTTGAACTCAACAACACTTGGTCTTTAGTTGATTTACCTCCTAGCAAACATACCATCGGTTCCAAATGGGTCTTCAAGATAAAGCATCATTCCGATGGTAGTATTGAGCGCTACAAGGCGCGCCTTGTCGCCAAAGGATTTTCACAGCAGGAGGGCCTCGACTACAATGAAACTTTTGCTCCTGTGGCAAAACTTGTCACTGTTCGCACTCTATTGGCAGTTGCCTCCATTAAAGGCTGGTTTTTAAGGCAATTTGATGTTCAAAATGCCTTCCTCCATGGTGACTTAGAAGAGGAAGTTTTCATGCGCAAACCTCCTGGATATTTAAAAGGGTCTCCCACTCAAGTTTGACGCCTGCACTAGAGTCTTTATGGCTTGAAACAAGCTCCGCGACAATGGTATTCCAAATTCTCTACTGCCTTACTTACATTCGGTTTTCAGCAATCTAAGGCTGATCACAGCCTCTTCACGCACCTGCACAATGGCTCCTTCATGGCTCTTCTCGTCTATGTTGACGACATTGTCGTGGCCAGCTCCAACTTGGACTCTATTGCTGCTCTTCAGTCCTTTCTCAGCTCTCATTTTCGAATAAAATGCCTTGGTGAACTACGCTATTTCCTTGGTATAGAAGTGGCTCGCTCTTCCAAGGGCATCTCAATTTGTCAAAGGAAATACACTTTAGATCTTTTATCTAGTGCTGGTTTTCTTGGTACTCGCCCCCTCAAGTTACCAATGGAACAGAATTTAAAGCTTTGCATGAATGACGGACAGCTTCTCTCAGATCCTCTTCCTTATCGTCGCTTGGTTGGTCGGTTAATTTATCTTACAATTACTCGGCTAGATATAAGCTACGCTGTCCATGTTTTGAGCCAATTCATGACCAGACCTACTTCATGTCATCTCCACGCAGCTCAGCAAGTACTTCGCTACATCAAGAATGCACCTGGCCAGGGCCTTCTTTTCTCTTCCAGCTCTTCCTTTCATCTCCAAGGTTATATCGACTCAAATGGGCCTCTTGTCCTGATTCCCGGCGATCCATCACAGGTTTTTGCATCTTTCTCGGATCCTCACTCATATCATGGCGTTCAAAGAAGCAAACTGTGGTCTCCCGCTCCTCTGCCGAAGCTGAGTATCGGGCCATGGCTACCACTTCTTGTGAGCTGCAATGGCTGTCTTTTATTTTACATGATTTGCGCATCATCATGCCACTTCCAGCTGACTTATATTGCGATAATCAAGCTGCCATCCACATCGCAGCAAATCCGGTGTTTCACGAGCGTACAAAACACATTGAGATCGATTGTCATCTCATCCGAGATAAAATTCAATCAGGTTTTCTACGCACTTGTCATGTTCGTTCATCTTCACAGCTTGCAGATGCCTTCACAAAGGCACTTCCTTCCACTCAGTTTGGCTTCCTTTTGTCCAAGATGGGAATAGAAAACATCTATTCTCCATCTTGCGGGGGGATATTACCAGATGATAAGTCAGCTACCACACACAAGGAGCAAATCAATACTGCCAGCACCACTACATGCCCAACAGATTCTGTTATGAATAGATGTTTAGGGGCAATATAGTATATTCATTCTTTTGTATAGATTATTCTTCTTATAAATAGTTACTGTACAGAATACATTGAATACAATATATTGAATATTTACACGACTCTTTCTTCATCTTCTTCGTTACTCTGCTTCTCTTTTATTCCAGTAAACCAGACCTTCAATAACTCTTACAGAAAGTGATAATACTTTTGTATTGGAATGTATAAAAGGTGTCTTCAGGCTGTGGTTGCTATGCCATCTTTACTGGGATATTCACCATCTCCATGAAGAGTACGGAATCAAAGCAAAAACCCAATACAAAGTCTGGGCGACCCAGTTTGAATTCTGGCCATAACCACAAAAGAATCGTGATCGAAAATATCTGTGAAGCTAGACTAGCTGAGACTAGCGATGGCGTGGCGTTGCAGATGACCCTCTTATTCTTCACAGCCCGTACCCCTTGGGTTCGAGCCTCCAAGGTTGCCATTGCCCATTTCCACAGTCTAGCCCAAGGAGTATCTTGGTCCAGGCCCTTCAATGATAAAGAGGTAATCTCAAACCGAAGTTATGACGCTTGGTTGGTTAAGGTTGTGTGTACGCTATTTATTCGTTCGCATATGTCAGATACTTGTTTGGGTTATTTGAGTAAGAACTTGACCCCATTGATTGCGTTTGAGGTTGTTAGAAGGTTAAATAATCCGAAGTTGGGCTTGAAGTTCTTCGAGTTCAGTAGGGAGAGTTTGAGTGTCAGTCATACGATCAGGACTTACAATTTGCTTATGAGGTCTCTCTGTCAAATGGGTGCTTACGATTCGGCAAAAGTAGTATTTGATTGCATAAGGAGTGATCGGCATTTGCCTGATAGTTCAATTGTGGCATTTTTGGTATCGTCTTATACACAAGTGGGCAAGTTTGATCTTGCTAAGAAATTGCTAGCTGAAGCTCAGCGTGACAAGGTTGGATTGAGTATTTTCGTATTTTCTTATATAATAAGTTGTTGGATGAGTTGGTTAGGCGGAATATAGTAGATGGGGCCGTTTGCTTATTTAGAGAGCCATATGGAATCACATTCTCATCCTGATACTTTCACTTTCAATATTCTTATTCGAGGTTTGTGCAGAATGGGAGAAGAGAATCAGGCGTTTGTGTTTTTAAACGATATTGGGAGGCTTGGTTGTTCTCCTGATGCTGTTACTTATTGTAAGAAAACAGAAAAAAGGTGAAGAAGCAGAGAGCAAGTCGATGGAG
Organism: Cyclocarya paliurus; assembly: GCA_029856935.1. Taxonomy (NCBI): domain Eukaryota; kingdom Viridiplantae; phylum Streptophyta; class Magnoliopsida; order Fagales; family Juglandaceae; genus Cyclocarya; species Cyclocarya paliurus. The sequence goes on along the minus strand of CM056945.1, from coordinate 10,328,900 downwards.
AAGGAGAATTGCTATCTTCCTTAATGAAAATATTCTTGTGTTTTACAAGTGCCAGAAATGGCTGCTTTATACCGAAAAAGGAAAAGAATCACTAACTAACTATACACCACAATTTGTCCTATTGCTAGCTGGAGAATATTTACAGAGAAATGTACTAGTGAGTGCTGGAGGCAGTTATGAGTGGAGGCAGTTATGAGCAACGACTTGCAGTCATTCTGGTGAAGTTTGTGCAATACGACCTGTAGCTTTTGTAGCTTGACCAGTGTCTTCTAACACCCCCCCCCCCCCCCGCAAGATGGAGTGTAGAGATTAACTATACCCATCTTGAGTAAATGTGTTTGCAGGAGGTAGGAAGGAATTGCCTTTGTGAAAATGTCAGCTAGCTGAGTTTGGGAAGAGACATGAGCTGTAGTGATGGATCCTTCTTGGATTTGATCTCGAATTAAGTGACAATCAAGTTCTATGTGCTTTGTTCTCTCATGGAACACTGGGTTTGCAGCAATGTGGAGTGCGGCTTGATTGTCACATTAGAGGAATGCAGCTTGTGGATGATGAATACCAAGGTCAGTCAGCAAGGAACGAAGCCAAGTTAATTCACAACATGTGGCTGCCATGGACCTATATTCGACTTCAGCTGATGAACGGGATACAACTTGTTGTTTCTTGGATTTCCAAGAAACTAAAGAGTTGCCTAAGAAGACACAATACCCTGTAGTTGAGCGACGAGAGTCTGGGCAAGATGCCCAATCGGAATCACAATATGCCTTGAGCTGTAATTGAGATGAAGATGAGAGAAATATGCCTTGACCAGGGGCTGCTTTAATATACCTCAAGGTTTTGTAAACTGCTGCCAAATGAGAGGAAGTGGGCTTGTCCATGAATTGACTGAGAAGTTGGACAGCAAAACAAAGATCTGGTCTAGTCACAGTCAAATAAAGGAGTCTGCCAATGAGCCTTCGATATACACTTGGGTCAGGGAGTAAAGTGCCTTCATCTTTGCTGAGTTTGAAGTTTTGGTCCATTGGAAGTTTGAGTGGCTTGCAACCAAGCATTCCAGAGTCGGCTAGTACATCCAAAGCATATTTTCTTTGACAAATGTGGATTCCCTTAGTAGATTTAGCAATTTCTAAGCCCAAAAAATATCTTAAACAACCAAGGTCTTTTATTTTGAATTGGTTGTTCAAGAAAACCCGAAGGGAATCAATGCATATTTGGGAGTCACTAGCAACAATTATATCATCCACGTATACCAATAAGGCAGTAAAAGAATTCCCATCTTGTTTAGTAAACAAACTATAGTCAGCTTTGGATTGAAGGAAGCCAAAAGAAATGAGGGATGAGGAAAATTTGGAGTACCATTGTCTAGAGGCCTGTTTAATCCCATAGAGACTTTTGAGTAATTTACACACTTGATGGGGTTTTCCTTTGTCATAGCCAGGAGGCTTTCTCATGTAAATTTCTTCATTTAAATCTCCATTGAGAAAGGCATTATTTACATCAAATTGATGTAAATGCCATCCTTTAACTGCTGCCACACTGAGTAAACATCGCACAGTTACAATTTTTGCAACTGGTGAGAATGTCTCGGTATAATCAACACCTTCTAGTTGTGTGTAGCCTTTAGCTACGAGTCTAGCCTTTAATCTCTCCACAGTACCATCAGATTTAAACTTAACTTTATACACAAATTTACAATCAATTGCATCTTTACCTGCAGGAAGGTCAAAGCCTGTCCAGGTGTTGTTTTGTTCTAATGCAACAATCTCAGCTTCCATAGCTTTGCACCAACCAGGATGTTTTAGGGCTTGCTTATAAGAAGTAGGCTCAGAGTGTATGGAAAGTGAAGAAGAGAATGCTTGATAAAGTGGAGTAAATTTATGATAAGAAAGGTAATTAGTCAAGGGAAAAACCTTACCATTTGGAGCTGTTATAACCTTGGACAGCGATTGGTCATTGCTTGTAAGTATGGCCTGCTGACAATGAAAATCTTTTAAATATTGTGGAGCTGTCCTTACTCTAGTGGACTTTCGAAGAGGGGCAGGTGAGGGCTGGTTGGGAGTAGTGGCATGTGAAGTTTCAGAGGGAATGGAAGAAGGTGGTGGAGAAAAGCTGGCAGGTTGAAGTTCAGGGGTGGAAAGTGGAGAAAAAAAAGGAGCGGGTGGGGAATCAAACTGGACAAGTGAAGGAGGGTGGGAGTCAAATGCTGATGGATTTAATGAAGTGGGGAAATGATTTTGTGCATGAGTTTGAAAGGGAAAAATATTCTCATGAAATACTACATCTCTTGAAATAAAAATTGTGTTTCTTTGAAGATCTAAAAGTTTGTAGCCCTTGATTCCAAAAGGATAACCAAGGAAGACACACTTTCGACCTCTAGGGTCAAATTTCTGTCTACCATGTGAAAGTGTGGCAGCAAAGCATAATGAACCAAAAACTCTCATATGAGCATAGGTTGGTTTTTTGTTAAAAAGAAGCTCATATGGGGTTTTATTGTCTAGAATGGGTGTGGGAAGTCTGTTAATGATATATGTTGCTGTCAAAACACACTCATTCCAGTATTGTAAAGGTAGGCCAGCTTGAAACCTAAGTGCACGAGCGACATTAAGCAAATGTTGATGTTTCCTCTCAACAATACCATTTTGTTGAGGGGTTTCAACACAACTTTTGTGGTGAATTATGCCCTTTTGATTAAAGAAATCTCTCATTTGAAATTCAGTTCCATTATCACTTCTCAAAATTTGAATTTTGACTCCAAATTGTGTATCTACTAAATTGTAAAAAGATTCAATATATTTTCTGGTTTCAGCTTTGTTGGCAAGTAAATATAGCCAAGTGGTCTTGGAAAAGTCATCAACTATGGTTAAAAAATATTTAGAACCATCATGGGCAATTGTGGGACAAGGTCCTCAAAGATCACAATGTATAATTTCAAAGATTCTAGTGGAGACATGAGAACTTTCAGGAAAAGGAAGGCGATGGAATTTTGCCAAAGGACAAATGTTGCAAGGCTTATCATTAATATTTGAGATATGTTTGCTTACAACAGGATCATTAATGAGTTTCAATCGAGGAAAAGATAAATGACCAAGGCGATAATGCCATAGGTCAGAGCTGGTTATATCACTAGTAGTAGTGTGAAAAGCTGAAATCACTTTGTGCGAGTACTGTGAGAGAGAATTGGTCAAAGCTGAAGGAGAGATATCTGTGCAGAGCAGATGGTAGAGGCCATTCCTTAGTTCACCCTTCCCAATCGTTGTCCAAGAAGCTAGGTCCTGAATAAAACAACAAGTGGAGAAGAAAAGCAAGCAACAAGTGAGAGATGTGGCCAGCTTAGTGGCAGAAATTAAATTGAAAGAAAATGAGGGTACACAAAGAACATCTTTCAAAATAATTGTACTGGTTAGATGAATGGTACCAATATGAGTGACAGCAGCTGAACTCCCATTTGGAAGTGTGACTGAATATGAAACATGTGAGGTGATGGTGGTAAAAAAAGAAGTGCTGCAGACCATATGGTCTGTGGCACCTGTGTCGAGAATCCAAGGTGAACTAAGTGTGTGTGTGTTGAGGCAAATGGATGTACCAGACATCTTAGAAGATGAAGCTGAATGCTGCATGCTTGAGTGGGAAGCAGAAGCTGCAATGGAGAGGTCCTTTGGTTGGAGCAAAGCCAGAAGTTGCTAGTATTGCAGCTTAGTTAAACACACCTTTTCGTCACCAGCATTGTCTGAGGCAGAGTCAAAAGAGAGTGCAGCCTGATTTGCAAGAGCATTGGAGTGCTGAGGTTTTGAATGGAATTTATGGCCTGGGGGGTAACCGTGTAACTTATAGCATCTTTCAGCAGTATGACCAGATAAGTGGCAGTGGGTGCAAATAGGAATTTCTGCATTACCAATTTTGAAACATTTTTCGAAGGTATGGCCAGTGATCTTGCAATGGGTGCAGTAAGGTCTATCTTTCTTGAAAGAAGGGTTAAGTTTAGGGGTAAACTTCGGAGTGGAAAAGGGTCTTTGAGTAGCTAAGGCCATTGATTCAGAGGTTGGAGGATGGGGTTGGGTTATGAGATGATGTCGTTCTTGCTGCTGGATGAGTGAAAAAACCTTAGTAAGAGGTGGTAATGGGTCTAGCAACATTATTTGGTCACGGGCTTGAGAGTAAGAATCATGTAACCCCATGAGAAATTGGAGTACACAGTCCCGTTGGTATCGGTCTAGTAGGTTTTTCATTGAGCCACAGTTACAAACAGGTAGAGGGTCATAAACCAAAAGTTCATCCCAGAGAGTTTTCAGCTTACCATAATAGATGCTCACTGTGTCGTGGTCTTGTAGAAGGCTAGCTAAGGATTTCTTTAGTTGATAGATGCGTGGGCCATTCTGGTGAGAGAAACGGTCTTGTAGGTCCAGCCATATCTCCATGGCATCATCCACAAAAATAACACTAGATTGGATTGAAGGGCTAATCGAGTTATGAAGCCAAGAAACGAGCATATCATTGCAACGTTCCCATAGTTTGAGTAGGGGATCCGAAGGATCAGTGGGCTTAAGAATCAAGCCAATGATGAATCCAAGTTTATTCTTTGCACGGAAAGCACGACGCATAGTACGGGACCAAGTTTCATAGTTGTCAGAGGTGAGGGGATCAGAAACCCGAGTAAGAGCTGGGTTATCACCATGGTCTAAGCGGAAGGGATTGGATGGATCATTGAGATTAAGGTATCGGGACAAGCTGTTTGTGGGTTTGTCTGAATGAGAGTGAGGAGAGGTGGGTGGTGGAGGAGGGTTGGTGTTCTCCATGAAAATGGGCTCTCAATGGCTCACTGATACCATGTAAGAAAACAGAAAAAAGGTGAAGAAGCAGAGAGCAAGTCGATGGAGAAGGAGAATTGCTATCTTCCTTAATGAAAATATTCTTGTGTTTTACAAGTGCCGAAAATGGCTGCTTTATACCGAAAAAGGAAAAGAATCACTAACTAACTATACACCACGATTTGTCCTATTGCTAGCTGGAGAATATTTACAGAGAAATGTACTAGTGAGTGCTGGAGGCAGTTATGAGTGGAGGCAGTTATGAGCAACGACTTGCAGTCATTCTGGTGAAGTTTGTGCAATACGACCTGTAGCTTTTGTAGCTTGACCAGTGTCTTCTAACACTTATAATATACTCTTATAAATGGGTTATGTCGAGTGAATGAGGTAAATAGAGGGCATGAATTGTTGAAGGAGGTACGAACAAGAGGTGAGCCTAAACAAGATGTTGTAACTTATACATCATTGATATCGGGTTATTGCAAGTTGGGTAAGACGGATGATGCCTCTGTTCTTTTCGATGAGATGATTAATTCTGGAATTAAACCAAATGCCATCACTTTTAATGTTCTCATTGACGGTTTTGGTAAGGCTGGCAACATACATGCTTTCAGCACTGTCCATGTATAAGAAGATGCTCTTTCTTGGTTATTTTCCAGATGTTGTTTCCTTCACTTCCCTAATTGATGGATATTGTCGAGCTGGACAGGTTAATCGGGGTTGGAAGCTTTGGCATGAAATGAGTGCAAGAAATGTGGGTCCAAATGTGTATACTTATTCTGTTCTTATAAATGGTTGATCAAGGAGAATAGAATTCATGAGGCTCGTGATATTTTGAGACAATTGAAGTGGCGTGATATTATACCAAAACCCTTTTTGTACAACCCTGTAATTGATCTATTTTGTAAGGCTGGCAATGTTGATGAGGCAAATGAGATTGTGGCAGAGATGGAGGAGAAGAAATGCAAGCCAGATAAAAGTGACATTTACATTCTCATAATTGGACATTGTATGAAAGGAAGAATGTTTGAAGCCATCAGCATTTTTAACAAGATGTTATCGATTACTGTGAACTCTAATATCTTGCCTTTGGAAGGCTGGGATGCCTAATGAAGCTTTTCACAGTAAGCAAACTGTATCCCAGGACCTGGACTTGTTTATGCCATCTTTGAAAAGAACTATTCCTGTAGGAACAAATATGGATATTCCAATGGCTGTTTAGTCGAAGCTCAAGATTGGCACTGATTGTCTTGAACTTGCCGGGGATATATATTGGATGCTTACCAGGTGTATAGAATTCTTAATGTCTCATCTCACTCGCAATTCTCAACATTTTACATATCTAGAGGAGGTTAAATCTCTGCCAGCAGTCGCACTGAGCTCAACAAGGTGTTTGCTGGATGTCAGAAGTGGCTAAGATCTCTGGGTGTTCCATGTTAAACGAGATTCCCACATGCATGGAGCTAGATTAACCAAAACAATTAAGCAGTTCAATTTTGTTCGGTAGGGATTTATATAGCACAGGTAGGGTTCTTGTAGTAATCATTCAGTATGACTTGCTACCATCTAATAGGTTGATATGTAGTGCAGTGTAAAAGAAGCAAAAATTGCACTGCTGAAGTGGGAAAATTTTTGCTGGAGCTGCTAATTTAGATCTTCCTGATGATGTAGCTGATTGCATCACATAATCTCAGATCAGTACGAAAGCCATTACCATTCTGTTTTGTCAAAAAATAGATATAATAGAGTAAAATGTTGTTGACAAAAAAAATATAGAGTAAAAAATTTGTGAAGAACGGATGGATGACATGGTATTCCGGATTTATCACAAAATGTCATGTGGTTAAAATTGCTTGAAATCTGTGATAGGTTAAGAATAATACCTATATATATATTTCAAAATTACCTAATAATTATTGCAATGTATGAGGATGCAATGGTATTGGTGTCGCGTGCGATTGTTAGAGACAGATACGCAAGTGAGATTTGTTCTTTTTTCAGTTTATTAAAAATTGACATTTCAACTACTTTGTGAAAGGTTCTTAAATCAAACCTTTAAAGCAAGATTGCGTAGAGTTTGTACTCTGAAACATTGAGTAAGTAATTGACCCAAAAGTCAAGCAAAAGCTATTCTATTTGTTTTGTTGTCCTCGGTCTCTAAGAGTATTGATATTGATTTCATCAAATTTATCTCTAAAACTTGATGAAAAGTATATATTTTTCATCAAATATATACTTTTGTTTCAAAACAAATTAAAAAAGTGTTTTCAAATGTAATTATTTAAATTTTTAAAGATTATGACCATATACTTGAAATTTGAAAGTTGTAATTATTTAAAAATTGTATGGGCATTTTCAACCATTAACAGTCTTTTTAAAATTCAAATTATGTTTCGCATTATCTAGAAAAACATCTTTGAGGAAAAACATCAAAATTATGTTATTCCACAAACATACTTCTTAACTTATTTGAGATTAAAAGTATTTTAATATGTAACACTCAAACAATCTAATTTTTTCATTAAAGAGATTTTAAGACTATTTAAGCACTTTTTTAAGACTTATACTACCCTCAAACAAGCCCTAAGACTTCTAAAGGGAAAGAAACTCAGACTTCTAAAAGAAAAAGACTTCACAAAACAAGTTAGACTCGATCACTCAAAGGAAATAGACCTTTATATATAAGGTAAAGACTCGCCACAAACTCTACACACAAGATCTCTCCACAAAAGCTCCCTATGCCTAAACTCACCCCAACTTCTTTACGCTTAGACTAAATTCCTCCATTGTATTGTAAGATATGTGAGACTATGAGAATTATAAAATCACCTATCATAGTGAATTTCGCCTCCAAACAAATCGTGGGCGTAGGCATTATGCCAAACCATGTCAATATTGTGTCTCTCTTTATCTATTTTTATTTGCTTATTTGTTATTTATTTTATAGATGAACGCGATGAACTCTCAAATTATTATCATGACCTGGGGATGATTCTTCCTCCGTTCCTGTCTATTGTGCAAATTTATACATTAACAGTTGGCGCCATCTGTGAGATCGATTTTTTATTCTTTGAACTAGAAATGGGAGTAGGATGATTCTCCACGTACAAGATTTTCTTCAAAGAAGCAGATAAGTTTCCTCTCAAATTTTCACTTTTCATTTTTATTTCATTAATAACATTGTTGCTAAAAAACAATAATGGGCAGTATGGTGTGCACTATGCATGGCATGGCACTGTGCATGGCATGCACAACAGGCATAGTGGGTGCACGCTGAGGTGCACCCAAGCGCTTAACGTGGTCGGCTTGGTGCCCACCACCACTACCCACAGCAAGTCCCCTTTAGCTTTGAAGCTCGCCCAGCCACGGAACCTGAGACAGAGACTACAGTCTGTAATGGCGATCCATATTGTTCACAAAAATTTTTCATTTCATTTTTAGCTTTCTTTTTGTCTTTGTTAATTTGATTGTTAATTTTCATGTCTATGCCCATCTTTTATCCTTTCTTTTATTACTGTACTTATGATGTCTCCATAAGTGAGATTATCATAGTCTATAGTTTCTATTAGATTACTTAAGGCTTTTCTCTTTATATGGGCAAATAAACTGGGGATGCCATTTATGAATTTTTCTTTCCAAACAAGTTTCTTACAGTCTTCTCTTCCCATTACTCTTGACATAAAAACATTTTTATACCATCTAAAATCAGTCAAAGTTTGGCATCCATGGTTACTTAACTGGTCGTATATTCCTGAGGTGATATTAATTGGTATTTCTAAAAAACAGTTTCATAATGGTGTATGTAAGTACATTAATTCAATCTTGGATTCACATTTCTACATTATTGTTAAAAGTTGGGTTTCCTTCTTCATCTTATTTTACCACATACTTAATGCTTTGTCTGTTTTTTCTAGTGAATTATTTTTTCCACTATCGCCTTAGAGTTCTTGCGAACCCTGGAGTAAGTAAATCTACTATTTATGGTTGTCTTCTTTCTTGCTTCACCAAATAGTTGTTGGCTACTATTGTCATGTGTTGAAGTTTATTTAGGATTTCTTGCTTAGAGAAACCATCTATGTTCCATTTATATAATTTGTCAATAAATATTGAAAACTGACTTTGAAAGGTTATTTCTTCAAATTATATGTCTGGTGATGTTGGTTTGGGATACTAGTTTTTTTACAGTCTAGTTGGGTTGAATCTTGTAGTCTTTATTCTATTTAGTTCAAGATCTTGGATTTTTTTTTTCTATCCTATTTATGGTACAACTAGTTTCTTAACCATCTTCTTCTTCTTCTAAACTATCATCTTCATTTTTCTTTTTTATAACTTTTATAGTTTTTGAGACAGATGCACTTTCTTGTTTGATTTTTGTTAACTCTTTCAGCATTTGATTTACCTTATCAATTGCTTTTGTTTTTCTTTGTTTTATTCCAATTTCCTTTTCTGGAAATTGGATTAAGGGTTGTTCATATTTTTGGACTCTGGTATCAATATTGTTATCAAGTTTTTTTCTATTTTATTGAGCTGACTTCCAATAGTTTTTAAGCATTGGTTTGTATAGTTATTTATGTTCAATTACTTTCTTGATTTCATGTTCTAAGATTATGGTTTCTAATGGGGATGACTACATTATGTAATGGTTTTATCTTCTTTGATCCATATTTTCTTTGTTTTTACATTTATTGCTTTGGAATGATATTTTTCTATATATAAAAGAAATCAATTTCCATTTAAATTGTCACCGTAAATGTTTTCCAGCTGCTAAGAATTTCTTTCTTTTGTTCCGAAGTATGTGTTTTTTGTATCGTTCTCTTTTTTGTCTACTTTCTTCAAACATGAAGTCATCATTAAGTTTGTTCAGTTTATCTTAAGTTTTTTTAAGTTAGGAGTTGGAGATTTATGGGGTCTTCCAAATCCGTTTGTGTTGGGGAGTTTTGTTATTCTTCTTCCATGTTTTCAGACCTAGCTATATAACATGGTGTAATTATATCAGATTCAGTCTTTATTCCTTTTAGTTTAAGATTCTTATCTCTTATTGGAAGTTCGGACTCTAAATGTCTTGTTCCTATTGATCCTACATCACTTGATCTACTTGATCCTACTTCCATGATCTTCAAAAGTGGCCGATATCTTGGTTGATCAAAACTAGTCCTAACAGATCCATCAAGGTATTGTTGAATAAAATCTAAATTAGAAACTTCGTTTTGGATTTTTTTTGTGGGTGATTTTCATTATCTAAAAACTATTCTTTTGGTAAATTAATGTCTTTCCAAATTATTGATCTTGGTACTTAAATATTTGCATCATTTGTGTTTGTTTGAATTAGAAGAGTTTTATCTTTTGGACTTTTTACTAATGGATGAACATTAAAATTTGTTTTTATGCACATGTAAGATATCCTATATATTAAAGCTAAGTGACTTCCTTCTAACATTTCATATCCTTATGTTTTGATATTCAGTGTTTGAGCTTTCAAGATGTGGGGATCTAGTTGACAGGATAGGTTTGGATAGTGAGATGAGAATTTTTTATTTTAGATGAAAGTTTAAAATATTGTTTTTATGCCTAATGTTTTGCTAGTTATACAAGACCTACGTGAATAAAATTGTACTTCTTTTCTATATATTTTTTAATGGCTTCTCTAGTAAATAAACAACAATTTTCATATTTTTTGTTCAAAACATATATTTGTTCAACTGTGTTAATATTGTAATTACTTGTGAATGAAAGTGGTGAAAAACTTGTTTTATAGATTTATTCTGTTGGAAATTTCAGAATATTCCAATCTTGTATATCTTAACTTTCTCCTGTTATGTTGTATTCTTCTTCATTTACTATTTGAGGTATTGCAAACTTTGATCCAAAGCTACATCTAATCCTAGAACTATAAGGATTGGATCTAAACATCTTATTAATTTTTAAAAATTAATTAACTCTAAATTTACTTGAATTTTTTCTCAAGAACTTTCCTATGCTTCTACCTTTTTTCTTAAGATAACTGGTAATACATACCCTCTCAAACCGGTCCACTCAGGCCTCTCTTGGGTCTTACTATTTGGATCCAGGATTTTACTGTTAAAGTGACACTTTTCTATCATAGGCTTAGGTTGTGGCTTGGATGGCATTTGGGATAGATGCAGACAAAGCTTAAACTTAACTATCTTTTGAAAGATGAACAAGACTTCAGGATACACTTCTCCAATTCTTAGATACTTATGCAGGCTTTTGGCTCTAATAACATACTTAGAGATCAGGTAATTTAAATGGACTTGCTGGAATTCATCTTTGATCTTAGGGAAGACACTTGTCCGCATATGACATTGAGTAACTAAGAGGTTGAGGAAGATATTTTGAAATTGGTGGGAGTAGACTTATTGATAGTTTTAATAAATAAATAAAAATTGAAGATGTTTGCTCTGATCTTCCTAATACTTTATAGCATAGGAAGAAACATATTGTTGATTTATCTTATGTTAAAGATTTTCTGAAAAGAAGATTCATACTAAAGTCAGATCTATTCAAATGAATAGTGAAACTTTAGAATTTTGTAAAAATGAAATCCATGACTTGCTTGCTGAAAAGTTCATTAGGCATAGTAAGTCACCATGGTTCTGTGCTACTTACTATGTTCAGAAAAATACTGAGATTGAGAGACAGACCCATCGCCTAGTTATTAATTAAAAATCTCTAAATAGGGTAGTAGAATGGATTAGATATCCCACTCCCAACAAGCATGACCTAATCCACAGACTTAGTGACGCTTCAGTTTTCTCTAAGTTTGATATGAAATCTGGTTTCTGGCAAATCCATATTAATTGAAGTAATAGGTACAAAACTACTTTTACCACTCCCTTGTTCTTAAGAATGCGCCTAGCGAATTCAAGAATATCATGAATGATATTTTCAATTCATTCATGTTACCATAGTTTATATGGATGATGTTGTTATATACTCCAAATCTATTGATGAACACTGGAAACATTTATAGTCATTTCTAGAAGTCATCAAAAGAAATGGTATTGTTTTCTCTACTAAGAAAATTAAATAATTTTAAACCAAGATTTATTTCCTTGGTTATGATATCCACGAAGGATAAATTCGTCCTATCAATAGATCCATCCAATTTTCTAATAAATTTTCTAATGCACTGATAAAACGTTTTTTAGGAGTGTATTTTTTGGATTTATAGAATTTTTCGGAAGTTTTATAAATAGCGTTTTTCCTTTTTTGCTTCGAAGGGTAGTACAATTTCATCATTTTATTTTGAACCAATAGTGGGAATCAATGGGTCTTTAGTAGGAGTTTTTAACATTTTTTGTTGGCTTGTACCAATGTCAATAATTTCATCATTCTTGAATAAGAGATCAATCACTGGATAGCCTTGGGGTGGTTTCCAAATCATGTCAAAATATATTATCATAAGGATCAGTATTATCAATAGAGGCCTAAAAAAAAGCCTTAGACTCATCATCAAAATTTTCATTATCGTATTGGAGGGACTTGTTTAATAGATAAATCAAATATTTTTTCTTGAGTACTTGGAGAACAAACTTCTTCTTGAACTTGGCAGATTTACTTCTTTTATTAGAAGAAGTGGGTTGCTGTTTTGCCTGAGCAATAGAGTATTCGAGCTCTTGAACCAAATTTTTAGCAATAGGGAAATTTGCTGGGAAATCCTCAATGCTTCCCAAATTTGGAGTGATGAGAGGAAACATTCCATTCATCTTAAAATCACTTAAAAACCAAGGCTTAACACTTACTAATCATGTTTTCTCTCTTGTTCCTATTTCATTTCGTAACACAAATCCTATCCAACCGTTTACCGCTCACCCTAACTCTCTCCTTGCAAAGGGGGCCTTACAAAAAAGTTATTGGGATTTGCTTTACGATCGGGGTGGCGCCAATAAAAACAAGAATTAGACGCAATCAAATTAAGGGAAAAGAAATGAGGGTAGGAGATTACTCAATGAATTGAAATGAAAAAATATAAATCATATATTGGGTGGTTTAAGGCCATTTTAATGTTGCTTTCTCAGTTTTCCTTTGTCAATGACAATTGCACAAGTTTTTATTGATTTTCAAATCAATCCATTTGGCACCTTTTCAATAATTTTCTGTCAGAAATTATTTGAATTTTAAAATCACATCCAACAAATAAAAGAGAACAATACAGAGAAAAAGAAAAAAAAATTCCCTTTGGTGTGAGAGGGAAAGGGAATAAGACACCAAAAACCCTAATAGTCAAACTGTGAAGTTAATGGTTTGAGAACCAGAAGGCCTCCAAAGTAGGGTTGAGCACTGACTGTTTCAAAGTCGGAGTGCCCTATCTCTGACTCTGACTCCAACTTTGTCAAAGGTCAAATCTGACCTCCGACTCCGACTCCGATTAGCATAGACTCTGTCCGACTCTAACTTCGACTTATCTAAGCGGAGTCGGAGTTGGGTTTTTTATTGAAATTGTTTTCTTAAGCCCATTTGGAATTTCAATTTGACAATTTTGGGCTCTCACTAATCAGATTTGGGCTTTCATATTTCAAGTTTTTTTAAAAAAATATTATTTCAATTTCAATTTCAATTTTATTAAAGCATAACCAAAATTGCAAAGTTGAATCATAACCAAAATTATATTAAAAATACATTACCAAAGGTCCAAAATTATGAGGATAGACAACAAATATCCATTAAAAAAACATAACCAAAATTACAAAACTAAATCACTCATATAAATTAAAAATACATAACTAAGATTACAAAGCTAAATCATTCACTAGAATCACTACAAGTTAAACAAACATAACCAAAATTACAACTAAATCATTCACTAGAATCACTACAAGTTAAAATAACATAACCAAAATTACAAAACTAAATCATTCACTCGCTACAAGTTAAAAACACATCACCAAATCAAGAACTAATTTACTACAACAAGAAGTTACAAACTTACAATCCAAAACTAAAACTTTACAAGCCATCAAATATTGTTAGTTGTTCCCAACTTCCCAACTATAACCAACAACACAATTTAAAACCCATGTCTCATTCTAGCAATAAATAAAACCAAACAAAGCCAACAACATCCATCATCTATCATCAATCATCTACCATCCATCATCCATCAACAAGAAGTTCTAACTCCAGCAACAAAAGAAAAAATAACAAAAAACAAATAAATAATTTGTTCCCATTCCAACAAAAGAACCAATAAAGTGAGCTCCATTCACTATGCCTGAAGAAAAAGAACGAAATTAGTGAGGAAATAAGATACCACATAAATTTATAAAAATAAAGAAAACAAATAACAAATTACACAATTTCACAAATGCGCCCCAAATCTAAATCATCTTCATGTAGTAAACTCACCATACTGGTGCTCAATTCTATATTAAGATATTAAAATATAAAAAATTAGTATAAAAAATGACAAATCAAGATATATAACAAAACTAATTAAATTTGAAATATATTACCCGAGTCTAACTTATAGCTTTTTACATCATTAATTGTATCCAAATAATTTTGATACAAACATATTGGAGTGGACTTCAATCAATTTTGCGTACATATAAGAGCCTCCACAGTTCTAGGTGCCAAAGAACTCCGAAATGGATCCAGAACACAAGCTCATGTCCTAAATGCTGACTTAAATGCTACGATGGTAATTGGAATGGCCAGGATATCTCTCACCATTATAGCAATAACTAGATATTTGGCAGAGTTGACCCTCCACCAAATTAAAATATCAAAACTCTCTGTTTGGATCGCAATATCCTCCAACAAATACCATTCTAACTCTGACTTACAATCCATCAAGCTTACTGATTTTTGCTCTTTATGGAAGTTTCTCAAAAAAGCCAATGAATTAATTGAAAAGCTACTCCCCAATGAGATAATACTCTCATTACGAGTGTCACAAATACTTAACTTAGATCCACATGTGTACCCACCACCAAACGTAACATATTGTTCATACAAAAGCTCCATATCCCTCTAGAGGATTTCAACAAATTCCTCACCCTTCTCATCACCCAATGTTTGATTGAACCAATATGCTTGAGTAACCAACCGGTACCGTGGATCAAGAATGACTATATAAGATGACTACAAATCTACAGGTAATATACAGATGACTACAAATCTACTACCTGGTGGTGGGCGTGAAAATGAGTGAGTGATTGAGGACAAAAGTGACAGAGTGGTGTCATGGCTGACGACGTTTGGACTTTGCACTGCGGCCTACAAGGAGGAAAATAATGAGGGTGAGGGTGAGGTCATTGGGGGGGGGGGCGAATAGATTAGATGACTTCAAACAAAACGGTGACATTTTCATTGACAAAACGACGCAGTTTTGGTGGGGAATAAGTTCCACAATCAATATTGGCTCAAACGATATGTCGAGCCTGGCTCGAGCGAACATTATCGTTTGTGTCTCACTCGAGCCCACTATCACATGATACTCAAGCGAACTCAAGGGTTGAGCTTTGCTCGAGCGCACCTCGAACGAACTCACGGTTAGAGCTTCGAATGAGCATTAGATCGAGCGACAGTCAAGCGAACTCACTGTTTCTTGATTTTTCAGCTCCAAAAATAGTCTCCAGTGACTCTAGTCTCCACCCCAACAATTAATAATTATACATACTAAAGAGTAAAGTCTAAGTAAGTAAGTAGTAACTATCAATATCATAAATATAATTATAGTAAAATATTTTTTCAAACTCAATTATATTACTCTGTGTTCAAGTAGAACCACTGTTTTTCCAAATTCAATATAATATTTTATACTAATTTCTAACTTATAAGTTATTCCTACAGTATTTAATTGGCTATTAGTATTATAGACTTTTACTATAGTATTTAATTACTTGTTATTCTACTAAAGTATTACATATGATTATATTAGTTTCTAACTTAATTATATACTAGACTTAGTATTCTATGTTTAATGTTACTATACTAGTAATTATACATTAGTATACATGTTATTATACACTAGTTATTATATATTAGTATTACATGTTATTATATATTGGATCATTGGTTATTATACATGGCTATTATATCTTATTATACTTAAGTTATTATACATTACTATTACATATTATTTACATTAGTATTACATGTTATTATATTTATACATTAGTATTTTAGTGTTACATGGTAGTAATATTGTAATAGTATGATATTTACATATACTAAGCTATTATTAGTCAATTTAGTCTATATATATTATAGTATACTTATATTATTTTATAATAATTAGCACATGCTAGTATATTATTGAATTTAACTAAGTATATAAGATATTGTTATATAAAATTTATATGATCAATAGTTTAGTTATTTTTTTTTTACAATAACAGAACTTATTCCATTCATTAAAGAGGATATATAAAGTTGACTTAAAAATAAGCCAGTTACAAACGTTAATAGCTTCTCAGCACACTTCCATGACTAACATGTTCTAGTCTGGACAGCAAATCTCTAAAAACCTAAGTCTAAGAGATAGCCTCACTCTGTCCACAACAGAGGTAACAGTAACCACGAAATAAAACTCCATACCTGACTAATCGAAATATGGAGGAGGAAAACCCCACGCTCTCCGCCTACGCGTATGGTGGACAAACTCCATTCGGACTTAGTCTGAATGGCATTACATTTTTTAGTTTTTATTTTCTAGAAAATAAAGACTCGACATAAAATAAATTACATTGTAAAAAACACTGTAAAGCAAAAAATTAGTGCACAAAAAGGCTACTAGAGGGAAAACCGATGGTCGAGATTGGAAGATCCAGAGTCGCCGGTTTGGGAACAGTCGTGCGTTGCAGCGGCAGAGGGTTCCTTGGTGGCGCATGATGGCCACGCGTAGGCGAACTCCGAAAACTTCGACCCGCGTGTGTAGGCTACGCTCCACTCCTGTTGAGGCCACGTTTGGAAGTTTTGTAGATCGGCGGAGGGGCAACCTCCTGGTGGGGCGTGTGTTGGCTGTTTGGTGCCGGAAGGTCTCGAACGGCGATTCTTCCTTGTTTGGCCTGCTAAAATACAAAAATAAAAACTAAACACCACACGAGAAGAAAAATAAAGAGGCGGAAGGAAGAGGGGTGAACGGGAGTAACTGCCTAAGGTCCCACCCCCTCTGACCGATTCTGGAGTTGGGGGTTTTTAGAAAGAGGGGAATACTTTAGTTATTATACATTAGTATTATATGTTATTATAAATTTATAGATTAGTGTTTATCCATTAATATTACATCTTATTATACATTAGTATTACATGTTATTATATTTATACATTAGTAATTTAGTGTTACATGGTGGTAATATTGTAATAGTATGATATTTACGTATACTAAACTATTATTAGTCAATTTAGTCTATATATATTATAGTAATAATATATTTTTTTATAATAATTAGCACATGCTAGTATATTATTGAGTTTAACTAACTATATAAGATATAGTTATATAAAATTTATATGATTAATATATAGAAAAACACATATTTTTATCAAATATGTAAAAGATCGAAAGCAGAGTTGGAGTAGGAGTGTCGAAGTCGGATCGGAGAGGAGTCGAAGTCGGAGTCGGAGTCGGCACACTAACACCTCTGACTCTAACTCTGACTCCGACTTCCCAAGGAAAATAAACTTCGACTCCGACTCCAACTAGTTGGAGTCAAAGCAGAGTCGGATTTTCGTATTTTTACTCAGTCTTACTCCAAAGTCCAAATTATTATGGCTACGAAAATGAAATATGGGGGGCTGTGAAGAAAGATGGAGCATACCACTTTGGTCTTTTCCAAATTTAGAAACCAAAATTAATGCACATGAAATGGTGGGTTTGGACTTATGAAATGTTGACCTCGGGTTTGCTTGTTGGTACATCGTATTTTAAAATGAAAAAAATGAAAGTTTTCTTTCAAGTTTAATTGGATGAAGTTTCTAATTCACTCCATCTATAAAAATGACATATTTCTATTTAGCATGGGATAAATTTAGATTTGTTTTAAAAGTTTAAGTTAAGAGAAGTATTAAGATTTCACAAAGTATAACACACGTGTTAAAGAATATAAAATATTAAAAATCTATCTCTATTCATTAAGTTAAACTTTTGGTATAAATTGTGATTTTACATAGATATGACATATTAGATCTATTTTACATCAAAATGAGTTTTATAACATTACGTAACATAGTTGGAGATATTATTAATCAATAATTTGCTTTGACTATTATCTTGATTTGAATGCATAATTATTAAGTCAGTTGATTTAATTTTTATAATGATCAAATCAATATATTTTTGAAAATATTAACCTTATCCCATTTCTATGTAAGTTTTCTATAAATATGGACTAATGCTTTGTATTCTATCACACTTGAGCATAGTAAAAATGTAGCCCTCAAAGTATCTCACCCTCATTCTCTTTTTTCGTTTTCTATTTTATTTTTGTATTAAAGCCCTTGGAAAATGCCAAGTTCAATCATGCAACTATTTCTTTTAAAATTCTTCTACTAACTTTACATCTCACAAAATTTTTATTGTCGTTCAACTATGTTTCATCTCAAATCTATGCATTTGAAGAATTTTTATTAGCTGTGAGCCTTTTTACCTGAGTTTTGGTCTATTGTAAACATTGTTTGAATCCCTACACCCACTTCTTGCTTTTTGATTTTGGTCCTATAGTTAATCATGGCCATATGTAACCCTTTGTTGGCTCAGTCTTTGGGCCTATTATTAGCCCTTTGTTGACTTTGGCACATTATCAACTAATTATTAGGTACAACTCCATATTTTATGTTCCAAGAAACAGACACTTCATCACCAATGTCACTTTTATTACCTTATTGGCGATCAATCAATGAAAATGACGGCTATATCAAATTTCAAACTCAAGATTTCAAAATTCTCCATATTAAATTTTTGGTGATGTTGAAGATAATATCATTATTGATTTGATTACTATCTTGATTCGATTACATAATTATCAAAACAAGTTATTTGAATTACATAATTATACTGTGAAACAAAATATTGACTCTGCCACCACTATAACATAACCTGGCTTTTGCGACGATTTTTTGGTTCGGCAGGGACATTCGGTCTCAAGAAATCATTCTATTCCTTTGACAAATCCAGGTTCCTTGGCAACCAATGCATTCGCTTTCATTTACTTGTTTTTGCGGCGAGTAAATTTTGCAAGAAAAATAAATCCCTGAAACAAGGGGACTCAGATGCGTGACTCATGCGTCCGTTTGCATACACGCCACAATTAATTCCAATTGTAGCGATATCAAGTCGTCACAACAAATAGTACCAGTGAAGATCACTCACGACAACATTTTTAATCATGGGATCACTACTATTTGCAGCAATAAACTTCCACCGCAAATAATAGTGCCACAAAGAAATGCCGAATTAGGTTATAACTGCGAATAATTCCGCCATTATAACACACACATATATATTATTGAGCTATGTCGATGGACCATTTTCCCCCGTGTAATTTTTTCCCCAATTTGTGTTTGGCTAACTTGATACTCTCAGGCTCCGAACATTTCTCTGTGAAATTGTTGCTGCCGCTCCTATCACCGTAAATCTATTGCCACGCCATTGCATCCTCGCTGGTAACGGAGTTATTTTGTCTTGTCTCTCATCCATCTGATCTCCCTATTTCTCTCTCTCTCTCTCTCTCTCTCTCTCCTATTCTATATCTCTATAACTTTCACTCTGACCCTCTTTCTCTCTCTCTCCCTCTGTCATTAGGCTGCCCCACCGTGTCGCCGTACAAACCCACCCAATGCACCACCTCCTGCGGTAAGCTCTCTCCTTTTATACTACTATCTTTTCCATAGTCTATGAAATGGTGTATATATATAAGCATATTGACCCACTTTGTGAAAGCTGAGTTGCTGTTCAATATGTACCCAAACGATTCAACTATCCAATTTCATTTTTTTTCAACTGATTTCATAGCAAAACTGTCTTTAGAAGTAGTATCGGGCCTTACTTTAGAAACATCTGGTATGAAGTAATCTGTCCAACTAATGAATTAATATACACCGAGGGTTTTGTAACATATATATTATAAGCTATTTTAGTTCTCCACTTATTGACTCATTATTTGAGATACTTTAGACCATGTGAAAGCATAATTTTTGCTGGCATACTAATTGTATCATACATCTATACTCTTGCAATGACTTGATCTTATTAACGTGAAGTATAGATGAATTGTCATTAAAGGCATCTAAATCCTTCTGGGAGAGACATGCTCTCTCATGAAAATCCATCTTGAGTTGTGAAAATCTAGTTTGTTCTTGAGTTTCCAACCATATACTTGACTAAGGTTACTGTGAAAGTTTACATGTAAAGGATTCAAGGTATCTTGGGGCAAGTGTACATTTTTTGCATTCAACATGCCATCTTCAAAACCTTTCAACTATTCAAAACAATTAGTTTTTTCTAACAATAACTTATTCTCAACATTTTTAACTCCTTATTTTTCCGCTTTAATTATTAAACAGGGGGTTGATTTTGCTTTGTTGTTTCTAAAACTGTGAACAACATTGTGGTAGATACCCACAACTTAATGAAATCAAAATATGGGCAGCAACAATTTTAGTTTAAGTAAGTGCACAATTGGTTGTTTTGCTTAAATGATATCATTTGCTGACAAGGCTTTTATCAAACTAGAATATAGTGCTGTAGAGCAAAACATATGGAATATAGATAATGGCTAATTGTATGACAATATAGTTGAAATAATTCCAAATTTACTGCTGCTATATCCTCACAGTGTTATTGTAAAGTGCTAGGATACAAATATGGAACTGAATTGGAATTCCATGGGAGGTGGTACTGGAGATGTTGTTAGTGGCCCAATGAACAGTAAGGCACAAAAACATGAGGAGTCAAATTACATCACAAGATGGATTAGCATGGTACCAAATTTTCAGCTTCTATATTAAAACATGCAATAAATCAATTGGTTCAACATTTGAATTTAAACCACAAATAAATCACACCAACTAAAACAAGAAAAATGAGCCATGCTTTTTTAGGTGGATGTTTGACGCATTTTTTTAGCCTTTTTTAGGGTGAAGGAGAAATGTAATTATTTGTGTACTTGTTAGGCCATTTTTTGTACTTCATGATGCAGGATGTAATGAAACTTGGACTTTCATAACTTATTTTGATTATATTCTATGTTGGTGGTTATACCCATCATGCATGCTATGGTCTGATTTTATGCCATTCTTGTGTATTACAACAGGCCAATTCAAAATCTAAGGGTAATGTTGATTTGGTTGTGCTAGCCAAGCCCCCAAACAACTCCCATTCAAATGGACAAGATTTTTTCTGTGCGAGTACGTACATGTACATGTAGATCAGAATGTTGGACTGTTGGCATGTTGGAAATCCAAGTATTTTCTAAATTTTGGGACTGTTAAACTAAGTTATAAACTCATATTTGAAAGAGTCATTTCTGGCTGCCTTCAATGACAAATACTGCTTTTAATTTATATATAGTGTGTAAAGTCTTCAATTGCATCAGGTTATTTTCCATCATTAATATTACACCCACAAAATATGCCATTGTGTGGAATGATAATATATATAGATATATATTTATGTGAGTATTGTGTGTGTATATGTATATATATATATACATGACGTTAATTGATTTGTGTGTGAAAACTGTATGATCATGTGCAAAACCGGATGCAGTCACACAAAACCATGACCAAATTGATCAATAATATTATACAAACCCAATGGATCAGAGATTAAAAAGTAAGAAGTAGGGACCAATTAGTTCAACAAAGTGACAAACCTTGCATCTTTATGGTGCCAAATTGATTTGTATTTCAAGAATCATTTTAAATTGACTTGTATTTCAAGAGGAAGCAAAATGACACGTAAAACCTTCTTTAGAAAAAGTTGAAAGTTGGATAGTGAGATGGGATGAGATGAGATAGTTTTAGATTAAAGTTGAAAATTGAATAAAATATTGTTAGAATATTATTTTTAAATATTATTTTTAAATGTTATAATAATATTATTAAAAAATAATATTCTAACAATATTTTATTCAATTTTCAACTTTCATTTTAACTCATCTCATCTCAACTCACTATCCAAACCTAATCTCAGTGCACTAATTTCATTTTCAAATAGAGAAATATTCTGGCCATAAAGGAATTACACGAAAATAATCTTACAAATTAATGTAGTTTAACGTGATTCATTGGATTGTAAAGTTACATTAATTGTAAAGTAGATTTGACAAATCATATAAAGCCTCGTCAATTTGTAGGATTACTTTTGTATAATTCCTTTGTGGCTATAGCACTTCTCTTATAAGATTTCTTTTCTTTTCTTAACAATTTTTTTTTATATTTGCACTTTTTTTTTGTCATTAATAAAATTTCACATCTCACTAGTAAAGAATATTTTTTGGTCTCTTTTCACAACTTTTTTTATTCTTTTTCTTTTGTGCATATGCAAGTAATGTAAATTCACAATGTCATTTTCCCTTCTTTATTTTTTTTACAATTTTCCTTTCAAGTCTTCCACTTGCTTATTTTGATTGGTTTTGTTAGGACTATTCATCCGAATTTCGGTCCGAGAACCCGGGTTTCAAACTCGAGCTAGAACCCGGACCGGGTTAGCCTGGGTCAAACCCGGGCCGGAACCCTGATTTCTGGGTTCCAGGTTGAACTTGATATTTTTCTTTTATTTTTATTTTTTAAGTTTGAATGTTTTGATGTTTCCTTATGAACTTATTACTTGGTAGGGAACTCCTTGATTCTATGTAAGCTGGATTCTGGAACCAGAAGTTGCATTTCTCAATGCATCACTGGTTTTGTGCCAGATGAAAGCCGCGTAGATAGAAACTAATCGATGGAAAAGAGATTGAGTTGGAGGGAAGAGCAAACCGAGCCCAGATACAAAAGGTGATGCAATGTAAAAACTTGTTCAAGTTCACTTCGTGTTGCTTTCAGTGACTAATGAAAAACGACTTGTCATTTTTTTCAATACTACAAGATATCTGGCCTAGAACTAGGAATATCCATAGTTGCAGATGCTATTACATGTCAGATTGCTACTCGGGATACCTTGTGAGAAGATAGAACTATATTTTGTTTAATATTTACCTCCTTTTGTTTTCTCTGATGTCCACTATCTGTGTCATATTCTCCATCATATTCTCCTATTGAATGGAAGTTTGTACCTTGAAATTAGGAAAAAAAAACCAAGTATCCAGTTCTAAACCTGGAACTGGTTTCTCGAGTTCCAAACCAGGCCTGGAGAAAATCCGGCCCGAATAAACAGTCCTAGGTTTTGTTAGTTACATCTATGCCATAATCAAGTTAACCATTAAGGCATCAAGTCTTTAATGGTTAATATGGTTGTTCCTAATCTATATTATATAGCATTTATAACATTTAATCTCAATATTCAACAAAAATAATCACAACCTTTCTCAACATTCACATAAAGAATAGACTAACATGGAGATGTGGTTCATCGATCCTCCTCTCTTCTTATGCATGTTTGCGCTCCTCATCATTCTGAATCACAGAAAATCTTTTAAAAAACACAACCTCCCTTCTAGGCCCTTGGCCATTCCTATACTTGAGCCTCTCCTACTCAAGCTGCATTTAGATGCTAAGTCAATATTTGATGATCTGAACTTATCTATAAATAGTAGTGTTTTGTGGGTGTCATTAAGATATATTTAAATATAAATACATTGAAATATATGTTAGAATTTATGAAGTAGGTTGAGATGTATTTAAACTTTATATGGAAAGTTAAAAAAAGTAGTAAGCATCATCAATGATTTGTTTGAGATAAGTTGATGTGATCTTGACATCTAAAATATAACCAATCTCCACAGCCCATTATCACCCATGACTGATAGCCTACAATGGGTTTTAATGCAGAGAAATGATTTGTACAAGTTTCAAATAAATAAATCACATACAAGTCCTTGTAAAAAAGTAGACTCCACAAAAAAAAAAAGTGTTAAAAACTAGTTTTTATTAATGAGACCCACTTTTTTTTTACAATGGGCTTGTATGGAGCTTGTGATGTATCTTAGACTTATACCTAGCATTACTCTTTAATGCAATACACATACATAATGTTAAGATATTTTAATCTTGTCTATAGATTGTCTTCCAGTTGACCTTAATCCGTGACCATAGACCTATATTCCTATTCCGTTATTAATAATATGAGTTCAACAGTTACTCAAAAAATCTTTTGGTTGTTAGAATTAACTCTTAAGAATCATAAGTCATATACACAATTAAAAGGTCCTCCACAACCATGAACCCTAAAAGAGTTCATGCACCAATGCTAAAATACATCATAATATCTTGCTGGCTGGCTGGCTGGCTGAATCATTAACCTGCCAGAGAGTGCAGGGGAGGAGCATGGCTTTGCAAGTTTAAATCGTGTCTTTCATCACCATCAAGACAGAGTTCTCTAAATTTATTGAAAGTATATCCATATAATATTCGAGTTGTACATGGAAGACAAAACTTAAAAAAATATTGCTTGTCTCACTTTTAATTCCTACTTATAATCGTTAATATTTTATTCAACGTGTGTCTTGAAATTTTTATCAAACATCCGGAGTGCATTTAACCTTTATATGTGTACTTCCATGGAAAAGGACACACACCACCCCCTCCTCAAATTATCAAGATTGACAGAAGTTCTTCACACAAGTAGTCGGCTATGCAGGGGAACACCTAGTGATAGGGATAAAGGAGTGGACAACAGTAGAGATGAGGGAAATGAACATAAGCCAAACTGCTTCAATCAAAGAAAGAAAACACAACACCTTACCCAGGTACCCCTGCAGACTGTGGTTCTTCTAGAAGATGACGACAAAGATTTGAAGGATCAAGGTTCCCAAGAATTCCTAGCAATTGCAGAGCCCTAGAATTAGACAAATCCTGGCCATTCATTCGTGGATCAAGGGCAAGTGACCACCACTACTACCTTGTTCGTCTCTCTGCCTCATTCCTGAGCGAGTACGACTCTCATCACTCTATTTCCTTTCTTCGGGTTCATCAATCCTTGCAAATAGAAATTGATCTCTATTCTATTCTCTCTCCTTATAAAGTGTAAAGATAATGATTTTAATATTTCATGTGAAATTATCACTTGTTTCAAAAACTTAAGCTAATGAAAAGAGATAGATTTTATTATTTTATATTTTAACACTCCCCTTTACTTATGGGTAGGGATGTAACCGGTATGATTTAGTCTGATTTTGGACAAATTTTAGGACTGAATCAGTATGCACCGATTTTGCATTTTCAAGAGCCGATGTCACACTGGTTACTCTCCTAAACCGGTACTTCCAGTTTTACCAGTTCTGATCCGGTTCGGTTCGATTTTTCAATTTTTAATATATAATAATTCTCTAATCTCTTATACTTATATATATATATATATATATATATATATATATATATATATAAATCTTAGTAATACACTAATACTATTAGCATATAATAATACTATTGGTACAGGACTATTACTATATGTTAGTAATATATTTATAAAAAAGAATATGTTGAGAATTTATTGAACCATAAAATAATATATATTTTATATTTTATATTTTATATTTAAAACATATGATCAAATAAATATTCATGTTTAAGATTAAAATTTTATGTTATAAATTATAATATAACATTATTTCATATATAATTATAATTTATAAATATTATATATAATACTAAAAGTTAATTAAAAATATATAAATATATGAACCGGTCCGATCCTAGAAAATATAAAATCGAGACCAAACCGGTTATGACCGGTTTTTAAAATGGAGGAACCGGCCCAAAATCAAACTAAACCAAACATTTCGAGTCGATTTTTCAGTTTTTTGGTTCATTTTTACAGCTCTACTTGTAGGATAGACTTTCCCTCAATAAGTAGACCCAACAAGTGAAATATTTAATTAAATGAGATAAAGTATAGAGTTAGGATTCGAACTCAAACTCTTTGCTCTGATATCATGATAAAATAAAATAAAATATAATATAAATGAAGAAGAGAGATAGAGGAAAAGAGACTTTGAGCGTTATATTTTTGCTTTCTGAATTGTTATTGAATACAAGGTATAAATCCCTATTTATAAGAAAGTTATATTGAAATAAGATGAGGTAAATATTTTAAACATTATGAAAATCAAATTAAGATCAAATCAAATAAAAGCGATTTGATAATTATGAAAATCAAATAAATATAATATTGATTTGATATTATCTTCAACATTCCTTCTCAAATTCAAGGTAGATAACTTTGAAAATTTGAGTTTGAAATTTGCAAATAGTAGCCTTCATATTCATTAATTGATAGCTAATAAGATGATGGTATTAGTGATGAAGTGGCTGCCAGCTGGGACATCAAATCTGGAGTTGTGGACAACAATGGTCTATATATGACTATGATCAACTATTAGACCAAAATTAAAAGGCTAAAATTGGATTTAGAAATTCAAACATTGCTCACAACATATCAAAATCCAATAAAAAATGCCTCATAGGTAATAGATACTCCAATTATATTAATTTGAGACAATACATAATTGAATGGCCATGAAAATTTTCTAAGAGGTAAAGCTAGCGTATTTCACAAGATTAAGCATAGCGGTCGCCTCAAACTTTGATATCATGATAGAAAATAAAATATAATATAATAAAATGATGGAGAAGAGAAAAATATATTTTGAAGGTTACATTTTTCCCTTTTGAATTGTTAATAAATACAAAGGCATATATAACTATTCATAGAAAAATTAAATTAAGATAAAATAAAGTATATATTTTAAACATTATAAATATCAAATCGAGTTAAAAAGATTTAATTAACAATATCTTGATTTTTTATTAGGAAAATTAAAAATCAAATCTCTCCGTGTATTAAAAAAATAATTAAATAAATTAAATAAAAATAATATCAAATCAAGATAATAATATCTTATTCAACAGATTATCGATTTGATATTATCTTTTCTGTCAGTTGTTACAAAAAGATTCATGGCAATCGCGACGACGAATAACAAACTCACACGGATCGTTGATCTGACAAAAATTAAGGATCAGATTTATATGATTGCAGGGCTCTGCTATCCTCATCCTCCCTTTCGTTTCCTTGAACTTCTTTCCTGTATACACCGTTGCCACGCAAAATTGTTCGAATACTGAACTGAACCGAGCATAATCTTATCGTTGAGGTCCACAATGGAGACCTGGTTCATCATCATCGTCTCCCTCTGTATCGCAGCCCTCCTTAACCTTCTCGTCTTCAAGAAATCCTCCGGAAACAAGCAGCTCCCTCCCGGACCCCTCAACATCCCCATCATCGGCAACTTCTTTTTGCTTCGCAAGTCCTTCTCCGAGCTCGAGCCCATGCTCCGCAACCTGCACACCAGGTATGGCCCCATCGTTACTCTGCATATCGGCTCCCGTCCGGCTATCTTCGTCGCCAACCCCTCCATCGCCCACCAAGCCCTCGTCCAGAACGGCGCCGTCTTCGCTGATCGCCCCCCGGCCCTCCCCACTGGCAAGATCCTCTCCAGCAACCAGTGCAACATCAGCTCCTCCTTCTACGGACCAACGTGGCGACTTTTCCGCCGAAACCTCACCTCCGAGATTCTCCACCCTTCGCGTGTCAAGTCCTACTCTCGCGCGCGCAAGTGGGTATTGGACATCCTTCTCAACCGCCTTGAATCTCACTCCACGACCGAATCCGGCGTAGTTAACCCCGTCCGCCTGATTGACCACTTCCAATACGCTATGTTTTGCCTTCTGGTTCTGATGTGTTTCGGGGACAAGCTCCTCGAGACCCAGATCAAAGAAATCGAAGCCATCCAGCGTCGCCTGCTTTTGAGCCTTGGTCGCTTTAACATGCTCAATTTCTGGCCGAGGCTTGGAAAGATTCTATTCCGCAAGCGTTGGGAAGAGTTGTTCAACATTTGGAGAGACCAGAATGCTATACTAGGTCCTTTGATAGAGGCGAGGAAGAGAGTCAAGCAAGAAAGGCTAAGCAAGGCAAAAGAGGACGCCCACCTAGAAGATAATGGTGATGATGAGTTTGTGGTGTCGTACGTGGATACGTTGTTGGATTTGGAGTTGCCGGAGGGGAAGAGGAAGCTTAGTGTGGAGGAAATGGTCAGCTTGTGCTCGGAGTTTCTCAACGCGGGCACGGATACAACGTCCACGGCGTTACAGTGGATCATGGCAAATTTGGTGAAATACCCCCATGTCCAAGAGAAGCTTTGGGCAGAGATCAAAGGGGTCGTTGGAGGGCATGCAGAAAAGGAGGTGAAGGAAGAGGATTTGCACAAGATGCCGTATTTGAAGGCAGTGATTTTGGAGGGCTTAAGGCGTCACCCACCAGGGCACTTCGTTTTGCCACATGCTGTGACGGAGGATGTCGTGTTGGAAGGCTACTCGGTGCCCAAGAATGCCACTTTGAATTTCATGGTGGCAGAGATGGGCTGGGACCCGAAGGTGTGGGAAGATCCCATGGCGTTCAGGCCAGAGAGATTCTTGAGAGGTAGTGATGGAGGA
This sequence comes from Cyclocarya paliurus, assembly GCA_029856935.1. Lineage (NCBI taxonomy): Eukaryota > Viridiplantae > Streptophyta > Magnoliopsida > Fagales > Juglandaceae > Cyclocarya > Cyclocarya paliurus. Next base: position 10,300,479 of record CM056945.1, on the reverse strand, counting down.
GGGGAAGTGTTTGATATAACGGGAAGCAGGGAGATTAAGATGATGCCGTTTGGGGCTGGGAGGAGGATCTGTCCTGGCTCTGGTTTGGCAATGCTTCATTTGGAGTACTTTGTTGCCAATTTGGTATGGAATTTTGAGTGGAAGGCTGTGGATGGTGATGATGTTGATTTGTCAGAGAAGCAGGAGTTCACTATGGTGATGAAGGATCCATTGAAGGCCAATCTATCTCCCAGATTGTGAATGGATAGGTTTACTTTTATTTTCTTTCTTTTTGATTAGTAATAGCTTTACTTTTCTTATATTATAAACGCGAACACTTGATGAATCTGTTTTAGTTAAGATATCAATGTAGGCTCTTGCTCTGCTATTTACTGGATGGAATGGGTGATGCTAACAGCTCTACTCCTTCACTCGTCCAAAAAGATATGTGATTAGGATGAAAAATGAAATTGGTGTATTCATTCATATTCCCTTCGAGCAGTAATATGCGTGTCGAAGTTTCTAGCGTATTCATTCATTCACCCGATGCAATGGGTCAGTTCAAAGTGCTAGAATCATAGGACATCTTTCCCCATTTGTTTATGTATTAATTCAATTATGCTTCTCATGCATAATAAGGATTAAGACTAGTATTTGAAATTAGTGTTGAGAAAAAATGGGTAAATCGGAAAATCGGATTGGACTGGACCGAATCGGTGAGTCTGGTACCGGTTTTATTTTTTAAAAAATCAATTGAAATCGGTTCGGTTTTAATTTTTCTCTTTCTAATACCGGACCGGACTGGTTCATATATGTATATATTAATTTTTTATATTATATAAAAAAAATTTATATGATTTTTTATATAATTTTTATATATTATTTGTATATAATATATAATATATATGGTTATATAAAAAATAATTTTATATTATATGCTAAATTGTTAATTAATATGACATTAAATTTTAAAGTACTATTATTCAAGTATAATAATAATCTAATAATATCAAATTAATATAATATTTTATATACTATTATTATTAAAAATTTTAATTTTATAATATAAAATTTTAATTTTAAAGATGAACATTTAATCGCATGTTATGAATATAAACTCTATATTAAGTATAAATACATTTTATGGCATGATAAATTATAATATATATTCTTTTTTATAAATACATTTATATACATTTGATCATATACATATGTAAAAAGTGTATGTAACCATCACATTATCACTAACATATATGTAACCAGGCATATTATCACTAACATATATAATCAAATATACAAATAAGTTAGACACTAACTTATCATCACTAGTATATTATCACCAACATACATAATTAAATACTATATCACCGAAAAAATTGAAAAAATGGGACCAAACAAGACCGAAACCAATAAAACCGAAAGTACCAATTTTCAGAGTATAACTAGTGCGATATTGGTTCTTCAAATCTTAACTGGAGAATACCAATTCAATTCTAAAATATGTTAAAAATCAGATCTAACCGGATTGGTATATCCTTATTTGAAAAATTGGAACCTGACCAAAATATTTGAAAAAATGTCTTAAAAGAAACTGATGCTTTTGAGTACCAATCTATGAGTCATTCTTGGACTCATGACAGATTGGAGCCTAGTTCTAAGAGCATTCACAATGGGTGCCCCCCATAACACTATTTTCCCTATAAGTTGAGTCTCATTTTATGATTTTAGTTAAAATCTCTCCTACATCTAAATCTTTATTTTAGAAAAAAAGATTTAAGAGATGAATAGTGGTTCTCCAAATATGAAAAATTACTATTCATTTCTTAAATCATCTTTTATCAATATTTTATTCTAATAAATAATATAAATTCTTTTTTCAATCATCTACACTTTTTCTCATACTCATATTTATTATAGTTTTAAATAATAATTTTAAAAATAATTTAAATAAGTACTAAAATATAAAAAATTGAATTTTAAAATTATTATCATACCTGCAAAAAAATAATTTAAATTTTTGTTTAAAATATTCACTAGAATAATAGTTCAAAATATAAAAAAAAAATATTGAGTAGTTAAGTTTGTAAATGGAAGTGACAACAAAAGTAATAAAGAAATAATAGAGAAATATTATTTTAATAAAATAGAGAAATGATAGGAAATGAAATGTAGGAAATTTTTAAAAGATGAGTAAAATTTAAAGAATGTAATTTTTAACTAAATTATAAGAATTTTTATAGAGAATAGGGTGGGAATGCTCTAACTCCACTCCCACAATATCGATGTTGATGATAGAATTTATTGCTAGAGTTTAACTTGATTGCCAAAAATCCAAAATTGTCTATTAAAACAAAAATAAAAAATATCTTCCATCAATGAACTACTTTAGTTGTAAGGTTCTAAATATCAAAATCATCTCAACTCATCTCATTTTATCTCATTATTATAATTTTTACATATTTTCACATAAAATACAATAAATATTTTAACTTTTTCAAATCTCAAAATAATAATAATATTAAAAAAAGTACATAAGTTTTCTCTTAACTTTTCACTTTTCATTTTTATTCCGTTAATAACATTGTTGCTAAAAAAAAAAAAAAAGAATTGGGCAGCATGGTGTGCACTATGCACGTGCGCACTGTGCATGCCATGCACAACAGGCATAACGGGTGCACCCAAGCGCTTAACGAGGTCAGCTTGATGCCTGCCACCACTACCTGCATCAAGTCCCCTCTGGCTTTGAAGCTCGCCCAGCCACCAAACCAAAGACAGAGACTACAGTCTGTAGTTACTGCCGCTAGTGGGCTTCCACAAAGACGACAAACAGGGTGCAAGTTCACTGCCCACGCCCATTGCTCCTCGCCACCCTTGTGGCAGGCAATGATATCGCCAAGCAGTTTACCACTCCCAGGCTGGCAACTGACTGTGGCGAGCAACCGATCATGCATGGCGGAAAAAAAAAAAGGTGAAAAAAAATACTCAAGGGCGATCCATATTGTTCACAGAAATTTTTCATTTCATTTGTAGCTTTCTTTTTGTCTTTGTTAATTTGATTGTTAATTTTCATGTCTATACACATCTTTAATCCTTTCTTTTATTACTGTACTTATGATGTCTCCATAAGTGAGATTATCATAGTCTATAGTTTCTATTAGATTACTTAAGGCTTTTCTCTTTATAAAGGCAAATAAACTGGGGATGTCATTTATGAATTTTTCTTTCCAAACAAGTTTCTTACAATCCTCTCTTCCCATTACTCTTGACAAAAACATTTTTATACCATCTAAAATCAGTCAAAGTTTGGCATCCATGGTTACTTTACTGGTCATACATTCCTGAGGTGATATTAATTGGTATTTCTAAAAAAAAGTTACATAATGGTGTATCTAAGTACATTAATTCAATCTTGGATTCACTTTTCTACATTATTGTTAAAAATCGGGTTTGTTCTTCATCTTGTTTTACCCTATACTTAATGCTTTGTCTGTTTTTCCAGTGAATTATTTTTTCCACTATCGCCTTTGAGTTCCTGTGAACCCTAGAGTGAGTAAATCTACTACTTCTGATTGTCTTCTTACTATTGGATGAACATTAAAATTTGTTTTATGCACTTGTAATATATCTTATATATTAAAGCTAAGGGTTGACTTCCTTCTAACATTTCAAATCCTTAAGTTTTGATTAGGGGTGGGCAGCGGGTACCCACCCCCGCTGCCCCACACGGCTTCCGCCTCGGCCCCGCATGGGTGGGCGGGCTACCCAGCACCGCCCATGCCGGGGCGGGAGGAGGATTGACCCTAGCGGGGCCCCACCCCCCGCTCCGCACTCCCTCCCTTTTTAATATAAAAAATTATAATTTTTATTATTTATATAAATATATTGTATATAGATATATACAATTTGTAAAAAACTTAAATTCAATTTCAAGTTAATGGATTGTCTTGGCTTCCTAGGCTAACCATTATATAGGAGGCTAAGGCAATACAATAATGATAGTTAAGTAATGTGGGACTTAGTGTATTGCCATGTGGGACTTAGTGTTAAGTCTCACATTGCTTAACTATCACTATTGTATTGCCTTGGCTTCCTATATAATGGTTGTCTAGGAAGCCAAAGCAATCTAAAATATAACTCTAATGAGTTTATGTTTTTTTTAAATGTATAAATTTTAATTTATACTTTAAATTATATTATAATTTGGATCTAAAAAAAATGTTTAGACAATGGGTTGAGCGGGGTGCGGGGCGGGGTGCGGTTTCAATTGCACCCCCTGGTAGCGGGGCGGGGGACGGGGTATAAAACCCCTCCACCAGCATGGTGCGGGGCGGGGGGCGGGGAGGGGGTGCCCCCGCCCCGCACCATGCGGGTAGCAGCCCTAGTTTTGATATTCAGTGTTAGAGCTTTCAAGATGTGGGGATCTAGTTGACAAGATAGGGTTGGATAGTAAGATGAGAATTTTTTGTTTTAGATGACAGTTTAAAATATTATTTTTTAATATTATTATTATTTTAGGATTTGAAAAAATTAAATTAAGATTCGAAAAAGTTGAATTCTTTATTATATTTTGTGTGAAAATTTAAAAAAATTGTAATGATGAGATGAGATGAGAATTTCGTGTCCCATCCCACTTACCAAACCTATCCTAAAGATTGAAATCTAGAAAACAATTAAAGTGAATTAGTCAATTGTGAATATTTGACTTTACTATACCTAGAATACTTGTACTATAATCTGTGAATCTAGCATCTCTTAGGCATAACAAGACCAAGGCATTTATTCTTCTTCTTATGAGTGGCTTGATTGCTACTTATACAATACCTATGTGTATAAAATTGTACTTCTTCTCTATATATTTTTTAATGGCTTCTCTTGTAAATAAACAACAATTTTCATATTGTTTGTTCAAAACATATATTTGTTCAACTGTGTTAATATTGTAATTACTTGTGAATGAAAGTGGTGAAAAACTTGTTTTATAAATTTCTTTTGTTGGAAATTTCGGAATATTCCAATCTTGTATGTCTTAACTTTCTTCTGTTACGTTGTATTCTTCTTCATTTACTATTTGAGGTAATGCAAACTTTCATCCAAAGCTAGATCTAATCCTAGATCTATAAGGATTGGATCTAAACATCTTATTAATTTTAAAAAATTAATTAACTCTAAATTTTATTTGAATTTTTTCTCAAGAACTTTCCTCTACTTCTACCTTTTTTCTAAAGATAACTGGTAATACATACCCGTTCGCTCAGGCCTATCTTGGGTCTTACTATTTGGATCCAGGATTTTGCTGTTCAGGTGACACTTTTCTATCTTAGGCTCAGGTTGTGGCTTGGATGGCGTTTGGGATAGATGCTAACAAAGCTTAAACTTAACAATCTTTTAAAAGATGAACAAGACTTCAGGATACACTTCCCCAATTCTTAGATACTTATGCAGGTTTTTGGCTCTAATAACATACTTAGAGATCAGGTTATTTAAATGGACTTGTTGGAATTCATCGTTGATCGTAGGGAAGACACTTGTCCGCATATGACATTAAGTAACTGGGAGGTTGAGGAAGATATTTTGAAATTGGTGGGAGTAGACTTATTGATAGTTTTAATAAATTAAAAAAAAAGTTTATGATGTTTGTTCTGATCTTCCTAATTCTTTCTAGCATAGAAAGAAACATATTGTTGATTTATCTTATGTTTAAGATTTTTCTGAAAGGAAGATTCCTACTAAAGTCAGACCTATTCAAATGAATAGTGAGACTTTAGATTTTTGCAAAAATGAAACCCATAACTTGCTTGCTAAAAAGATCATTAGGTATAGTAAGTCACCATGGTTCTGTGCTACTTTCTATGTTTAGAAAAATATTGAGATTGAGAGAGAAACCCATCACCTAGTTATTAATTACAAATATCTAAATAAAGTACTAGAATGGATTAGATATCCCACTCCCAACAAGCATGACTTGATCCACAGAGTTAGTGATGCTTCAGTTTTCTTTAAGTTTGATATGAAACCTGGTTTCTGGCAAATCCAGATTTGTAAAAGTGATAGGTACAAAACTGCTTTTCCCACTCCCTTGTGACATTATGAGTGAAATGTTATATCCTTTGGTCTTAAGAATGCACATAGTGAATTCAAGAATATTATGAATGATATTTCAATTCATTCATTTTACCATAGTTTATATTGATGATGTTGTTATATATGCCAAATTTATTGATTAACACTGGAAACATTTATATTTGTTTCTAGAAGTCATCAAAAGAAATGGTCTTGTTTTCTCTACTAAGAAAATTAAATAATTTCAGACCAAGATTCGTTTCCTTGGTTATGATATCTATGAAGGATAAATTCGTCCTATCAATAGATCCATCCAATTTGCTGATAAATTTTCTAATATCATCACTGATAAAACCACATTTTTTAGGCGTGTATATTTTGGATTTATAGAATTTTTCAAAATTTTTGTAAGTAGCGTTTTTCCCTTTTTGCCTAGAAGGGTAGTACAATCAGTAGTAGTGAACAATAAACTTGACCATAGGACAACTACTAAAAGCAAGGGTCTTAGTAGTACTCCAATCAGCAAGAATATTTTATTTTGAACCAATAAAAGGAATCAATGGGTCTTTAGTAGGAGTCTTCAATATTTTTTGTTGGCTTGTACCAACGTCAATAATTTCATCATTCTTGAATAAGAGATCAATCACTAGATAGCCTTGGGGTGGTTTCCAGATCATGTCTAATATATTATCATAATATATTATCCAAATATATTATCAATAGAGGCTTCAGAATAAGCCTTTGACTCATCATCAGAATTTTTATTATCGTCTTGGAGGGACTTCTTGATTACTTGGAGAAAAAACTTCCTCTTGGACTTGGCAGATTTACTTGATTTATTAGAAAAAGTGGGTTGTTGTTTTGCCTAAGCAATAGAGTATTCAAGCTCTTGAACCAAATTTTTAGCAACAAGGAAATTTGCGAGGAAATCCTCAATGCTTCCCAAATTTGGAGTGATGAGAGGAAACATTCTATTCATCTTAAAATCACTTAAAAACTAAGGCTTAACACTTACTAATCATGTTTTTTCTCTTGCTCCTATTGCATTTCATAACACATACCCTATCCAACCGTTTACCACTCACACCATAACGCTCTCCTTGCAAAAGGGGCCTTACAAAAAGGTTCTTGGGATTCGCTTTGCGACCGGGGTAAGAATTAGACACAATCAAATTAAATGAAAAGAAATGAGGGTAGGAGATTACTCAATGAATTGAAATGAACAAATATAAATCATATATTGGGTGGTTTAAGGCCATTTTAATGTTGCTATCTCAGTTTTCCTTTGTCAACGACAATTGCACAAGTTTTTGTAGATTTTCAAATCAATCCATTTGGCACCATTTCATTAATTTTCTGCCAGAAATTATTTGAATTCTAAAATTGCATCCAACAAATAAAATAGAACAATACAGAGAAAAAGAAAAAAAAAAGAAAAAAAAATCCCTTTGGTGTGAGAGGGAAAGGGAATAAGACACTAGAAACCCCAACAGTCAAACTGTGAAGTTAATGTTTTGAGAATGAAAAGTCCTCCAAAGTAGGGCTGAGCACCGACTGTTTCAGAGTCAGAGTGCCCTACCTCTGACTCTAACTCCAACTTATCAAAAGGTCGAATCCGACCTCTGACTCTAACTCTGATTAGCATAGACTCTATTCCAACTCTGACTCCGACTTATCAGAGCGGAGTCAGAGTTGGGCTTTTTTTAAGCCCATTTGGAATTTCAATTTGACAGTTTTGAGCTCTCATTAATTGGATTTAGGCTTCCATATTTCAATTTTTTTTTTAAATATTATTTCAATTTTCAATTTTATTAAAACAGAACCAAAATTTCAAAGCTAAATCATAACCAAAATTATATTAAAAATACATTACCAAAATTATGAGGATAGACAACAAATATCCATTAAAAATACATAACCAAAATTACAAAACTAAAGCATTCACTAACTGCAAGTTAAAAACACATCACCAAATCTAGAACTAATTTACTACAACAAGAAGTTACAAACTTACAATCCAAAACTAAAACCTTACAAGCCATCAAATATTATTAGTTGTTCCCAACTTCCCAACTACAACCAACAATACAATTTAAAACCCACGTCTCATTCCAGAAACAAATAAAACCAAACAAAGTCAACAATATCCATCATCTATCATCAATCATCTACCATCCATCATCCATCAACAAGAAGTTTTAATTTCAAAAACAAATGAAAAAATAATAAATAACAAATAAATAACTTGTTCCCATTCCAACAAAAGAACCAATAAAATGAGCGCCATTTACTGTGTTTGAAGAAAAAAGAACAAAATTAGTGAGGAAATAAGATACCACATAAATTTATAAAAATAAAGAAAACAAAATTGAACAAACAACAAATTACACAATTTCACAAATGCACCCCAAACCTCAATTATCTTCATATTGTAAACTCACCATACTGGTGGTCAATTCTATATTAAGATGTTAAAATATAAAAATTTAGTATAAAAAATAACAAATTAAGATATATAAAAAAACTAATTAAATTTGAAATATATTACCGGAGTCTAACTTATAGCTCTCTGCATCATCAATTGTATCCAAATAATTTTGATTCAAGCATATTGGAGTGGATTTCAACCAGTTTTGCGTACACACAAGAGCCTCCACAGTTCTAAGAGCCAAAGAATTCCGAAATGGATCCAGGACACAGCCTCATGTGCTAAATGCTGACTCAGATGCTACGATGGTAATTGGAATGGCCATGATATCTCTCGCCATTATAGCAAGAACTGGATATTTAGTGGTGTTGACCCTCCACCAAATTAAAATATCAAAACTCTCTATAGGGATCTCAATATCCTCCAACAAATACCATTCTAACTCTAACTTAGAGTCCATCAAGCTTACTGATTTTTGCTCTTTATGAAAGTTTCTCAAAAAAACCAAGGGATCAGTTGAAAAGTTACTCTCCATTGAGATACTACTCTCATTTATGAGTGTCACAAATACTTGACTTAGATCCACATGTGTACCCAACACCAAACGTAACATGTTGTTCATACAAAAGTTTCATATCCCTCTTGAGGATTTCAACAAATTCATCACCCTTCTCATTGCCCAATGTTTGATTGAACCAATATGCTTGAGTAACCAACAGGTATCGCAGATCAAGAATGACAGCAACAAACAACAATCTATTTATTTTTCTAAGATCTCTCCAATATTTATCATATTTTGTTTTCATTCTAAAGGCCACTGCACTGAAGAGCACAGTTCAACGAAAGAAAACCAGCGAATGCAGCAAGCAATAAAAGAAGATAAAACAGAAGATTTAAATCAGCTGAGTTTCGACCAAACCAAAGGTTTATTTATACAAAATTGTCAACATTACATCAAAGACCTATGCAGGTCTGGAAACACAAAAAAGGGGGGGTGGGGGCTGAAGGTTAAGGAGAATCATCACGGAAGACTAGAGGCATGTCAGCTACACCCATGGTCAACATTTCATAATAAGCTAACTTAGAGCATTAGCATTGGCATTGGATTATGCAAAAGTAAATGTAAAATTTGCATAATATGACATGATTTTATATTTGACTATTCCACTCAAAACTTATTCCCACATTGGATTATCTATCTATTAGTCAAAATAATAATAAAATATTATAAATTTCATAATTTTTTTTTCATTTTTTTTGTTCTATTAATTTTCTTTTTTTCTAAATTAAGAGCTACATGAAAATATTTAAGTTATACATGGATGGGTCCTGGAGTGCAGTAAATACATTCTAGATATTTAATACAACACCATTAAACTTATTTCAAACATAATGTCACTGTCATATCAAAATTCAATAGCATATATTCCAGTGGTTACTTTGTCTGAAGAAGATCAACAAGCAATTGCAAATTTGCAAAGCTCCAAAATCACCACAGGCCTCCTATACTGCTGCTCGGACTTCTGTATCAGATGGTTGCCTCTCCCCTCCAAGCCCAACAAGCTCTTCCAGCATTGATTAAACCAGAAAAATCTGCTCCTCCCGCAAGGCTATGATCCTCAAGCCAGTTAAAAAACTTTCCTGAAAAACCATAAGCATGTGGCAGAGGAATGTTCAAAGCACGAGTCCAAAATATGGCATTTGCCCAAAGGAAATCTTCAAAGGACACCTCACTTTCTGAATTCCCTTCAAGTGTTAAGAGTTTCTTCAACAATCCTTTCACTTTATTATCATATAAATATTGCAGCCTTTTCTTCTGTAGTTCAGTGGCCCGTTTATGAACAGGTGAAAAGAAGAGTTGATAGAAATAGTTCCCAATAATGTTTACACTGGTTTATCAAAAAATTTGGTAAACAAAGTCCTGGAAAATTTTTCAAGAAACTTCTTATGCTAAAACTAATGAAGCTACAGTCTTGAATTGTATGATTCATCTCAAATTAGTTGGTCCATTATGCCACAGACTTGCCTTAGGTTTCATATCCCAAAACTTCAGTCGTTACTTTTCTACTCTTCCTAAAATATCTAGCAGACAAATAAGTGCCTACACTCCTCAATAGCACTTCATCAAACACTTCATCTTCACAAAGACCACTTCATTCCACTCACTCCAACTTCACAAAGACCAAGCAGAAGTAATACAAATGAAATAAATCTTGTAGACACGATCCTGGAGTGCAACAGGCGAATTTTCAAGAAAGGATAAAAAAAATAAAAATAAAAAGACATGTCATATATATAAGTGTTCACATTTGTTTGTTCTAGAAGTATATGTAAGTGTCAATCTAGCTTTATACATGGAAGACAAACAATAAAAAAGAAAAAGGAAGTGGATTCTAGCTTTATGCATGCAGTCTTCAATCCAGTTTTTGTTTACTAGTTTTCAAATCAAAGTGTCTGTTTTGAGCCTAGGATTCCAAAGAATTCATTTAAAATCTTTTCTCCTCTCAGAGTGTTTGTAGACAGAATTGAGAAAAATATACAAATTCCCAACATCACAGTAAAACAAATTTCAAACATACTTACCTATTTTTCCAAACTCACAACAGGATGTGCTGGTGTTGCTGCAACGGAAACAGACACTCTAGGGCAAAGATCTGGACCATATGGCTTGAGTGGCTTTCGTGCGAAGGAAACAGACGAAGTGATTTCAAATTTTGGGCTGGAAACAATGGTAGATATGCAGTTGCACTAGACGAAAAATGGAGAGAAAATTGTGAAAGAAACTGAGACAATCCAATGCGGGAGCAACAAACAGAGGGAAAAGCAACTACTTCACTGAGGAAAAAATGAGGGAAGAGAGAGAGTGCTTCTGGAGGAAGAAAATAATGAACAAACATTTGGTTGAACTACAATATTAAGTCAAATATGACCAAAGGAGTCGAATCACTGTAGCTAAAAGTCATTTGATTTTACACTTGCCTAATCCAATGCAGCCCGTTTTCATGTTTTATTAGCCATTTGACCTTTTGCATTTGCATTTGGATATTCCAATGTGAATGCTCTTATTCGAAAGGAGTTCTCAAAGATTAAGAGTACGAAGATCGGTCTCGAGATTCTCAATCAACACCTCCTAAATACGCTCGAGACCATCTTTATACCCGTAAATCTAAGCATTATTGTGCAAGGCAAGAGCCTGTCTGAGTTGAGATTCAATAAGATCCACGCAATTCCAAGCTGCATCCAGAGAAGACTCTAGACAAGAAACCTCGAGTTGGAGCAGCCGAGCTGAAGCCTTTGACTTATCTCCTAACATGGCAATCCCGATGTATTTATGGAACATTCGACAATGGACTTCGATGACATTCGACAATGGACTTCGATGGCACGTCTTTTTTCCTTTGCCAGTGTCTCGATGGTTTCTTTACACTGCATCAACTCTTCCTGGAAGGGCTCCAACTCACACTCCAACCTCTAAACTTCAGCTTGGGAGTTTTCCCTTTCAGTAAAGAGGAGCTCGGAGTAGACTTGAAAATCCTCATTCTCCTTCTTGGCAGATTCCAACAGTCAATGGGGAGGAGAAACACCAGCTGTCTAGTTCACAGTCGGTTCATCGGCAAGCTTCGTCTGAGAGAGTAGAAAGAGAGTGTTGCAGAGGAGAGAGAGAGAGAGAGAGGATGAGAACTGAGACTGAGAAAAAAGAAGTGAGGAAGAAAACGACCTAATTTTGAAACAACGTCGTTTGGTTTAAATCAAACAGTGTCATTCTACTTTTTTTTTAATACGTTATGAATAAAACGACGCTGTTTGGTTTAAAACACAACTACAAGCTTAAAACGACACCGTTCCACTTAAATTTAAGTAGAACGGCGTCGTTTTAAGTACATAATATAAAAATATATATATAATTTCTTTAATCGGCCAATTTAGCGGTTTGAACTAGGTTCAAACTGACGTTGAACCAGCCAATATCGATTTTCTCTATTTTCTGCTGCACACCGAACGATTCTAAACTCAGGCGGCCAGTCTAGGTCGGTTTAGGTCGGTTTCTCGATTTCTTGTACAGCCTTAACTACTACTACCAATAGCAAAAAAACAATCACGAAAATACACGTAAAAAACCAACATGGAAATATGCACTCTTCGCCGACAATAAACAATCTATCAGGTAAACATCCACACAAATAAACAAATTCACACTTAACGTAGTTGAGTACATCTCCCGCCAAAACAGAGCTCCGCGCTCGCTCCTAATGCGGTTGAGTATATCTTCCACCTAACTTTCCAAGTTGAGCTTTTCATCATATAGCACAAAACAAACAGAAAACCCGAGACCAAAAAGAAAACCAGGGACCAATTTTCAAAATTTATTATGCAGATTATAGACTTGAAGATTCTCAAGGTTTTCTTGTCAAGCAAATCGACCTTAAGAATCGCTGGTATATGTAGGGGTTAAATCAGCAGCCTATAATTTAGCCTCGAGATAATGCCGAAAATCAAGTTAAAAGATAAAACTAAGAAGAGATAAAAGGGTTTGGGTGTCGAAGTACTCTAAAGTACTCTCAAACACTCTCACTATTATTCTCTACTTTATTATTACTTTTTACCTACTTTTTACTACTATTCAATATTCTATTATTACTTTTCACCTACTTTTTACTACTATTCATAAACATTCTCAAACACTTTCACTATCCAAACCCTAAGAATCCTAAAGGGAGAGAGACTAAGGCTGCGTTTGGATGTTAAACTGAGTTGAGTTGAGATGATAAAATATTATTTTTTAATATTGTTGTTATTTTGGGATTTGAAAAAGTTGAATTGTTTATTATATTTTGTGTTGAAATTTGAAAAAATTGTAATGATGAGATGAGATGAGTTGAACTTGGTTAAGACTCCTGAAGGGAAAGAGTCTCGGACTTCTAAAAGAAAAAATGTTTGTAAGGCAAGTTGGACTCAATCACGCAAAGGAAATAGATCTCTATATAAGGCGAAGACTCTCCATAAACTATACACACAAGCACCTTCCACAAGATCTCTCCATAGAAGATCCTTATGCCCAGACTCACCGCAACTTCTCAACGCTTAGATTAAATTCATACATTGTATTGTGAGATATGTGAGACCATGATAGATTGTAAAATCACCTATCATAGTGGATTTTGCCCCCACACAACCCTTGGTCGTAAGGATTATGCCGAACCACATAAGTCCCAAGACTCGCGGTGACCAAATGGGTGCGCATGTCAGAAGATCCCACGACCCCCCAAACAACAAAGACTAGTCCAAAGACTCGTGGTGAAAAGTACGCACAAGTCACAAGATTCGACTACCCTCACCATCAAAATAGGTAGGAAAGGTCAAGCATTGTTCGACCCCACTCACACCTCGCTGAGAGTCAATAGGTGAGACAAGTCATCAGACCGCCCGACCTCCCAGGTACCCAACAGGCAGACAACTCCCTAGACTGCCTGACCTCTCTCTCTCCTAGACTGTAATACAAGCACAACATCTTCTCCAGCAAACATTGAGTGTTTATGCTCGTATCACAACTACTGCCAGTGGATTACCTTCGAGAACGAGCCACCAAGTTCTAGAACTACCTCATGTGGGTTCCTAATGTGGACCCAGGGAGTCGATGGGCTTCCTGACCACTTAAGCAAGGGTCACTGCAAATAAGCTCTAACATGAACCTCGAAATAGAAACATTGAATGAATATTTACACTAAGGGGTAGAAAATCCACTACTACCAACAATAGCAAGAACAATCACAAAAATACACACGAAAAATCATTTGATTTTCCAGTTTGTGCTCTAACGCACGGTTTACGCCTTCCATTCTTCCGCCCCATTCGTGATGTCCTCAATTTCTTGGGATTAGCTCCTGCTTAACTTCATTCACATGCATGGCGTGTGCTTTTATGCTCGTGTGTGGCATTTTGCAAGGTTCTTGACCCTCTGGGGAGACGTGTTTCGACTTAACCGCTCGCAAGTTTCTATCTTTCTACTCTGTGAAACGCTTGCTAGGTAATATTTGTAGCTTCCATGTTCACACCCAACATTTGGCAGCATTTGAAAGCTGAAAGTCAAGTTAAGAGATAAGGCTAAGAAGAGATAAGGAAAGACACTTAGGCTCATAAAGGGGGAGAGACTAAGACTCGTAAAGAGAAAGAGACCCAAACTTCTAAAAGGAAAAGGTTTTGCAAGACAAATTAGACTCAATCACTCAAAAGAAATAGACCTCTATATAAGGCGGGGACTCTCCACAAACTCTACACATAAGCACTCTCCACAAGATCTCTCCGCAAAAGCTCCCTAAACCTAGACTCACCACAACTTCTCTATGCTAAGACTAAATTCTGCCATTGTATTGTGTTATATGTGAGGCCATGAGAGATTATAAAATCACCTATCATAGTGGATTTTACCCCTAAACAACTCGTGGATGTAGGCATTATACCGAACCACGTAAATTCTTATGTCTCTCTTTATCTATTTTTATCTATTTTTATCTATTTATTTATTATTTATTTCATGAATGAATACAAAGAATACCTGAATTATCATCATGAGCCAGGGATGATTTTTTCCTCTCTTCAGGTCTATTGTGCAAATTTACAAATTAACACATCCCTTCGGCACGATCCTGTACGAGTGCTTCATTTTCTTCTTGGATTGTATTTTCAAGATTCATTGCATCAAGTTAGATCTTAGCATCCAAGTAGATTGCGAGGAACCCTAGGTTTTTATTCTTGAAAAAAAATGGGGAAGCAGAGAATAAAAAGAGGGAACAGTTAGGCTTTAGGGTGGAATGGGCTAGACTTGTTGTGGATCTAGGGTCCATTAAACCCTCTCTTCCAATATAAAACCCTCCATTTCTTTGGTTCAGAGAGAGAGAGAGAGAGAAATTTGCATGAAAGAAATTATCTTTACCTTCAAATACCCCTTTTATTTTGTCTAAATTAAGGCTTAATCAAAGTCGCTATGCGTTGGAGTCCTCACAAGCTTGCTTGGTCAATCCCTTTTTTCTTTGTTCCTAATTTTCCATCCTTAAGCAAAGAATTTACAACAAAAAATAAAAATATGCTTTATGCCACACTGCAAAAATCGTCTTGAAAATATTTCTCCAATTCTCAACTCTTTTTAACTGGACAAAATATATTTTTTCCTTAAAAACAACTTTTTGTAGAAACAAATAGACTATTGTTTTGGTAGATAATTATTTGCTTGGTGATGAGTAGGAGAAACTTGATTGTGTCTGCAAACACGCCTTTGGCACTGTAAAATGAACCTGTAGATTATATATCACACAGATTCCAGGCAAATACCCAGTTTCATTGATGGTCTTGCTTTGTTTGTGTTCAAGCATTAGCTTTTTTATGACCTATTCTTTGTAGGAATCGTTTCAACTATGGAGGAACCTTTTTAAAAACAAACATGTGTCTAGGGGTGTAAGGCGTTTGGTCCGGACCTGAAAAACTGACCGGACCGAATGGTTTAGTCTGGACCAAAGATGAGACCAATCGGTCTCGGTCCACCCATATCAAAATTTTCAGCTCTTGGTCCAATCCTGGGGTGGGGTTTTTCCGCCTTGGACCGAACTGAAATCGACCGAATAGAAATATACATTTTTAAAAATATTTATATATATTATTTTATATAATAAATACATAATTAATTATATAATTTTCATCTAACCTATAGCCATGAACAATATAAAATGTTAAATATGTAATTACAAATATGATATCAAATTATCAATTAACTAATATATGATATCAATTAACTAACCTATCATCACTAACTAATCACTAACATCTACATCTATGATCTAATTAAAGTTATTAGATAAATTTTTTATAAAATACCTAAGTTGCCAGTGAGTATAAAGCATGTATGGTAAATGACAAAATTAATTAATAATATACAAAATGCAAGAATTTTAATATAGCCTATTATGCATTAACTATCCTAATACATTTACATTGTAACACATTCTAAGTTAGTAACAAATTAGCAATTAACATCATAAATATAAATATAATTAATTATTTTTTAATGATTAAATAGTTAATTACATAATCCACATTATATCGTTTACTTAATTTTAATTTTACTAATTTATATAATTTCTTTATTAATTTATGTACCAAAAAGAGAGAAGAATTAAAAAAAAATGCTCTCAGTCTGTCCCTGAGAAACGGTGTGTTGAAGTGTAAAATTGAACCTAAACGGCACAATGGAAAGCAAAAAATAAAAACTAAGTTGCATTAAATGACGTTTCAACAGACTTATACGTATGTGAGAAGTGAAAATTGAGTTGCCTTGACCTTTTTTGGTTTTTTTCCCTTTATTTGGAGTTTGGAATTTGGATTATTGGGGATTTTTTTTTTAATTTCTCTCTCTATTTTTTAAAAATTTAATTAGTAAGGTTGATAACTTTGTTAGTTGTTTGGATGGATATAGACAAGTTTTATTTTTTCTTTTTTTTATATATATTTTTCTTTTATTCTGAGCTTGGATGTTATTGGCATTTGACATATTGTATCATTTTCAAGTTCTTTATTTTGGTATTTTTTGCAAAAGATGGAATAAAATGTCAGTGGGCTGAAAACTAACTAGGTTTTTTCAATTGGGCAACTTGGGCTATAAAGCATAGAATTGGGCCCATCTGAAACTGGGTCGAATCAATCGGACTGAAAGCTTTCAGTTTGATTCGATCTCTATGTGTGTTCGGTCTGCCCCTAAATAAAAAAATCCTGAATCAAAGGTGTCCAATCCGATCCTAAAAATCTCTTATGAATCGATCGGATCGGATCGGACTGGATTCATCCCTACTTATGTCACTTTAGTCCAAGATTTTGTTTTGCATGTTTATGTGCTGTTTATAAAATTTAAAATCACTTGTAACATACGGGTCCACAATTGGGTTTTGAAATTATTATTATTGTCGTTAACATTTTACTATTTTAGAGATATGTATTAAAATAGTGATTTTTATTTGATTTTATTTCTTCCGTATTCACCCCCGTATATCCCTTGTTTCAAAAACCCTAGTTGAAATCCTTTCTTTTTTTCACTTTATTCCTCCCCCACGCCAACAGCAACCACGGCCAGAACCCACACATGAAATCAATTCTCTACCTCACAGCAAACCACCATAGCCTTTCTTCCAATAAACCAAGCACCCACTCGCCGGAAAGAACCTC
Source organism: Cyclocarya paliurus (assembly GCA_029856935.1). NCBI lineage: Eukaryota > Viridiplantae > Streptophyta > Magnoliopsida > Fagales > Juglandaceae > Cyclocarya > Cyclocarya paliurus. The sequence continues at coordinate 10,282,805 of CM056945.1, read as the reverse complement.
AGAAACCGCCGACCCAGCCACCTGAGACAGACGCACAACCTTTCCTCTCTCGGTAAGCCTCTAAACCCTTTTTCTGTCGTTCTTTCTCCACAGCTTGTAATCAAACAGCCCCTGTGTTTTGCCTAGCCACCGTTGACCACAGAGGACGTCGGAGCACCCCCACGCTGCCCAGAAACTACCGGCCAGCCAAATCTCGTCGGATCCCCACTATTCCGGTAAGCCCACTACCGTCCGCCACCCTTCTCTCTCTCTGTTTCTTTCGGTTTGACAGTCTCTCTCTCTCTCTCTCTCTCTCTCTCTCTCTCTCTCTCTCTCTCTCTCTCTTTATGTCTCACCACCATGATCAAAGGGAGCCTCCAGTTGCGCCGCCGTGACTCCCAGCCAACCACCCAGACCCACCGTCGCAGCTGGTTCTTCTCTCTCTCGGTGAGTATCGCACGGCTTCTCCCTCCCGAGCCTTCTGTTTCTTTGCCAGATTATACCATCTCTTTAGATTTATAATGGGCCCTTGGGCCTTAAGCCCATCCGGCCAAGAGCCTTTGCTTCCCAAGTGAACTGACTTCTCACATGGGCCTTGAGCCTTCCCATTTTCTAAGGGGGCTGATTTCATTAACTAGTATATTGTTTAAATGGGCCGACTTCATGTGGGGCTTAATGTTTATATTGGCTGGTTGTATTTTACAGAAAATATTCAAGGGATTTAAAGTATATTTTAAATTATGCTGATGAGTCAATTTTTAAGTTAATGTTGCCATTGTCTATCAAATTGGATTTTTAATAAAATTATTATGTTATATTTTAAATAGAAAATCAAGGAATATGTTATGAGTTTTAAATAATAGTACTATCTATTAATCTTATTATAACTGAATATTTTAGATTAAAGTTCATGATATGTATTTAATTAACTAGAATGCTACAACATGCTTTTCTAAAAAGTTGGTGACGTTTAGTGCTTCCTATAGGTCACAAACTAAGAAGTGAGATTGTGGAAGCAGCGCTAAGAGGTAAGTAGTATGATCATAACTTCATGTGTGCTGTAAATATTCATTTCTTGCATGAAAAATGTGATGTTTGCCTACGCTACGCTATGAGCCAATTCAAGGTTAGCCCCTTTTCACAAATCTCGATGAATTTCGATGATATGCTTGTGAATAAGACTATGCATGCTATGTTGATATGGATTGTTGTTAGATGGAGGAGGTGTTATGAAAATCACATTTATGCCATGTAACGTTTAGATCATGTTATGCCTTGCCTTGCCTTGCCTATGCTATGTGTAAGACTCATGTTAATATGCCATGTTTAATGTTATGCCTTGCACAAGAGTACATCATGCGGTGTAAATTCATGAAGTCAAACATGTTGACATGCATTATGAAAGTTAGTAAGAAAACACATGAATGACAAGTAAACTTTAAGAATGACCTTATGTTATGGGTGGATGTGCAAGTCACAGACTCAAGCGTGGTCCACCACATGTAAGCTATAATGTTTGAGATGACATGGACCCAAGCATGTTTCACCACAAGTTATGTTATGTGGTGCCACAGACTCAAGAGTGGTTCACCATATGATATGTGATAACACGGACTCAAGCGTGTTTCACTACATATTATGATATGTTATTTGGTGCCACGAACTCAAGCATGATTCACCATATGATGTGATAACATGGAGCTAAGCGTGTTTCACTACATGTTATGATACATCATGCGGTGCCACAGACCCAAGCGTGGTTCACCCTATGTTATGATATGTTATACAAGGTCAACGATAGTTGGACCAAAGCACACATGTCATGATGGCCACTAAGTAAGTGAAAGACAAGATGAATAAGTCATGTACAAATTATAGGAAATGCATGGAGTCAGTCATTCATGCATCCATGTTACATGTATTGCCATGATTATGTTTAATTCCGCTTATGTTCCTTATAAATGATCTATATGTTATGTGTATGTGTGACAATGTAAGTTTTGAAAATTAAGCTTAATGTTAAACTAAGTTAAGATTACAATATGATGTGCTATTATTGAGTCTTCGACTCATTTGTTTGTTTATCTGTTTTATGTTTTAATGTCCCAGATGATGATTTCATGGATACAGGGCAGGAGTGCCGGGAGTAGAATAAATTCCAGAGACTTAGTGTATGATTTAAACTTTTAAGCAGTGTTAGTATCACTGAGAATTAGTTTATATCATTTATTTTATGTTTTAGCTTATATGTTATGAAAGACTGACATACTAAGTTAGTTTTATGATCCAATAGATGAGGCATTTTATGTGATTGAATCTCTTTACTGGGCATTATGTTATGAATGTATGTAATATTCCTAACCTATGGGAAGGGGTGTTACATCACTTCTACACGTTCATTTTGCTGTTAACATTTACTATTTGGTATATTTCCCCCTGTTTAAATCATACATGTTATATGTTGACTGCCCCTTGATATATTTTTCACTATGTACTCTCCACACTTTTTGCTCCCACAAAGGTGTTGTTTTTCTTGGGCGGTAAAGAACTTACTTTTTTCTTCCACCATGTTTTCAGATCAAACTGGAAGAGTAAGAGTATCCATTGCATAGGTGTGCTCTTTACAGATCCTAGCAATAGTAGGAGCTACACTAGCCAGGCTCTTAATAATTCCTCTGGGAGAATCTTGAATCAATATGTTCACCCTCTAAAATTTGCATCTGGTGAAACTTATTCTGTTCTTCAATCAAGTGGTCTTCAGCACTGGTTCAAAAACTGGCAAAAACTCAGGGAGCATAAATTGACAGCAAGCACTTTTGCTGCTGCTATTGGGTTTTGGCATCGCCGAAGGGTTCAGCTGTGGTTAGAGAAAATTGGGGCAATTGAGCCATTTTCTGGAAACCTGGCCACCTGTTGGAACAATATTAAAGAAGAGGAAGCACTTGAAAGATACAAGCTCATAACCGGTAATACTGTTTTGTTTCCTGAATTTCAGGTCTATGGTGAGAGAAACCCAGAAGATGATTGGCTAGCAGGTTCACCCGATGGAGTAGTTGACAGGCTAGTTTATGATTTGCCTTCACGGGGAGTGCTTGAGATAAAGTGTCCATTTTTCAATGGAGATATGAGCCAGGCTGTCCCTTGGTCACGAGTCCCTCTTTACTGTATTCCACAAGCTCAGGGTTTAATGGAAATAATGGACAAGGATTGGATGGATTTCTATGTTTGGACTCCTAAAGGGAGTAGTCTATTTCGGCTATACAGAGATATAGAATACTGGGATGTGTTGAAAATGGCACTCTCTGATTTCTGGTGGAAACATGTCCAGCCAACCAAGGAGTTGTGCAGTAAATCTGTAATCACGAATCCTCTCAGTCAATTACGTTCACTTAGGCCAGCTCCTAGGCATGAGTTATGTAGTTATATAGTTTATGAAAGTAAGCATGTTGTCGATAACTCCAAGTTGATGATGCGTGAAATTTATGGAATACTCCAAAACTGATGCACCGAATGTATCTAGTTTTGGTCTTTGAAATTCTATTGCTTTAAGTGGATGGGATTCTTTATCTCTGTAGGAGCTAGTTGAAATATTGTTTGCGCGAATTTTTTTAACACTTGGAAGTAAGCTTTTATAGGAACTGTCATCTGCAAAAGGAAGAGGAAAAATACATTGCTGGTAGAAGCAGAAATTCTCATATTAGTCATGATTAATCAGATATATGGAAGAGAATGTAGTAATACCATCCTTGGTGTGTGACTACAAGGGAGTGGATATATTTCCCTCTGTGTGGACCATGGGATAGATCGCAAATGGGAAGCTCTGAAGGTTCATAATTTCATCAGGTACTGACTAGCTAACTACTGTGGTGTCTAGTACATGTAAGCTTTGTTTTTGTTTTACAAATACTCTTGCTTTTGCTTTTGGGTCGGGTTGAAGGTTGACCCAATGGCTGCCAGCAGCTGAACCTAGTCTTAAAATGGGATTTGAGGCCCAAAATCAGGCCTGGGTTTTGTAAGGGTTGGGTGGCTCTGTTTATCCCCTTTAATGCTTATCTCCCACAATATAACATCAATTTGTCACTGGACTTATTGATAAACCTTGATGAACTTTACATCAAAATGGGGTTTGAGGTCTAAAGGCAGGCTTGGGTTTGGTCAAGTATGCGGTTGTTTAGGTATGAATGGGAGGTGTCCCCTTTTCCGCATATTTTCAACATTCTAATATCAATTACACTGTCTCAGTGCTTATTGATAAACTATGCCTTGGAAGCAATTTAGTTTATGATATATGAGTGGAAAGAGACCAGTTTGATGGGATTTATGCTTAAAACATTGGATTATATGTCTTCTTGTAGGCTTAGTTGTGCGGGGCTGTGTTTATAGTGTTGTGTTATTGTGTACGGAAGATTATACTTTATAGAGTTGTCTTATTCTTGTTCCATGGATATGAGAACTTGGGATAGCTTATATGTTATATGTGAGTGTGTACTTGTAAAAAATAAAAATGTTATATGTGAGTGTATTTTTCCAATGGTCTTTGGACCAAATGGAATCTCCTCTGGAGGGAGGACATGGCCCATGGGTTAAATCCTGTACTAGTGTTGGAGTTGTATTTAACTACAAAAACAAGGTATAGATCCTTGTGCTCTTGTCCTTGAGCGGTTGTGGAGAGCGGAGTTAAAACCAGTTAGTTGCAGTTTTGCATATGCCTTGATGCATTTAGCAGTTTTCAATGCGCATTTATATTTAATCATAATGATTTTGTCTTCAATTGAACTAGTGTTTAATCATGGCAGCAAGTTCTCTCCTGTTTTGATTAACCTTCTACTGCTGCAGCATGTTGGTTGATATAGGGTACCATTTGATCATTTAAGTTTCAAATGCAGCCCATCTATCCAGATCTTCTTCAAGGGTGATGTCGCCACTGACTATCAAGTGAATGCTGGCTGGTTAGTGCCATCATCGTCGTGGAGTGATAAATGGTAACAAGCTGCTTTTAGAAACAATTTGCCTCCTGAAGAATTAGTGTCAAAATTGAAATTATGCAGCCGAGTTGAAAAGATGAAGGGTTTGAGGTAATTTGTGTATCTTTTAACGTTGTTTGAAAGGGTTGTTAGCGTGGTGGGGTTATCTAAACGTTTTGTCATTACTGCCTTTGGATGTCGAGATGAGTTGAGTTGAGTTATAAATAGTAGTATTTTATATGTTCTATTGAGATGTGCTTAACTTTTTAAGTTGAGATAGGGAGATGAGAGAGAGAGAGAGAGAGAGAGAGAATGTAATATTTTTTGGAACTTCCAGCTAAAAATGGCTTCATGGAACAATTTCTTGCAGCTCCTCTATGACCATGCGAAATTGTTTTTTATTAGTTAATAAATTATTTATAAATAGAGTTTGAAATTACCATCTTATCCTATGTTCCATTGTTATATGTAGAGAAAATATCAATTAAACAAAAGCTCGATGACAGAGACCATGTGATGTGAACTCCAATGGAATGTAACAATGACAATCAGAAAAAAATAAAAAAATTCTGTTCTATGAGGAAATCTTCACCAGTACGTTAACTGCTTGCTTCTATGAATGGATTCACAAAACCCCTTGTTTTATTCAACCAAGTTCTGTTGGGACATGAATTTTGACGAGGAATGAAAGCTCTTGCTTGTAATATTATTTGGGTCCATACTTCCTACTTTTCTGCATGCCTGTTTTTATAACACGACATCTAAGAGAAAAGAAATAAATTTAGTCAAATTCGTTTACTGATGACAACACAACACATACTTAGAATGTGGAAGGGTTTTACATTATTAACAAATATTAAAAATATATTAGTGTTTTTAATTTTTTTTTTTTTATATAATTATAATAATTTTATAACAAGTGGTAAATTTACATACCAACTTATAACTTATAAGAAGCATAACTGAAGAAAAAATTGATTATATTTGAAGATGAAGGTAGAGAACATGACACTTCCATTTTGCTTTTGCAGTCAATTTACACACTAGCAATGCAAAACCGATCTTATCCCGTTGTATTAATGTGATAATTTTTATTTAAAAAAGAAATCTCATAAAAATAAATTTATAAACTAACATAAAATAGATTTAATACATAACATAAAATTATGTCAGTTTATGAATTTATTTTTAAGAAAACTCTTCGCAGTAATAGTACTTTCCTTCCATCTAAATCAACTCATAATTAATAAACAGTAAATCCATATAATAGGTATAGAATTAACTAATCGAAAAAAAATAAAATATCTTGATGTATGATTTTATAGGGCATCCCTTCAAAAAAATAAATATATATATATATATATGAAAATTATAGATTTGTAACTACTTTACACCTCTATTTTTTAATGGAGCGATTTGTTATATTGGTTGATTTAATATAAATTATAAAATAGTTATAAATAAATTGTAAGTATATATCAAATGAAGAATAAAATCTAGGACATATATAGTATATACACACACGACACATCTTTCCAAGAAATATTAGTACTCATTAGTCTTCCCCGCAATATATGTTAAAGAGAGAAGCACGCATAATCATCTTCAGACTGGAGTGAGCCTCACTTCCCATTCCCAAGCGCACCCACACTCATTCTATACAGGGAAAGCCACAGATCCAGCGACAAAGAGATAACAAACTTCGTCCGTAGATTGCGAGGAATGCTCAGGCTTTTACTCTCTAGAGAGAGACAGAGACAGAGACAGACAGAGCCATTTTTGTTTGACAGTAAGAGATGGAGGAGTCAAAGGCATTGGCTCAAAAGCACCACCAACAACAACAACAACAAATGATGCTACAACACCATCAACAGCAACAGCAGCAGCAGCAGCAGCAGCAGCATCAACAGCAACAATTCCTGCTTTTTCAACAGCTTCAGAAACAGCAGCAGCAGCAGCAGCAAGCGGCGGCCATTTCTCGTTTCCCGTCGAACATCGACGCGCACCTGCGGCCGATTCGACCCGTCAATCTTACACCAAACCCTAACACCCCTAACAACAATATTCCTAATTTGCAGCAAAACCCTAACAATCCGAGCCCTCAGCAGCAACAATCGCAGCAGCAGCAACAACAACAACTGCAGCAGCAGAATAGGGCGATACGACCTCTGAATCAACCGGAGCTCCAAATGGCTTATCAGGACGCCTGGCGGGTCTGTCACCCTGACTTTAAGCGCCCCTTTGCTTCTCTCGAAGACGCCTGCGAAAGGTTTGTTTCCAATTTTCGGTTAGGGTTTCATTTCTTTTATGTTTTCTGAACGACTGGTCTTGTGAAATGTGAAATTTTGTGAATTTCTGGTTGTTGCTGAGAAAAAAATCTGTTGAAAGCAATAAACTGGGTTTTGTATGTACTTAGACATTTTCATTACCCTATATGCTTTGTTTCAATGTTCTTCTCCTTTGCCACCAATGGGTTCTACATATATTTGTGCATTGGTTGTATAATCGCATTATGAAGGGTTGAAGTGAATTATAAGCGGGATTTGCATTATAATGTATGATAGTAGTTTAAAGATATATTCATCTATACCTACAACGTGAGTTGTTTTGAATAATGTTGTATATGGGATGATTTAATTAGTTTATTGGAGATTTAAAAAAGATCTCAAAGCTAGGTAATTCACTGTCTTTGGATTTGTTTACTGGAAGCTAGGTAAAAAATATCTGGATTCCATAATAGAGACAGAAACTGGATAGTTACGTTTTGTCTGAAGTAGCTAAGATGTTATTTTCCCTATTGCTCTGGGTGGATACAACAATTTACATACATGAGGCCGGAAGAAAATTGGTGTTTTCTGTATATGGCACTTTAGTATGAATAAATGGTGTGATTTTCTTAAATTTTATGTTGATACATGTGGCACAGTGAGAATTGGAAAGCTATGTGAGTGTGGTTTTCCCAAATATTGAAAGCAGATATAGATACAAACTGAATATGGATTTTGGTGTTTGGAGTCATGTGCCATACCGTGTTGAACTGTTTGGTTTTTTTTTGGATGGCACAACCTTGCCATATATATGTTGATTGTGTTATAACTGCCACAAAGTGAAAAGCAAATATGCACAAAAAAATTAAAGAAGAAGATGCAACGAGTAAATACTATTTTGATGCTTGAAGTGGGATGGTGGGATCAATTTTTCTGAAATTTGTATTGGAATGGTTGATGTTGTAGTTAGAATTAGATGTTAAACAACTATACGCGTACAATGCTGTGATAAAGTAAGAAATGTACATGAATGTTTGTGTGTACCATTGGTATTTCAGTCTATGCCACTGTGGTAAGCTTTGGGGATTTCTCTTTACAAATTCTATGCTCATAAAGCATTTTTTATAACCATACACTGTCCAGATTTTAGTTGTGCTTAGAATTTCTGATGTAAGAAAGTTAGTACTCTGTCCTAATTTTTTTCTACATGATGTTGTGCTTCATTATTTGTCAATGTTGTCTGGACTTTCAGTTTTTAGCTATTTGTGCTTAATCTGTAGGTGCTTTATTGGTCAATTTGATAAAGATGTCCATCTTCTAGGGGTGCTGGAAAGGCACCCCCGTATTCGGCCCACCTGCCCAGCCCCCTAGGACACAGTGGGATAACCCACCCACCCCGGGTGTGAGTGCGGGTGCGGGTAGGGTTATAGAAATTTAAAGGCTGTGTGGGCAGGGTTGGGTAGGTTACCCGCCCGCCGCCCCCCCAGCCCACCCACCCACATACCTAAATATTAACAATATTAATATTTAAAATATATATAAACTTATAACTCAAACCCGAATTCATTTTACCCTTCTCCTCTCTCTCTCTTCAGTTGACTGCTGCTTCCTCCTCCTTTCTTCTTCTTTTCATTTCTTTTACCCAACAGATCCACAGCAGTGAAGTCTCTGAAGTTCAGATCCATGGCACTGCCATGGATCAAATCACCTCCACAGCCGCAGCTGTTGGTCCTTTTGTCCCAAAACCACATCATGGCCATGGGTCCCATCACTTCCAATGAAATGACCCATGGCCACAGCCATGGGTCCTTTCGTTTGTAGACCATTGGGTGTTTGATATGCTCAAACCCATGGTGCTGCAATGGTTCACGAACTTTGAAGATTCAGTCTGTAGATCATATCTGTTCAGATCTTCAGATTTGGTCTGAGATTATTCAGGTCTGATGAATCTACAAATCCTTCATCTATGGATGCGATTGTTGGTTGTGTTTTTGGGATTTTGTTTGGTTTTGTATGATTTTGTGTTGTTGGTTGGCTTGCACTTGGTTTTTGGACTTGCAGATCCCAGACAGTGGTTTCGAGAATTCGTCCGCCTTGGCAGCGGGGGCGGACAGACTATGGGTAAGGGCAAAGCTGCGGGTGGGGGCAAAATAGCTGTCCAGGCACATGTGCGTGGGGGTGGGGGGCAGGGTCCAAGGAGGGTGGCTACCCGTCCATAGAGGACAGGTAGCACCCCTACCGTCTTCATCTTACACAGCTAATCTTGGTGGTGTTAGTTTCTGTACTATAATTGGCAATGTCATTCTGTTCCCTTGGTTTTGGCTTATGACAGGTTAGGTATGAAAAGGTTAAACTTGAGGAGAATCCAATGCATACCAAAATATGTTCTTGCAACAAACATTGAACTTACGTGTAATGTGCTATTGGATTCTTATCCTTGTGGATATATTTTAACTTGAGTGGTTTCTTCTGAAATGAATCATTATTATGCATGCATTTTATTCAGAAAAATAATTCTTCTAAGAAAGAAGCACAAATTTTTTTTTTACAAACCGACATGACTTGATATGATATGTCAAATTATAAAGCTATTTTTTGTCGTAAAGTAGATATGAAGTATCACATCATATCAGTTTATAAACTTTCATTTTGTGATTCTTTCTATAGACCTAGCACTTTTCTTTTTTACATGTGTTGATCAAACTAATTGTAATCACCTGAGGAGTAAGTTAGCCTCCTTTGGTAGTTTGGTGTACTTCTAGTCGTATTTTGTTCAGGTAATGGAAAAGAAAATCTTATCAGATGTGTATATATGGTACTTCCACCACATAAATAGCGCATCAAACATCATAAGCATGCTTGTGGTTTTACTAGTACTTATTTGAGTGAGATGAAAATATCATTACCTTCTTAAAGTTGCTTTTGTAGGTTAATGTGTTCGGTTGCTTTTTGGGAGATGGATTAAAACTGCACATCATATAATTAATTAAATTAGCCATATTTTGTTGTTTAAACATATATTTTCTTCTCTGAAGAAGGAAATCACCTCATCTACGATAAGTTGCATATATTCCATTCCTTTTTTTTCGTTTTCTCAAGATAAGTTATGTTCATGTCTTAGGAAGTTTATAATCTACAATCAAATTTATTTTATTTTATTTTCAAATTATTTGAACAATGATAAACTAGAATTTGTTTTACTTCAGAGGATGTCTTATTCCTGGATTTCTACCAATCAAAAACACAAATGTCTCATTCCCGACTTTCTTAAACTCTATGCAGATTACTACCTTACCACGTGGTTGCAGACTATGAAGCAGAAGAGGATGATAGAATCCTTGATTCTGACACCACAGGCCAGATGCCCTCTCGATGCCAACAGTGGGATCATAACATTGCTACCAAAGTTGCGGAGTTCACAGCCACATTTGAGAAGCAGGCCCTTGCCTTCAACATAATATCCCGCAAACGAGCTTTGGGGGAATTTCGATCTGAGGAGAGATTGATGGTAGAGCAGGCTCTTCTCCAAGAGGAGAGGCGAGCCATTCTGGACGTAAAAACAGAGATAGAGTCAAGAGAGAAGGCTGGTCGTGAGGCTCATGAGGCTAAATTGCGAATGGCGGCCATGGTCCAGGCAGAGCAAGCTCGAGCTGAATCGCAGGCTCATGCAGAAATGATGGCCCGAGGCCCAATAAGAGCAAGTGCACTTGGGTCCCAGGGCAATGACGTTGCAATTGGTCACGACATGGTAGAGCATGAGCAAGGTGGTAACGCAGATGAGATGATAAATGGATGGGGAAGCAATACTCAAAGGGATGAGAAGGAGCCATCTGAAGATTTCTTGAACGATGAAGAGACTGAAAATGGAGCGGCAGGCATGCAAGATGGCTGGAGAGAAGTAGGGGAATTTGATTTGAACACTAGATGAGACTTGAATGAATAGGGTAATAATGGAAAAAACTTGATTGCGGCAGCATGCATTAACTTTGAAGGAGGTGGTTGATTCATGGTTATATATTCAAAGGAGTGCAACAAGCTGCTCACCGGAAGGAGAAAGGAATGCAGGGAAAGATCTCAGGAAATGAAGAACCAAAAAAAAAAAAAAAAAGAAATTTGTTCAGCATGTTGGATTATAACAGTGTCCATGGCTTGGGCTAGCAGGCAGTCCTCCCCTATAGGAAAACATGCAATTTTAATTTTTTTTTATTTTTTTAATTTTTAATTTTATTTTATTCTTACTAAACTAATTGAGCATACTTATAATGGAAAAAATGAAAAAAAAAAATTACAAGAGGTGCGATGTGTAGAGATGCTAAATAGAATTGCTCTTTTCTTATTCCCTCGGCTTGCTTTGTTTGGTAGATGGGGAATATTTTAGAGAGCTACAAATTTCACCGATCAAAATCAGCACCTCCTGCAAGGAGACACCAGCACATTCCCACAATATACAAGCAATTCCGTTTTCTTTTACAGAATAATGCATAAATACAGACCAACCTTTTACCAAGTTTGACATTCTCCGCTTCGACTTCTGTCCGGTTGTCCTACAAACTTTGTTGCCAATGTAGCATTTTTTGCGTGCAATTTTAGATTAAAAAAAAAAAAAAATCTTTTCTCAAGCTGGTGGAGCCTTGGAGGGGTCCGAACAATAACAACACTAACGTTTCGTGGAAAATCATTACCTGTTTATCTACATATGGAGAAATGAAGAAACAGATTGTCTGCTCGCATTGAGAAAATGACCCTACTGCTATGCTTGCTTCTCACTTTTCAAACCCACGCACTCAGTCATCCAAACTTGCATACGTGCAACACCAGCAAGAAATACAGCACCAAAAAAAATTAGTTAAACTCTAAATATAGGGAGGGGAAAAAAAAAAACCTAAACGAAGCTTCAAATTTTTGGAGCCTGAAATGGTGAAGAGGAAAAGGCAAAAGAATAGACAAAAACTGAGAGTGCCTACAAAATATTAGGAAGCTGAGAATCCAGTCTATGCTGCAAATCCTTGATCTTCATGGAAAGCTCGGCCTTCTGCTCCTTGTAGCTCTGCAGCAAATATTCCTTTCCTTCGATCACCTCCTTCAACTCTCCTACTTCCCTCTTGAGCATTTCAATCCTCCCCCCATCTCTTCCTTTCTCGGGCAGGTCAAAATTGCTCTCCTCATCGTGATACCCATTTGCATGGCCATTTATTGCCTCAGGTGGCCAAACTGTAACAGTGGAAGGCTTGTTGTTAGGGCCGACACGTCCCACGCAATGATCCGCAATTGCCTTCCTCAGTCTCTGTATTTCCCTCTCAGAATCAAACAAGTCCCGGTTTGCAGCATCAAGTTGCGACTGCAAATGTGTAGAATGTGCTAGTTGAGCATTCAGTGAATTCTGCAACTCCACAATCTGATCTTGCATCTCCAGTATCATATCATCTCTTCTCTTCAACTGTTGCCTCAGTTTGTGAATTACTTCCCGCTTGCTGAAAATATCAGAGCCAGATTCTGACACACATGGAGAGTCTGAGCAGTTTGAATGGTGGAAAGGCTTTGGAGGCATTTCAAGACGATCAGGAGAAGATGACCAAATAACACCATTTTCCTTGTTAAATTCAGGAGTAGGAACTGTGACCAAAGGGAGAGCTCCATCAGATTCACTAAGCATCTGGCCATTGGCTGGGCACTTAATCTCCATCATGCCTTCAGTTCCTGCTCGAAATCCATTATTAACTACGCAAATATTGGAATTCTATACTTACAATTTCATAAATACCATTAGAAAGTTTTTGATTTGGCCTATAATTGTCCAGAGAGGTGAAATTAGGCAATATACGGAAAATGATGTAGGGCTAGAGGAAGAGCAACTGACTCCAAGGGGAAAAAAACGTGTGATTGTCACTTCCACATTGCCACTGAAGGGGCCAAACAACATTGACTAATACTGGAAGCAAATATGAGCAATGAAGATGGCTCGGTCATATAAAAAGTAAACTAGAGAGATATTGAGAGGAATGCAACTGATTTTACCTAAAAGTTGCAGGAGTGCAGAACCATAATTAACCATTCATTTCTAACCATTTCCTCCTCTAAATTAAATAATTCTACCTTCTCACAATCTTCCCCCACTTCCAAAATGGAAAAATATAACACCAGGTAAGCTACAGCCTTTATTCTATATGCAGATACCAGCAACATTATACTAAAACCAGTATCCCTCACAAAGAAGTATATCGAGCTGCACATCAAATTGCAGGCAATCAACAAATTGATAATAAATCACTAACAGAAGTTTTGGTATAAAAATTATCTTTTCAAAAAGCTAAAAATATATCTGAAGCAAAAACAACACCTGAAATGCAGTTGAAGCAACCATCATCTTCTCGTGTAAAGGAATACGCATTTGAATGTAAATGGGAACCAGTAGCATTCCTTCTGTCGGAGGATTTCCCATTTCCTGAATAGTACACAACTTTCATAGTTAGGGGCAGGTATCACTCAAAAGAATTTGCAAATGTTACACATATACAAGACCTTTCAAACTATTGCTAGGATTCTCTTGTTGCTTCGTGTCGAGTGCCTGCTTTAACTTGTAACCAAGGCGAATTGACAATGTACTTAATAAGGCACCCCCAGCAATCAGAATCCAATTTGGTCCTTCACTCTGAAAATTTTTTGACTTTTGAGCTCTAGATACCCCATTTGTTCTTGGTTTCATTTTAAGGTCAGAGGAAAGAATTCTGAATCGTCAAAATAAGACCTACATTGACAATGTCCCAAAATTCTGAATCGTCAAAGTATGACCTCATTTGTTCTTGCTATGATATGCAAGACCTATTAGCAGAAACAGGTCATTAAAGAGACAGTTCAATAGATTTTGACATTTTTCAATGAAGAAAGAGGTTCCACAAATTGGAAAAGGAAACAACACAACCAAGACAGTGTTATCTAAAGCTATGAACAAAAGAAAGTTTGAACAACTGTGTAGTCATATTCTAGAAAGTAGCTGATAATATGATGATAAAATTCCGACGTTTAGGATTGTCCATCAACATAAATCACACAAGAAAAAAAAAAAAAAAAACTCAGGTTCTTGATTTAGTTTTTGTAGGACAAAATAAAGAAAGATGAATTACTCAATAAATAAATTCATTGGTAACCAAGAACTCCTTAATTTACCAATGGCACCCGCCTAAATCAAATTAAACATATAGTATTATAACTTTTACCTTTTTATTAAATATGTATAAAGATTCATTTGTGATTTCCAACATGATGAATACTTCACTGGCTATGTTCGCAATAGAATTTAACTGATAACATGATGAGCTGGAAAACCCCAAACTCCAGCACTCATTAATATAACCAGGCTATTTGGGGAAACAGTCAAATCATGACACTAACGTTAAACTGATACTTCTACTAATTTAAAGGGGCAAACCATCTAAACCATATTACGTAAACTTCATGTCCAAATGAAAAGTAAAGGCAAACCCTAGATAATCTCAATCTGATATCTTAATCATGAACACGATATTAAACATCTTCTACAAAAGTAAAATGAACATGATACTAAAATTTCCAAACAGCCTAGTCGCACTTCCTAAATAAATCTAGCTGCATTCCATTCTTAAACTTCCTCAACTACATATAGTAAAACTTCCCAAACATTAGAATATTTTTCCACTTTTCAAATTTTCTGACGGAGCGATGCAAATCTGGACTTGCACGTAATTCAGTTCATCAAAGCTTATCTCGAATCTTCAACGTTTCATCCATATCCATCAGCTCTCACGCCTTTTGACTTCCTAACAGTAAATAATTCTACAAACAATTACTTTGCGCATCTGTCCACAATATATCTCTATGTACAGTCATACTACATCCATTCATATGTAAATTTATCGGTCTTATTTTTCGAGGAAATAATCCACATTATGCATGATACATTTCATTTTGCGAAATTCCATCCAATGAAAATCAACTAAGCATAAGAAATTAAAAACAGGGAAAATCGCAGCTCAGAGATGTTGGTTATTCTTAACAGTGATGGCTATTCATTATTGGAACAGGAATCCAATATTACGCAATCACAGCCACAAAACCAAAAAAAAAAAAGGTCCGAAGAAAAAAAATGAAGAAATTCACGTGCTTCCACCAAAACAAATCTGAAAGTGAAAACAGAATCGTAGAGATTAAAACAAAAGTTTTAAAAAAAAATCAAAATAAAGAGGTTTCTAGAACCATGGAAAGAAAGAACGAACGAACCTCATTCAATGAGAGATTAGGGTTTATGATTGTCCCTCTCTCTCCCCTCCTACTTTTTTCTCTCCTAATAAACTCCGTCGTCTCCAAGCCCCTCGCGCTCTTTATCTCTACTCCTTCGCTGCTCTCTCTCTCTCTCTAGTGTACAACGTCAAAAAAAGAAAAAACCCGAGGGTTTTGAAATGGCGGCCTTTGGTTGCCACCATTTTCCGTTACAAAAATTTATATACTCTCCAATGTAATCCGCTTAAAACAAATTGGGGTGCCGGCAGTTTTTTTTTATTTTATTTTTTAAAGGAATTTGTCGCCACCTCATAACACGTGGATGTCTGTTTTCTGGACAAGTATCACGTTCTTGTGTGTTATTTGGTAGGATATACTAAAGGGAAATGATTATCTCTTAAAAAAAAAAGAAAAAAAGTAAATATAAGATTTATACTATGAAAATTTTTTTAATAATAAATATTTTTTTAAAAAATAATTATGCGATATTTAAACATTCCACAATTATATATAATATTATTATATACTAAATCAATAAAAATTAATTTTTATTAATACAAAAAATATTATTTTTTATATGAATCGTTTATATGAATATTAAATTTTATTTTTTTATGTCATTTTTATTTTATTAATTTTATTATAAAATCTGAAGACCATACCACATATTTTAAATTTATCTAACCATTAGCACATTTTTATTCACCTATGCAAAAATAAAGTAAGAATAATGTCTTTACGTCATATATTATTCACATGATATAATTTAATTTAAAAAATAAATTTTAAATCTCACAAATTAAATTATATCAAGTAAATAGTGTATAATATAGATGCTTTAAACTGTTTTTATTCTAATATGTAAAACTTACAACCCTTTAGAATTGTTTTATAACTTTATTTCAAATGGATAATAATTATGTATAAATAAAATAAATAATTATGTTATTTAATTTCTAATCGTGGGCCCATATATATATATATATATATATATATATATATATTTAGGGTCATAGGCAATCTTCCTTTTTCTGTTGCTTCTGTTATACTGTTTTTCATTTCTTTATCTTTTTTTTTTTTTTCTTTTTCTTTTTGTATAAATTTGTATAGGTGAGCAGGAATGGTACTTGTCAAAAGGAAATGGACATGGGAAGATTTGTATGCTTTTTATAAAAGGAAAAGGTGGGGCTCATGAATACTATTCAGCTGTCCCCCACCCTTTGGACGTGAGAATCACGATTCCAGAGTGTTACAACTTTAATTGACAGCATGATATTATTTAATTAATAATAATAATAATAATTATCCACCAACATATATGACGTCAAAGAGTAGTTGTTTTAAATGATTAAAGTCGTTACGATTTGAAATCACTTAATGTGTGTCATTATAGATGACAAGATATGAGATAAATCATACACCAAAGTACATGATTTCCTAGATTTTTCTCATTTTTATCATGAATAATGCAAACTCATTACCCATATTATCATCATTATCTCATCATTGCATTACGTGATATTAAATAATTAAAAATTATTAATTATATTTTATTTATAAATTTATCATTTAATACCCGCCAAAAGATATTAAGAAGATAATGATAATAAATATAATAAATAGATTTTTTTCATCCCTCATTCTCACGAGATATCACCCGTCCTACTTTTGAGTAAAAAGATATTAATGATTCTATAGTCTTCCTAATCCCTTTACATGTTGTAAAGATCCTACCCTAGTAGACACGAGATAAATATGTTTAGGGCCTAAATCCTCTATCCTCTCCTTCAATGTGTTCCAAATTAAGAAACAATTTAGCAACTATTTTTGTTTTTCTATTAATTAAGGTCCTCTATTCTTGCATGGAACATGATATCAATAGTCACCTTCATTATTTATAAAGAGTTATTATCATGCCTACAAGTTGGTGCGTAAATACAATACTTAACCATATTAGTTATAAAATAGTTTAAAGTTGTGTTTAGGTAATGAGGTGGTCTCAGATATTCTGTAAATAGTAGTAAAAAAATAATAAAAAATTCATAATAAAATATTAAATAGTAGTAAATAGTAATAAAAAGTGATGAAAAATAATAAAAATTAATAATAAAATAGTAAATAATAATGAAGTATTATGAGACAAATTAATACATCAAATTATTCTACCATCCCTACACCTACCATTGTTATACACACCACTCCTACAACTTTATTGGCCCCAAATCTTACAGAGATCTTCAGTTGCCGAAAATAATACAATAAATCCAATATCTCTTACCAAAGAATTTGGAGTTCCTTGATGCATTCTCCGATACAACCAACGAAGCGAGGCCTACCCCTTTCAATCAAAAAAAAAAAAATCATAACAATTTAAACTACTAAATCAATTATCATGTGGCAACCTTTTTCTTGATATCGTATCAACACTAATACACCAAATCCCACAGACAACGTAATTGTAAAGAACGTGTCTCATTATCGATCGTGATCGTTAATATGTAAATTGTTTCTCAGGTTGTGCCTATGACATCTTTGATGTCTAAGTCAATAATAAATGAGGGATAATAATTCAAGAAATATCAATCAAATTATTTAAATGTTACTTGTTGCCCCTATATATAGGCGTGGAGAATATTAGATGAATATCATTAATTGATCAACTTTGTACAATGCTTAGCCATTATAAGGCATATCATGGATGTGTTGAAATTATATAATCACCACGTTATCTATATTTATAATGTGAGGGTTTATCTGTCCTAATAAACAAGGCGGCTACAGCCTACGTTCGATCCACGCAACTCTTTTAAATAGTTATCGTTTATGGATGATAGGCCTTGGACTCCTAGTTTAGACTAGACCAATATTAACTCCTCTACTAGATATAGTCATGAGTTATGTAAATATTGCACACTCATTTTAAAAAATAGTGGAGTCTACTATTAAATTTCTTTTACATGTAAATTTTATATTTACTCATTTTTTTCAAAAGAAGTACGAGACGTTTACGCATTCTATGACTATAACTATTATTTCTTTTTTCGATCCAACAATAGTTGATTTTCGGCAAAAAAAAAAAAAAAAAAGGATTTTGAAAGCTATCTTCATTCACGAACATGAGAGCACAAGCACATAATCCGGTGGTTGTCCAATTCAATGATCTCCAAACGTGATAGCTGGATTAATTACAAGAGAGCCAATCCCGTTGCATTTTCCAAGGCAAATTAACAGAACACAAAAGCTGGAAAAGTCCTTAAACACGTTCAAATTATTAAAAAGTTCCACAGATTAATGATGATTTTAAGTCCTAGCACAACAACCCATCGTACGTGTTTAAGGACTTTTGTGTCACTGTTGTGGATATTCCTTTTGTGAATGCAAACAAAGCACCGGGAATGGTTAATTTGTGTTCTGTTAATAGATCCACAACAGGTGATTGGGTTGAATAGATCCAAATTAACAGAACTCGTACGATCGGAAAAGTTTGTTTGGAGGATACTTGTATCTCTTTGGTTGAATAGAAGGGAAATGAGTTACTTTCTCAATATTATTTTTAAAAATATTATTCTTAAAAATAATATTGAATAAAATATTATTATAATATTATTTTTTAATATTATTATTGTTTTAAAATTTGAAAAAATTGAATTGTTTGTTATATTTTATATGAAAATTCGAAAAAAAGTTGTAATATGAGATGGATTAAAAGTGTTTTTCAATCCAAAAAACTCCTAAATGCAGTGAAATCTTTTCAATGTGCTTAGTTCTCTTCATTCTAAATCATTTAGTGTGCTTATTTATTATTGTTTGTGTGAGTTTCTTGGACAATATTAAATGTTGTAGAACCTAATTCATATATTTATCTTTCTCCTACTTCAAACTTTTAAAATTGAGCAAAAACTTAAATGAGATCGTTTTCTAACTCTTAACATACCCCGAACTCGAAACTTCATTAAAATTCAAGGCAGTTAAACTATGAAGCTCTCATTCAAATTGATTAGTTTATTATTTCTTTTATTTTAAGAAACTAAAAAGTACTAAAAATTAAAGAAATCAAGTAATAAAAAATTATTTATCATTCATAGTAAAATGAATTTGAAAATACAAAGATAAATACATTTCTTTTGTAATTATCGGATATAAGCAAATTAATGCACCTTGTACAATAGACAACTAAATTAAAGGCCTTAATGACAAACTACTTTTCAACTCTCTCTCTCTCTCTCTCACAAACCATTCTTTTCATCACACTTACCTCTTTTGTGCAACACATACCCCTTTTTTTTATGAGAAGTTCTACGCAACCTCCTACTGTAGCTCAACTTCTGCACACCAGATTACGTGTATTTAACTTATTTTATTTTTTTTAATGAAATGTGTGTTTGTTTTAAATCTAAATTTTGACATTTCCTCTGCATCTCTCCCCTCCAACGCATTTCCCCCTCCCCCCAACCTTTTTCCCCTCACCTTGGTTTTCTTGCACACAGCTTCATCGCGCAGCTCACGTTGTTGTTTCTCATTGCTCGTCTGGAAAGAATTGGACACAGCGGAAGACTTGGGACACAAAGTGAAAAGGCTAGGAAAGCAACATCAAAAAGTTAGCAAATAAAGAGAGATGAATCAAAACGAATCTGGATCTACATGAACCTTGTTCTTGGGGTTGGGTTTTTTTTTTTTTTTTTCTTTCAGCAGATCGAGAAAAGCAAAGAGATCTAAGGAAGGAAAGAGACATTTTGGAAGGTAGAGATTTAAAACGAAAAAAAAAAATATGTACCTTCGGGGATGGAGAGGAGAGGCTGAGATGAATAGTTGCATTAAAGGGAGTGAGGGAGATGGGTCTTCGAAGGTTGGATGAATTCTTGTTGGATTCGGGACTGAAGGGGATGAGGGCGTCGGATTGAGAGAGAAGAGTCTGAGGTAATGGTTTTTAGGTGCTACAATGAGTGGTGAGAGAGAAGAGGGAGAAGAATCTGAGGAAGCTCGGGAGGGGTGAGCTGAGGAGGATTGATAAACCGTGACGCGATAAACCGGATTCATTACGTCAGGAGTGTGGTGTGCTTTTAGTTGACCGGAGGTTGCATAGCTTTTTTCTTTTTTTATAGGAAAAATATTTACATTTCATATTGAAACCAACAAACAATTATAGATAAAGTTTATCCAGCCAAATAGCATGACTTACATGAAGGGGCACACTCTGCCACCATACTTCAATATCAATAATGTTCCAAGCATTTTTTGCAAGTCTATGGGCTGCCTCATTAGCCAATCTATTCACAGGTTGTGCTTTGCATTCCTTAAAACATTGCATCAATCTTTTTGTTTCCTGCACACGTGTTCTTTGAGGGGTGTAAGAATCACTACCATTCTGAATTTTTTCAACCATTATCAGACAATCACTCTCTAGGATCAGATTCTCGATTTCCAAATTCACACACAGCTGAAGTCCTCTGAACATAGTCAAGATTTTGATGGATGCTGGTTCTGGGACTTCCTCCTCCAATTTGCTAGCAGCCATCACCACATCACCCTTTGAATCTCTCAAAATAACTCCCACTCCAGCCTTTTTCTGATCATAGAACATAGCCCCGTCGACATTTAACTTTAAATAGCCTGCTCATGGGGAAGACCACTTACAATCAAATTTATGTTGGACCCTTTACATCTACTTCAAAGGATCAGAAATACATCTATTTGATATAACAGACCCAATCACCTATTATGGATACAAACAAACTTGATCATGCACCATCTTATTTCTTCTGAACCAAAATCCCCAAGCCATCAAAATAAACTCTTTCAACTTCTCACTAGTACCATGTTCCTTGATAGCAATTGCCACTTGTTGAAAAGATTTGTTCTAATCAATCTTTTGAATGGCAAGAAAATATTTAACCCAGTAATCATAAATGGAAGGGCAAAACAGCAAGGCATGTGGAAGATCTTCCCACTAGTTTTTGCATAAAATACATTGGCAATCTACATTGATCTGTTTTCTTCTTAGATTGTCATTTGTAGGTACTCCCTCCCTACATGCTCTCTAAGGAAATATTTTAACTTTTTTGTGGAGCCGTTAGCTTCCAAAGAGTAGACCAAAAGGATTTTTGTAAACTAGAAGTCGAGGATTTCTCATTTATCTGAGTTGTGCTGCTTTTAAAAAATTTATAGGTACTCTTCACACTAAACTTACTACTTTCTCATGATTCCAAATCCATTTATCAACCCCATTACTAGGACTTGGATTCATTTTCAAGATTTTTTCAGCAATCTTTGGATTGAATAGAGCTCTAACCTTGCTAACATCTCACCATTTTGTGTCACTATCAATCAGACTTGCCACATTCCCATCAATTACTGTAGGCTCTTCATTATGCAGCATGCTCCTACTACCAATCTCAGTTTCTAAGTTTTGAAAGCATGGGATCCAAGAATCTTTCATAATATGTATATAAAGGTCATCTCCTACACTCCACCGGCAGCCTTTAATCACTACGTACTTAAAAGGCTTACACATTGCTATAAATGTATTAAAGTCTATGTTGATAACCAACTTAAACTTTCCCGTTCTTATTATACAAAAACTTTATATGCAGTCACTTTTATATATTCCATTAATATGATTGGATGTGTCATTATTTTTTAATAAAAACAATTGCTTTAGTCAATCACATTAGTGAAGTATGCAAAAAATATACAAAAATAATTATATATAACAAAACTCTTTATTATATGCCTACACCAAAGAAGCAATGTGAAAACTGTGGGCGTCAAATACATATGATTGACGAAGTTTCAAGACGGCAACTTTATTAGCTTTAAATATTTTTCTCTTTTGAGATTGACAGTTCCTTTCGTCAATTTTGCATACTTTCTTCCAAGTACTCATGTTTGAGTTTATTTGCTTCTTTCAAATGCCCATGATGTAACCTTTTATTTAGATATCTTCTAAATAATAAACTCTTTATAGCATACTTTCTTCCAAGTACTCATGTTTGAGTTTATTTGGTTCATTCAAATGACTCATGATGTAACCTTTGATTTAGATATATTCTAAATAATAAACTCTTTATTGCAGTGATTTAACATGATATCAGAATAAAAGTCGATTTTGACTACACTTTATCCTATTTAATTAAATATTGTAAGTGTTTGATCAATTTATTAAGTGGTAGTTTGGCTCAAGCATAAATGAGAGTTTAAGATATAATATAAATGGTTAAACCTATTTCTCTCCATCTGTTTAAACTTTTAAAATAAGTAGTGAAGTAAACACCAATATTTTTCTTTGCAGCCAACTAGAATATCTCAACCCTCTTAACTATGTCAGCCAAAGTTTAGCTATTGAAAAAACAAATAGATTTTGTAAGGTTGATATAGGAGACTTTTGAATTGAGAGATGAGTTGAGATGGTTTGTGAATAGTAGAATAAAATATTTTTAAAATATTATTTTTTGATATTATTATTATTTTAAAATTTGAAAAAGTTGAATTGTTTATTCTATTTTGATGTGAGAATTTGGGAAAATTGTTTTGAGATTTAAAAAAAAAAGTTTATTATATTTTATGTGGGAATTAGAATAGAATTTTCCTCTAATCTCATCTCATCTCAAAATATAAACATCACTCAACACAAATACTTTTTTATTTCAAATCTTTTTTTTTTATTTAATCATTACAACTTTCCAAAACTTCTAAACAAAAAATAAAAAACAATTCAATTTTTTCAAATCTCAAAACAAAAATTATATTCTAACAATATTTTAACTTTATAATATTTTTATTCAATTTTTTCTCACATTTTCCAAAACCCTATAACATATCGTAACTCATACCAGTTTACTACTTTTCACAAATAATTTTCATATTATTCACTAATTTGTCATCTTATCTCATCTCATCCAAGAATCTAAACAAGACCTAATATGTGATAAATACAATTTCTTTACAAGTTTGATTTAAAAAAAAATTGCCATGCGTCCACTGCATGCGAGAAACAAGTTTTTTTAATGATATTAAAAAATACTCCGGCTAAGGTTATATTTGGATAATGAGGTATTTTGAGGTATTCTATGAATAGTAGTGAAAAAATAATTATAGAATATTGAATAATAATAAAAAGTAGATGAAAAATAATAATAAGATAATAAATAGTAATGAGGTATTCTCACTAATAATAAAATAAGTAATAATAAAAATACATGACAATATCTCAATACCCAAACTAGGGCTTAAATGTTTGCCAGCACTTGCAATAAAGGTTAATTTTGTATTTCCCCTATGAATTTCCATTCATTTTTTATTTAAACCAAAAAACTTAGAATCCATACAAGTCTAACTCCTTTTCCAAATTTCAGTATCAATTTATCCCTTCTATGATAGTAGCATCAATTTGAATTGATATATGTGTAAAAACATGAGAATATTCTTAAGATTAAAACTAAACATTTCAATGGTGAATTGAGAGTAATTTATTCGTTTTACATATATTTCCATTAAAGTTTGTGTGATAATTCTACTGAAATATAACCAATCCAAAATAAAGAGATGAAAAGACAGAAGGCCAGAACCTTCTAAAAACTATTCCTACTCAAAGCTCCCAGCTCACCCATGAACCATGACTGTCTCCTTTCTTCACCAGCATTCAATTGAAAATATTAAATGGTAAACCCAAAGGCTTTTCATTCAATATTAGACCCAACAGCTCACTGCAACTCTTATTTCAAACGAAAAAGGCTAGTTTTTGAGAGGCATGAGAATGTGCTTTAAAGAACTGTGTCACAAGCAACTTCAAAGTATAAACAGGGTTCTTAGAATCAAGAATACAGGTCGAACTTCTTATGCATCTCCCAAGCTTGAGTCAGAAACTATTTCAAAGACTGCAACCAATGCAGTTAGTATAATGTGCGCCACAAAAATATCAGTATGAAGAAAATGACAAACAGAAAACACATTCATAACCACGAAAAAAGAATCGGTTGTATCATCAGTGGCAAACCTTATTCATTCTCGTGCATATTGCCACCTCTGGTGACTTATTCCGGCTTTCGACATGTAATAATAGCAAATTTAATTAGATCCTTCTTATATCCTTCGATCATCAAAGGCATTGCCAACGCTCCTTTTATGGTTTTTAGTCCTGATACACTCATAATTAGGCACAAACTAAGAAATTGGGTTTAGTGAAAGTTAACACTCTGTCTTTAGCAATTGGAGTCATTTTGCTGAAGGCAGAACAGATATGGCAAAATTTTCACGCAGGTAAAGATTTGATGTTTAAGAATGTTTAAGAATAAGATTATCCTAGTTTAAACAAAATTACTGAAGATTTTACTCCAGGCAGATTCAGTGTGTAGGAAATGATTTCATTGAAATGGCACTTTCTCCCTATAAGAATTGGTAGAGGCTGAGATGATGGATTCAAAATTCACTGATATTTGTGTAACTCGCTAACAAAAGAAATAAATAAATATCAAGAGACCTTTTTTTTTTTAATATAAGAAAATAAATCTCAAGAGACTTAAAGGGAAGGAATTATAATTGCCACAAGGATTGTTATTAAACTTACCACTTCGCAACATTGATGTGAGGCCCTTCCATGTCAATGCAGACCGTATCACTGCTGGCCAAAATGGGGCAACATTTTGAGACCAATCTGCTGCCTTAATATCCTGCCATGGTGGTAAATAATTTATTTTATTTTTTGCTTTGGGTGGCAAAGGAACTTATTGTTACAAATACACAATTGAAGTTTTTTCCGGGCACAAGATGCAAACTAAACAAACAAACTATCAAAGGTCACATTAACTTGCAACTTTAATCGATCAAAAAAAGGGCTTTGACATGTTTTTTAGTAGTAAAAATGGGCTCAAATATTAATTTCAAAGCAGTTTGTTTTCTCATCAGCTTTTTATCTGCCTCGAGGTAATGAGTGGGACAAATTCTTGGGCTAAAACTTGAGTTTGGAGCTCTTTTTTCCATCCAATAGGGCAGGACATTAATCACCTGGAGAGAAAGGGACTGCAGTAGTTTGACATAATCAGAAGTAGAACACCACGCTGGAAGATAATAAAAATTACATATCTTGTTCAGAAGCTCTTTCTCCCATGGCTGCAAGGATTCCTCAGAAGGAGCGAGATCCCTATGGCACCATGTTACTATTATTATCGTTCCTCCAGGGGCTGCAACTCGAGCCAACTCATTAACAAACTGCCAGTTTCGGAGAGGAGAGGAGAGGAAGTTAAGATCTCTATAGGACAATAATCCAACATACAGTATAAATGAAAATTCACGCATAAATATCTTCAGCTTTTAGAGTCAAACCTACAGGCATTGAAAAGCAGTGAGCTTAATGGGATGGAAGAGAGAGAGAGAAAAAAAAAAAACCTTTGCTTTATCAGGCATGTGTTCACCACTCTCCATGGACCACACGAGGTCAAATTGCCCATCAGGAAATGGTTGATCCAAAGCATCCGCAACTTGAAAGGAAACCTGCTAATTGTTGATATTATTACAGTCAACACATCAAACACTTCTTGTCTGCAGTTATAGAAATGTTTAGGTAATCATGCTATGGAGATAAATAGGTTACATCAATAACAAAGAAAATACAACTTTGGTTTGCGCAGCCACATGGAGAATCACCTAATTTTACATAATGCCCACCAATTGACAAGACAAGTAGGTTTTATCCATAAGGCCTTTTGGCAGAATGCAGATATTCCAGTCAATCAGATGAAAGCTCTAATTAAAAATGAACATGCTTGAAAAAAAAAATTAAGCTCAAAATATTTAGTTATAACTTCAGCATGCATATTCGAAACCTTGCCCCAAGATTCTAAAAATTGAAAACCTCCCAAGCTGCCAGTGGAATTGATTTATAAAATAAAGCCATCAATTAGACTGTAACAAAATTTCTGAAATATATTACGACACTGATTCTTAAAAGGAAATGTTAATAAAAAACATGGAGACATTCTTGTCCAAGGCAAGGGAGTGGTACTTCAGACAATAGTAAGTAGGCAAAGAATAATAAGAGATTTGCTACTCATCATCTCCACACACCACATACCACACTTATTTTTTATTTTTTAAGTTTTTTTTTAAATTTGGTTTAGTTTTATTCTTCCTAAACTAATTGATCTCTTCTACTCAATATCCATCCATCACACATTTTGTAAGAGAAAAAAATTATATGTGATGTATGGTGTGAGGATGATAAGTAGATTTTTTCATATAATAATATATATTTGGTAAGCTGAAAACCAAAATCATATTTACCTTGTCGGCTAGTCCTTGAGCAGCAGCAAGAGAATTAGCTCTTTGGGCCTGGACAGGACTAAGGGTGATACCTTGGCATTTGGCCCCAAATTTTCTAGCTAGGTATCTGGAGCTTCCTCCAATCCCACATCCAACATCAACTACGCTTTTAGGCCTTTTCTTTGGGTCCTCTGAAAGCAAATTCAAAAGATGTTGAAAGCTCATTTTCATTCACAAACATGAGCAAAAGCACAAGAACATGATAATAAAAACATATGAACTACCCAACTCAGGTGCTGCTATAATTCAAAAGAATTCTTTTAAACTTCTTATAGCAGAGTTTACATCCGATTGAAAAAACTATACTTCCGAAATTACTAATAAAAAAAAGTTCAGAGAAAAACTCTCTCCAAAATCGAATTCTCGAAATTTCACCCATTTTGTTTCCAAAACAGATAGTTGGCCTCATGTCACATCATCATTTACACCAGTGCGACATTTAATACTGTAGTCTTTTTGGATGAGAGGCATTTAATTGCTTTCATAATCGTTTCTTTTGATTTTCCATTCAGCAATCGTGTCGTTCATAAACAGAAAAAGGTAGTTCTTGGGTGAAGTGAGAGAGAGGGAGAGGAACCGACCCGAAAACCCGGAGAATCGGAGCGCCTCTTCGATCATACGGATCTGGGCGGCCCGATGATCGGAAACAGAAACCGTGGAACCTGGGTCATAGAAGCCATGGTGCATGTGGTCGCCCCAGATGTCCTCCCATACGCCAGACGACTCGTCGTAGAACTCAGCTATGCCCTTCTTAAGCACAACGCCGTCGTCCTTGGCATCTGCCTCGACCCCACGTGTCGTCGCCGACGCCAGAGCAGAAGTCAATCTTCTCATGGAAGCGGGAGCACGAGGAGGGAGGAACTGGAGCTGAGGCTTCAGGTGGCACGTGAGAAGATGTTGACACGTGGGGGAAAATGCTGCGGTCATCGTATAAATCGAGAAATCTGAGTGGCTCCGCTTCCTCAGGCGCTGGATGAAGGAAGCAGAGCGAGTGGTATACAGTACTGTTGCGTACAAAATGATAGGAGTATTCTTAGGCCGCCCATGACGTAATGTTAGGCTGCCGCCATGACCGCAGACGTGCTAAAATTAATGTATTTTATTTTATTTTATTTTATTTTTTAATATTTTTTTAAAAAAAATATCAATACATTAATAATAATATTTATCTATTTAAATATGTACAAATAATTTCTCTACGATATCACCTCCAGCTTTTGAAAATTCTGTTAAATAATTACTTTCAAACAAAAGTCACATTATATTAATCTACTTATTAATAATAATGATACTTAAAAAAATAAAGATAAAAAATTATTTAAAATTAAAATTATTATTTAAAATTATATGATTTATTGTGATTTAAGAGATAAAGTTTGTGGTTTTTAATTAAGATGATAAATTTAAGATGAAAAGAATATTATATTTTAAAAGGAAAGAAAATGAATCTTGGAAAAGAAAAGGAAAAACACAAACAGTTTGAAGGAAAATAATAAGGGAGATGCTAGGAGTCTTTTTTGTTTTTTGTTTTTTATTTTATATTATTTTTTAAATATTTTTAAATATTTTAAAAAATTATAATATTATTAAATAATACTTTTTAATCACTAAATAAAAAAAATAAAAAAGCAATCGAAAAAAATAAACGCTATCATTTTCCAAAGAATAATTATAAGTATACTACAATTATTCTCGAGATGATTAGATAGGACAGGTTTGTCGGGATCAGGAGCTTGACGACAGAGACTGTCTACAATTAGTGATTGTGGATTGAGCATTTGTGGCATGATTCACCGCATCCAAAATGATAACTTAACAACTTAGAGCATTAAGATCACGTAAAATATATATTTTTTTCAAAAATATATAAAGAAATTAATTAAAAGATCTTTTTAATAGATTTTGTATTTTAATTTTAATTTTACATTTTATTACAATAATTTTTTAGATGTTGAGAATACTTTTATAATTTTAATTATGTTTTCTCTTCTTTACAAATTCATTAATAGTTAGAAGAAATATTTGAAATAAATAAAAGAAATATTTAAATAATATAAAAAAATAGATAAATTGATGTATGACTAGGGCTGTAAGGACCTGATCCTATCAATCCGAAAGGCCCGACTTGGGCCCACTCGACTAAAAGCAGGTTCAACAGATCAAACCCATTAACGGGTTTATTAAGCCGGGTCAGCGGTCGAAACCGATTACCCGTAGAAAAAGAACAAAGGCACTCAATTCTCAGAGTCATTCTTCATTTCTCTCAAACCCTAACCTCTCCTTAGCGCAGAGCACTGCACAAGAGACGCCTCGCGATCAGCATGGAGGCGATAGAGGAGCGCCGGTGCTCTAGCATTGTGTTTCTATACAGATCATGACGCGGCATCGTGTTGCTCCGTAGATCTGCACAAGGGTCGAGCTTGCTGCTCTCGGAGGAAGAGAGAATCGAATTCGTAGATCTGCAGATACTATAAGTAGCGGATCATGCCTCTCTTTCCTACGCTCTGTTTGCCAAAGCACCTTTCTTTAACACGTTTTCTCGTTTGTTTCTCGGGAAATTTTTTTTTCTGGACCTGTCTTTCTTTTGCCGCTTCTCTTTTCGGTTGTGCTATTGCATTCTGTTTTGGTCTTTCGATTCAGAAGTCTATGTTCCAAGCCCGATCTACCATTCCTTCATCTCCTTTTCAGCCTCTGCAGCTCTCTTCATTCTTGCACCGACAAGTCGCGTGTTCATCCTCTCAATACGGAGTTTGTCATATGCCTTGAATGATTTCATCTCTCAGTAATCTTCACAAGTTCAACACATTGCTGCTCGCGTACTATGGGCACAAGCAAATATTTATTGTCCAATCAATGGGGCTACAGTCATTTACACCAACCTTAAATTTGCGTGCTTTCTCGTACGACCCACCTAATTATGAATGAAGGATTGGATGCTTTTCGATTTCTTTTGGTTTGGTTTTTCATTTTAATAGTTTATATCGTTGGCATAATGCTTTGAAGTTGTTCGACAACTTGATGTTTTTTCTGCAAAACGGTTTTGATCCGACCCAACTCCTAAAAATCAGATCGGTTTACGATGAACAAGATAGTTATACGGGTTATATCGGGTCGGACCCAAATCTTTTTCGAACAGGTCAGTGTGCAAGCCTATGTATGACATATTATAAAAATCAGTATGTGAAAAAAAAAAAAAAATTTAATCATGTATTTTGAAGTATGGGAATTGAAACCATTAAAAATGTTCAATTTCATTAATTGATTTGAAGTGAATAATAAATTAATTATAAAAGAGTTAGACAGTATTTGATTATCCTTTCACACGTATCAACAACTGTGACCGAGACTAGACATTTTGTCATAGGGGGTGTGTTTTTCTAACATGAATCGTTTATGTAAAATTAAATCTTACGTATATTTTCTGGATAAGTTGTAAGATAATAACTATATAGAAAATTCTAGTATGATTTTTAATATGTTCATCAAATGTATCTACTAATATATTTTATTTTATTTTTTTAATAATTAAGAAAGTGACTATTAGTGAATTTATATATATATATTTTAATAATTAAGGATGTTTAAAAAGTATTTAAAGAAAAATAAAAGAAAAAAAATAACTCATTTGCACTAGTGTGCGTGTGCACCTTAGCATTATCTATATATATCAATTACATCTCAGTAAAATTATCTAATTTTCCATATACTTGTAAAAATAAAATTCTTAAAAACACATTTTATCATCCTTTTAGATTTCTTATGACAACCTTTTAAGAAATAACATTAATTTATTATTATTTTTGTATTGATATTTTTAAAACTTTTATTCTCAATAAAAACGAACATGTATTTTTTAATAAACTCATCTTTTATTTTAATATGTAAGTTAGTTTAAACAAATTTCATGCAAAATCTAGATATTTTGGTGCAATATTAAGTATATAATGCTACAATTGAGATCCCAAATACTTAATGGAATCTAAAGGATGAAAGTTCTCAATTATTTTTTCATACAATATATCAACCTTAAATGATTCTTCTAGTGCTTATTTCAGTATGAGTTCTGTTAACGTCGTATTTCGCGCTCCTTTGGGCCGAATTCTAGAAATTCAGATTTTCAGACTGTCACCGGCACACTTTAAGCAAACACGAGGAATAGAGCCTTGGTGGTGGCTGTGGAGTCTTTGATGCTAAAGTCAGTATGTCTTCTTAGTAGTTTGTCTATAAGTATTGAAAAAATCAGAGAGAGCTTTTCATACCTGGAGATCGACTTTTATACAAGATTTTTTGAAAGGGACAGCTCATTCCTGACTTTGAGGGGTCCATGTCCTATCTACTATTCGTTTAGTCATAATCCAATAATGTGGCGTGACTCTTGAGGCGGCGTCATTAATACGACATAGAGTCTGGGAAGTGGCGCTATTAATGTAGCGTGGCTCTCCCTATCAGCGCTGAAACACGGGACCTTGATCGGGAAGGAGTCGATGCCAGGTATACTCTCAAGCATCCCCACCTACACTTACCCCACCAACTAGACACTACCCTTTCGGTATCGGCACACCTCTTGGGTGGTAGAGAGAACGGGTCGGAGCCACCACGTTGTCGAGGGGTCACCTTGCTCTGGCTTCTTTATTTGGTGGAGGAGTTTGGGAGGATTACGTGACGTTATACATTTGGTATCTCGTCGTTGGAGATGGCATAGTGTTGGGTAGTTGGAGGACTAAACCCGTTCTCCGCCATGGGAGGGGGAGGGATGCGTTAGGCCAAGCCAGTTCCTTTGGTACCCCGAGGAGATAGTATGCTAGACGGCTAAGAAGGTGGTCCACTGTTCACCATGGGGTGGGTGTGGGCGTCTAATGCATCGGTGGACAAAATAAACAAGTTCGATTAATCTATCATCAACCTATGAGTATGAAATTTTCGAACCTGGGGTCGTTTCGCTAGAGCCGCATGGCATTAATCACTTGGCCATTTTGTTTGGTGGAGAGGGAGTTGGGCGAGGAGTCCGAAGCGCTGCTCATTAGGCGTTCCATTGTTGGAGATGGCGTGGTGTCGAGTAGTCAAAGAATTAAACCTGCTCTTCATCGAGGGAGGATTCGAGATGCCTTAGGCCAAGCCCGCTCCTTTGGTTCCCCGAGGTGGTAATTTGTCGAACGGCTAAGAAGTTGGTCCACTCTTCGCCGTGTAGCGGTGGGGTAAGTCGTCGAGCAATTTGAGACTGAACTCACTCCCACTCATTGGCATCACCAGAAAGGTAAGTGTTGAGTCAGGCTGGCATTGATCCTACTCTTCGTTGTGGCACAGTTAGGGGTAAGTTATTGGGCAGCCAAGTACCCACTATCTGTCGCGGGAGGGTTGAGATGTTAAGGCTCATCTCACCGTCTACCTCCAAAGTTATCGGGCAGTTTGGGACTAGACCCGTTCCCTCCTGTTGACACTCACGAGGAAGGTAAGTGTCAGGCAGCCAAGGGCTAGCTCACTCTCTACTGAAATAAGGATAAAGCAGCCTCTAGCATAACTCATTCTTTTGGTGCCTCGTGAAGAGGTAAGTGTTAGGCAGCTAAGAAGTTGGTCCACTCTTCGTCGTGATGGGGGTGGGGTAAGTTGTTCAGGGAGCTGAGGAGCTAGACCCGCTCTCCCCACAAGGGAGATTAGGTCATTTGCCCACCATTTCGCCCTCGTGGGGAGGTAAGTAGTCAAGCAATTGGGGACTGGACCAGCTCCCATTCGTTGACATCACAGGAAAAGTAAGTGTTTGGTCAAGCTAGTACTGATTCCACTATTCCTCGTGGCGGATGTCAGGCTAAGATATCTGGCAACTGAGGGGTTGGACCTGTTCTCCATCGTAAGAGGGGTGAGATGTTATCTCCCATGAGAAGGTAAGATACCGGGCAGTTTGGGATTGGACTCACTCCCACTTGTTGACGTTCACGAGGAATATAAGTGTTTGGCAATTGAGGGCTGGCCCACTCTCCACTGCGAGAAGGATAGGGCAGCCTTTGGCGCGACTCATTCCTTTGGTGCCTTGCAAGAGGTAAGTAGTCATTGATGGAGATTTCATTGGTGGCAATCACGTTGGTGGGGATTTCGTCGATGGAGATTTCGTTGGTGGAGGTTACGTTGGTGTAGGTACGCTGATAGAGATTACGTTGGTGGAAATTATGTTGGTGAAGATACGCTGATGGAGATTATGTTGGTGGAAATTACGTCGATGGAGATTACGTATGTGGAGATTACATTGATGGAGATTACATTGATAGAGATTACGTTAGTGGAGATTACGCTGGTGGAGGTATGCTGATGGAGATTACGTTTTATTCTTGAAAAGCCACATTCTCATTAATAGAATTTACATATTGATGCGGAAATGTAAATTACAAGTCATAAGGTTCATTTGCAGTGAAGCTCCCGCAAATGCTCGGCATCCCGTGGGCGTGGGCCATGTGCACCCTGCCACCCTTTGGCTTCAATTCTTGCACGTAACACTCCTGCGCTAGGATCTGTTCTCCTCGAACTTCTCTCACCCCATGAGTGGTTAGGAACTTCATCTTCAAGTGGTAGTTGCAATAACGTCGGCTGGCATTCTTGTAGTCGTCCTTTTAGGTTGGCTTTCTAGATGGCAAGCGTTGGCTGATCAAATCGAAGGCTGAGACTTTCGTAGGGGCTTCTTCCCTTCTATTGTCTCATGGCCCCTTCTCCGGCTTCTCGCGAGCCTTGCCTCTAGTCGGCACCTTTGCTTTTTTCTCTACCTGTTTCAATTCTCTTCTCCTTGACTTCGTTAAGGCCTGAAGTATATCTTCGGCATTGATATAGTTGTCAGCTTGGTCCATGAATTCTCGCAAGGTGGCGGGAGTTTTTCTTTCCAGCTCTACCATGAACTAGGATCGGGGCCACACTCCTCCCAAGAGGGCCGCTAGCATTATCTTCTCATCTTGGTCTTCCATAGTCATCCACTATTTTTTAAACCTGGATAAGTATGCCTTCAGGCTCTCGTCTCCCCCCTGATTGATGGTGTGGAGGTATGCTGCGAGGCGTCTCCTTCTCTGACTCGCCATAAACTGTGTGAAGAATAGACGGACCAACTCCATGAAGTTGTTTATGAACTCGGGTGCCAAAGACCCGAACCATACTCTTGCCAGCCCCCTCAAAGTCAGCAGGAAGGTCCTACAGGCCACTTTTCCCAAAAACCATGCAGAGTCGTGGGCTCTAAAGGCTTCCAGATGTTTGAGAGGATCTCTAGTCCCATCGTACATGTCCATAAGGGGCACCCAAAACTTTGGTGGTAGGGGCACGGTCATCACCTCCTCGTCCTCACTGTATGGAAGGCCTGTATTGGGGAGCAATTGGTTTACCAATGACTTTGTGCCCATCTTCCTTGCCATCTCTTCGTACTTCCCTTTGAGGTTACGCAGATTGTCCTGCATGTTTTTTCTTTCTTCCTTTACGTTGCCTCCTTCTCCTGCGTTCTTAGATCCCACGTGCTCGTTGTTGCTTGGTTCTGCCTCATTTTCTTACTCATTGGTGGCCACTTTGAGTGTCTCATTTTCCTTCCAAAAGGGTCTCTATCTCAGTAGTTAGTTTTCCCACCAGTTGTTCCATTGCGGTGAGCCTCGCTTCCACATTTGTTGATGTTGTTTCTTCTTGTCCTCGAGTTATTTGAGAACGGGTTGTTGCAAGTATATGAAGGACACGGGAACTCTATAGAGATCTCACAAACTGCACCACTGTTAACGTCGTGTTTCGCATACCTTTGGGCCGGGTTCCAAAAACTCGGGTCTTTAGGCTGTCACCTACACACTTTAAGCAAACATGGGGAAATGGGGGCGTTGGTGGTGGCTGGGGAGTTTTCGATACTAAAGTCAATATATTTTTGTAGTAGTTTGTATGTAAGTTTAGAGGAATCAGAGAAAGTTTTTCATACTTGGGGATCGAATTTTATACAAGGTTTTTCTAATGGGACAACTCATCCCTAACTTTGAAGGGCCCAAATCTTGTCTACTGTTCATTTGGTCAGAATCAATTAATATGGCATGGCTCTTGGGGCGGCGTCATTAATGCCTATTGTCTACATGCATTAATGCCTGTTGGCTCTTGGCTCTTGTCTACATGCCTGTTGTCATGAGATCAAGAGCTCCCCGTATCTCCCGTCCACTTGCTTGCATAGGTTTTTGAAAGTTGGGTGTCAATAGGAGTGTAAGAGCAATGAGTCTCATCTGCCCTTTACCGTCCTCTCTTCCCACTTGTGAGTCGCATCATAAGTGAGTTTTAATCATGGGCTAAGTGTTTTGTAGAAGGCCCATTGACTCCCTTTAGCAGAGGGCCGTAGGGCTAAGCTGGGCCCTCAGACTAGCCTCCCCAGTGGTTCTTCGTGGGTTTGCTTCTAGGGCCGATGGGAGAAAAAACCTCCTTACAAGTTCCATATTAAGAAATTTAATATTGTATAATCAAGAACTTTGGGGTTTATATTAATAAGTTTATTAGTCTGTTTATTATTCTCATCAATTTAATTTTAGTTTTAAGTTTCTTTAGAATTTACCGATCAAATTGAAAGAATTGTTAGGGGAGAATAAATTAATTTTGAAGGGACCGCATAATACTAAATATATGATATATAGAAATTAAATAAAATACAGAAAAAATTAGAGAGAGAGTGCATACACGTTATAATTTTCTCTTACTGTTAAATAAATTGTTCATTTCTTTCAATTATTGTGGCAATTTTTTCTTATAGATGATGCTGGAAACGTTGCATCAAAGGGGTCGAGAAGAATAGGCAACAGCTAGAACACCATTATGGGTGGGGATATCATTATTCTTTTAAGATCTCATTGTATTAAGAAAGAATATGCAACAGAACAGATTAAGCCTAATTTTGTTATATATATAAGATGAGATGAAAATTGAATAAAATATTGTTAGAATATAATTTTTTAATATAATTTTTATTTTGTAATTTGAAAAAGTTGAATTATTTGTTGTATTTTGTTTGAGAGTTTGAAAAAATTGTAATGACTAAATTAGATGAAATGAGATTAGATAGCTTGTAAAAACAAAACAGGCCTGCACACAAGCGCACCACTCCATTGTTATTGCCTTCCTGATGTCTGACTCTAAGATTTTAATAGGAGTACCTAATAATTTTTCAAAAATTTAGGTCTCGTTTGGTTACACAGTTCAGATCAGATGAGATATGTTGAATAATAGTAAGATTTTTGAATTTAGATAAGATGATTTGTAAAAAAAAAGTGTGTATTTGGATAATGAGATGATATAAGATAAGATAATTTTTATTTTTTGGGATTTGATAAAAGTGTGGGTCCTACCAATGATTGAAAATCATTTTATAATTATTGAGTAATAGTTATGAATATATTAATAAAAAGTCATATTTATAATTAATTAAAAAATATACCATAAATATATTTATATCTCAAAATATATTTTTTTAATCGAAATTATTCTATATTCCCACCAAAAGTTAAAATGGTGGGTTTCGATAGAGGAAAAGAGACGTGAACAGGAAGGAAGAATAATCTCAAAATGGGATGGAAAAAAAAGAAAAAGAAAAGTGCACTGTTTACATAACTTTTTACTGTTTATGTCAATTTTGTATTGTTTATGTTAGTTTTGTATTGTTTGTTGCACTGTTTATGTCAGTTTTGCATTGTTCAAATAACTTTGTACTATTTATATAAGTTATTAATTTCAAAACGCAAATTAAGGCTGAAAATGCAGAGATGAAATAAAAACATCCCATTGACCGTTTGGATACTCATATGAGACTTGTCGTACAACCCAGATGAGATAGTTTGAGTTATCCAAATCGGGCATTAAACAAGTTTGGAGAATGGGATGAGATGAGAATTTTGTGAATAGTAGAGAGACAGTTTGAATTAGGCTCCGTTTGGGTACTGAGATCACTCCACTACTATTCGTTATTTTATCATTACTTTTCATCAACTTTTTACTATTTTTTACTACTATTCATTATTATTCAATATTTTATCATTATTTTTCGCTACTCTTTTTTACTACTATTCACAGATCATCTGAAACCACATCACTACCCAAATATAGCCTTAAGGTTTTATAGGATTTTGGAAAAAAAGAGAGAAAAAGTTGAACAAAAAAATTATAAAATTATAATATTGTTATAATATAATTTTTAATATTATTTTTATTGTTGAATTGTTTTTATTTTTTATTTAAAAGTTTGAAAAAGTTAGGATGATTAGTTTGAAAAAGTTATAATGATTATTTTGAAAGTATTTATATTTAAGTGATGTTTAAAAAAAAGATAAGAGGAGATGATATGAGAATTTTGAAATATAAACTTTTTCCAAACAAGCCCTTAACCATCATAGGCTCCTCCGGAAAAGCTCAGGATAAATATATAACAAAAATTCTACTCAACCTCCTACTATTCACACAACCTCCACACACCACATTGTTTTTAATTTTTTATCAAATATTTAATATATAAATAATGAATAGAAAAATTAAATTAATTTAAAAAGAATAAACTCAAAAAAAAAAATTTAATATTAAAAAATTTAAAATTTTAAAAAAATGTGTTTTGTGGAGGTTGTGTAGCATTTCTCAATATATAAATTGATGCGAGAAGCTGAACATCCATAAAGATAGACAGCAACAAACAGATGCAAGTTTTCAGTACGAGAGAAATGCTTTTTATCCTTTTAATCATCTCTTGAGTGGAATTAAATTATTGCCAAAGGCCTAATTGACATAACCCTCCAAAATGGAGGTCTGGAGTTTGAAACTCTCCTCCCCCAAATGTATCAAAAAAAAATGATAGAAAATTATTCACTGTTTTCACTTACCTGCCAATTATTTGATGCGACATCAGAAAATGATTAAAGGATAATAGTTAAAAAGATGATGAATAACATTTTTCTTCGTACAATGCTTTTAAAAACAGCTAGCAGCATAAAATGAACAG
The DNA here is from genome assembly GCA_029856935.1 of Cyclocarya paliurus. Taxonomy (NCBI): domain Eukaryota; kingdom Viridiplantae; phylum Streptophyta; class Magnoliopsida; order Fagales; family Juglandaceae; genus Cyclocarya; species Cyclocarya paliurus. Next base: position 10,245,069 of record CM056945.1, on the reverse strand, counting down.
ATCAAAGCATCCCTGCAGGCTACAGCATCAACTACATTAGTTTTATTATTCAAACCCAAATCAACATTATTCTAGAGAGAATGAAAAGTAAAATCTTTGATAAAAAGAATAAATTCTACTACATAAGTAACTAAAAAGTTAAACCTGAATGTGGTAGTTTAACAAATAAACAATCAAATGTATATAAGGCATGTACTTCGCTGCACTACCCATGTAATAACTAGTACAAAGAACTACCACAGAAGCATTACATATATGCCTGTAATGACCATGCTTCTACTCTCAATGAAATCATTATTAGCAATTGAACTTACAGAACAAATTCAACATAAAGAATACAGCATGAAGACATCTACTTTACTAACAATTCTATAATATAAATGAATAACACGACCTGCTCGTTCATCCTACTCATCATCCTTCATGTATTCCTCCATTTCATTTACCCAAAGGTCTGCAAACTCACAATTCTTCCAAGCCTCAAACCATGGCCCTCCCCGAGTGTAATGTATCGCCTTGGGAAAAGTCGTGGAATCATTCTCAAGGGCCTTGTTATGGCCCTCAAGAAAATTCCAAACAAATGGTATGGAACCAATATCATCATCCTCCAGCCACTGAAACCGATGAAGAAAAGCACCCGTTTGTGTATTCACAACCTCAGGGGTCAAAATCCGGTTCTTGGGATGTCCACAATTGTAAAGCACCATGGAAGACCAATTCTTCCTAGGATACACTGTTTGCACCGCACCATCCATTTTCGTGGATTCTTTTGGGGTATAGTCATGGTGAACACACATAATTGCATATCTGTCATCGGCCATGTCCCTCAATTCCTTAACGTCTGCCAAGTACAGAAAATCACAGTCCACAAACACTGCCCAACCCTCATAATTGGCTAAGTATGGTGTCAAGAACCGAGTAAAGGAGAACTCAGTGCTCTCGACTTGGCCTCTTTCGCGCCAATATAAACCACTTTTTCTCAGATCTGATTGTATTATCGGTATGATCTCAACGGGAATTGAGGACCGCTTCAAGATCGAATTACGGCAGACCTGGTAGGCAATATCCTCGCGTGAATCATAACCCACGAAGATCTTGAAGGGTTTATTCGCATTTCCTCCATTACAAGTCTTTGAGTGAACCTTCCCATTACTCGAACTCATCTTTGCTGAAAATGACAAATGTTACCTTACTGTTCAGAATAACAAAAGAATTCAAAGGCTCAGTAAAACAACGAAGCAAGAAACATATTGGAAAATTAGAGGAAAAAAAACAAAAACAAAGAAACATAATCCATAGCTTGGCTTCCGAGAATGGAAGAAAAGAAAAGAAAAGAAATGAAAATGTGGACCCTACGCTTTTGTTGCTTGATTGGGCTTAAAAATTGATGGAGATTGTACAAAACTCAATAGTCGAATCGGTGTAAAATAGTGAATAAGTGGACATCAAGTCAGGGAATTATTCACCGAAGCCAACGATAGAGAAAACCAGACGAGTACTTAAAACAAACTTTGGTAGCAGAGAATGTAGGAAAATAAGGAAAACCTCAAAAAGATTGATACCCAAATGTAAGCAATTTTTTTTTTTTTTGAGAGAGAGAGAGAGAGTACCAAAAGATTCGAAATGCAGATCTTAAAGATAAAACAATCCTGCGTGTGTTTCCTTTGCCGACTTTCTTGGATTTTCTCGGAAAACTTGGTCCGAGAAAATCCTACCCTCCTAATCTGTTTGTCTTTAAATTGCAGAGAGAGAGGGAGAGAGAGAAAAGAGAGAGAGAGAGAGAGGGAGATGAATGTAAAAGCGAGGAATGAGGAGTGACGCGAAGAGGATGCGAACCGTATATATAGAGGGAGGAATAGGAGGAGCACCGACGATCTTGGAAGCTCCAGTGTTAACTTCAGAGCAGTGCTAGCACGAGGTGGTTCCCAATAAGAGCAATTTTTTTTATTTATTTAATTTTTTATACCTTTAAATATTTTTTTATTAAAATAAATTACAACAATAATTAATAAAAAATTGTCAAAGACCAATCGGTACCCAACAATCGGTGAGCTTAGACTCGTTAGCTTCAGGAGACACGGTTGTACTCCTGCACTGCACTGTAACTGATAGATGAATGTCAAAGACCAATCATATTCTAATTAAATTATAGGTTAAAAAAATTATAATTTTGAGAGGGAAGGGAGAAAGAGGTTGATAGAAAGAAAGGATGAAAGAAATAATTAATAAAAAATGTATTTGATGTATGAATAGTTACTTTCAAATTTAGAAATTACTTTGAATGTGATTGTAGCTAAATTCTATATATTTGAAATTTGGTCAATCCATTGTGATCATATTTTATGCTTTAATAGCTAAATACTCAATAGATTTAACTTTTAGCTAATCCATTGAGGATGCTCTAACCAATCCAACCTATATTGCATTTCAAAAATTAAGATAAATAATAATTACAGTCGTAAGTATCTAAGGCTATGTTTGGTAAACGGACTACTCTGAGGTACTCTGAGGTACTCTCACTACTATTCTCTACTTTATTATTACTTTTCACCTACTTTTACTACTATTCATTACTTTTTACCTACTTTTTACTACTATTCAATATTTTATTATTACTTTTTTACAACACTTCTCAACACTTCTCGTTGTCCAAGCACAGCCTAAGTGTCGCGTAATTACTTTAAAAAAAATGAATAAATACGAGACTCACATAAAAAAATTAATTAATTTTTTAATAATAAACTTCATTATTTTCAAAATGACTGCACGACGTTTGTGCATTTTACGACTTAATATAACATTACTCAAATCATAAACACATCAGTTTAGAGCACTAACTTTGTTATAGGCAAATGTAAATATAAATGTAAATCAAGATTTAGCTAACAAATCTATTAAATTGTCTATATTGAATGATGTAAATGCATTATTTTTCTTATGAGCTACAATAAATCTACATATTTCAGAGGGTTATTGTTGCAAATCTATTGAATATTTTATAAATTATTTCTCTCTCCTCCAAAATGTTATTAGGTTGACAAGAAAAGATAGTTAGCAAACAACAACATATAATCAGTATAACTGTCAAATATGAAAAAAATATATATATTATTATTATTAAATTAATAATATTTCATTATTATTTTGTTTAATAGATGGATTATTTAATGTGAGAATCTCTTTTAAATGGAATATGCAAAATGTAAAATATGTGATTTTAGCCAAATTTTACGTCTTTGTCTACACAATAATATTTTAAAATGAGAGATATTTTTGTAAACTATTTTATAAAAATACCATCGTCTTATTAAAATATCTTTATTTTACTATGTTTATTATGAAATATATTATGTAATGTGTTGAGGGTATCTTTCATCATTGCATTTAGCTGCCGACAAATAACCTCTCAAATAATGAACATTCTATTCCTGTGTGAATGATGAATGTATAATGTATTGATGGTATTGTTGCATATGCTATTGGTCTTGATGCTATTCTTTTATGTTCTTGTGCGTTAATCATTATAAGCTAATTGAGATTTCAACAATAGCATCATAAAAGAATATGTATAATTTCTCGTATTCCAATTGTTTTTTTACAATCATATTTTAAAATAATAAAATAAAGACATTTATATAAATTGATATTACTTTTATATATTATTTTATAAGAATATCTTATATTTAAAATATAATTATATAAAGATTATTAAAAGGGTCACGTGTAATTATTTCTTTATTGTATTGTAATTATTAAATGAATTGAAATACGTATACTTTTTCACTATGATGAGACTGGTTTAATAAGTATACAAAAAAAAGTTTTGTTAATCAGATTTTGAGAATAATCACTCATTTTCTCTGCGAATGATTATGGGTGAAAAAAATCGATAAACCAGTAAATCGGACTAGACTGAATTGAATTAGTGGGTTTGGTTCGATATCGAGTTCGGCCCGATCTGGTATCAGTTCTATTTTTTTTTCCAAATCAATCGAAATCGATTCAGTTTTGATTTTCATTTTTTTAACATTGGATCAGACCGATTCATATATATATATATATATATATATATATATATATATATATATTGTATAAAATATTTTATATGATTTTTATATTATATATTATATATAATTATATATTAAATAATTTTGTATTATATGATAAATTACTAGTTAATATAATTTTAAATTTTAAAATCTTATATAAATAACTATATATTATGATTATTTTATTATATACTATAATATATATACTATATTATATATATTTAATATACCGAAAAAAAGGGATCGAACCAGACCATAACCGGTAAAATCGAAAGTACTAGTTTAGGAGTGTAATCGGTGCGGTATCAGCTTTTTAAATCTCAAAATAGATATATACCAGTTCGGTTATAAAATATGCATAAAACCGGATTGAACCGAACTTGTTATACCCCTACAAAGGATTTAAATGAAAAAGGGATAAAATTTAAAAAACAAATGTCTTTGAACATCTTTTAAGGTATTTGATACGCTGATCTTCCCCCACCTAAAATATATACATACTTTGGACAGACTCTTTCCCTTTCTATGGAAACATCGTTAATGCAAGGACTCGACTGTTGGATGAACACAAACGTAGGAGGGGATTTGGGATTACCAAACGGGTAATAATAGCCTTTCACTTATTTTATTATTGTTTTACTATCTAATTATTTGTTTTCTTCTTATTCTTTAAATCTAAATCTAGATTGAAAATCTTAGAAAATGACATTTTTGTATAATCTAGAAGAAGATAAATTTAATTAATTAATTAATGTAATCATGTAATTTAATTAAAAATAAATTTAATTTTATAAAAATTGACATTCTTTTATATTTCTAATTAATTTTTATAAAATTATATTAATTTTTAATTAAATTACACGATTACGTTGATTAATTGAATATATTTTCTTTTAATTTATGTAAGAATGTTATATTATAATATTTTTAATCTAAATTTAAATAACACAAAAAAATTAAATAATAAAATAATAATAAAAGTGGTACGAAGATATCATTGCCCTTACCAATAATCTAATTGCAAAGTATTCGGGAATATTCTATTATGAAAAGAAAGGACATTGCGTGTTCACATGTTACCCTGCCCCTCACCTGTCAGTGTCTTACACACAATACATTATAATTTTTTTTTTTTAAATATTTTAAAATTTTCTTTAATTTTATTCTTCTTAAAATAATTAAAATTTTCTACTCATCATCTATATACTACATATTTAATAAAAAAATTAAAAAATATATATATATAATATGTGAGACTTATGAATAAAATTTGTTTGAATTTAAATTCGCTTTTGTTTTTGTTTTTTTTTATTACAGTTAATTGATACCGTAAGTTGCCGGGTGTTGGCGAGTCTACATCATCAGCGTCAAGATCGTTGGCTCGTGATGCTCTGAAAAGTCTGTCCCATACGGCCAAGTACATACAGCGCACGGAGCCCCCACGCAAAAAATGATTCTCATTCCTCTGCATTGTTCTCAAATAGATCAGTTTGGTAAGATTTTCTTATAAAATTGTGTATCCCACTGAAAAAGAAAACATTGTTTTATATTTTTTATGGTGGGAACTTTTTTTGAGAAATGATTTATATAAAATTTGTCACTTAGATAAAACTGTTGTATCATCTAAACAGATTTTATAAAAATAAATTTATAAATTAATATAATTTTATAGGATACGTTAAAAATATTTTATAATAAAAATAATTTTACTATCTAAAATACTACATGCCAATTTTTGAATTTATTTTTATAAAATTTCTGTATATCTTTCTAAACAAGATAGACTGATTATCATATACGTAGCATTGGTCTGGTTTTTGGGTCGAAATATTTCGAATCCTGGATTCCCGGGTTTCATTATTGGGAGAAACAGACATTGCAATTGGTAGGGTTTGAAAACATCTGTAGTTGGGTCCTCTTCTTTTTGTTGTGTTTTTTTTTTGTTCTTTTAAATTTTAAAGGTGATGATAGGACCTTGTGGGTATCAATTACCAAACCTGTATAAGCTATAAGAGACACTACCTGCCCAAGATTTTAAAAAATCCCACGTGGTTTCGAGATCTTTGTCCATGCACATGTATGCTCAACAGGGTCAACTTTCAATTTCGCCTGTCCCCACCCCCACTAGACAATCATGTTGTTATTCCTATTTCTTAGGCTGAAAACAGTATGCAATGCATTAATCACTCAAGATACTAACATCCACGAAAGAAACAAACCATATTTTTCACTCAAATAAAGATAAATGTAATAATCAAAATTCAAAATTTAACAATTGGGATTATTACATTTAACAATCGGGACTTTAAACCAATAGAGCCATTTCAACTTTACCTTATCGGAAACAGTTAACTACCCCAAAACACTCAACGTGGAAAAGGAAAGCTCGAGCACAACACTTGACTTTGAGGGATGGTGACAATGAGGATCTTAGGATGGAAAGTGATTTAACATCTTTGAAGAGAGTGGTGGAGCTCCCCTCTGGCAGTACAGTTCCTGGGAAGAAACAGAAGCATAATGAGAAACATGAAGTGGCTGTTAAAAATGAAAATATGGTGGTGGCTGCTAGGCAGCACCACCAACAACCATGATTTGCCTAAGTTGGAACTGCCGAGGGCTTGGGAACCCTCGGACAGTTCGTGAACTTCACCAATTGGTGAAATTAAAGGTCCCTAGTCTCATTTTTCTAATGGAGACTAAATGCAGTAGACTTAAGGTGGAGTTAGTGAGGAAGAAGCTGGGACTGCCCAATAGCTTTGTGGTTGATAGTCGAGGGGCTAGTGGAGGTTTGGCTTTTCTTTGGAATGACTCTGTGCAAGTTGATTTGATTTCTTATTCACAGTCTCATATCTCTATTGTTATTGACAAAAGGGGGGACAAAATGGGATGGCATTGTACTGGTTTCTATGGAAACCCTTTGACTTCAAAAAGGCATCAGAGCTGGGAGTTGCTACATAATTTAGATCCTGGTGGGAGTAAACCTTGGCTCTGCCTAGGTGATTTTAATGAAATTCTTCACTATGGTGAAAAGTTTGGTGGAGGATCTAGGCCTCTTGCTCAGATGGAAGGCTTTAGATCAGCTCTGGAGGACTGTGGCTTACACGACTTGGGGTTTAAAGGTGACAAATTCACATGGTGCAATAACAGGGAAGGCCCTCAGTTTACTAAGTTAAGACTCGATAGGGCTTGTGCAAACTCAGCTTGGATTGAGACTTTTGGTGGTTATTCAGTTACTACAACAATTGCAAGTTTTTCTGACCATAGGCCTCTTGTGGTATCTATTGCACCAGAAGGACAGAATTTGAGCAGGGGGGAACGACCTTTCAGATATGAGGCTAGTTGGGCCCTTAAAGAGGATTGTCACAAAGTGGTGGAGGAAGCTTGGAAAAAGCCTTGGCTGGTGTCTAACAAGCTGGAACTTGCAACTGAAGGGCTGAACAGATGCAAGGAAAGATTGAGAGCCTGGAGTAAAGCTTCTGTGGGTTCAATGAATAAACAGCTTCATACTAAGCTTAAACAACTCTCTGACCTCCAACAAGCCAACAAGGGTGATCTAAAAGAACTAATCCAGACTACTAAGAAAGATATTGATCAGCTTCTTGAGGAGGAAGACATTCGTTGGAAACAAAGGGCAAAGCAAAGATGGCTCCAAGAGGGGGACAGGAATACCAAATTCTTTCACCAATGTGCTTCACAGAGGAGGAAAAGGAACACTATAAAAACTGTAGCAAATGAGGCTGGATCTATTGCCACGAATCCTGAAGAAATTAGTGCAAAATTCCAATGCTTTTTCCAGAACTTATTTACCTCTTCCAATCCAGAGGGTATTTCTGAATCTTTGTCTCATCTAGAGAGCAAAGTTACTGATGAGATGAATGAAATTTTGATGAGAAAGTTCACAAAGCTAGAGGTGAAAGAGGCTGTTTTTAGCATGAATCCACTCAGTTCCCCTGGACCAGATGGTTTTCCTCCTGCTTTCTATCATAACCATTGGAATCTAGTGGAAAATGAGGTATGTGAAGCTGCTTTGTCTATTCTTAATTCTAATGGAAATGTTGAAGCTATTAATGCTACTAATATTACTTTGATTCCTAAGATTGATAGCCCCTCAAAAGTATCTGATTTTCGGCCCATCAGCCTTTGTAATGTCATGTATAAAATTGTCTAAAAAACTATTGCAAATCGACTGAAGCTTATACTCCCAGAGATCATTTCTGCTACACAGTCAGCATTTGTCCCAGGCAGACTTATCTCTGACAATATCATAGTAGCTTTCGAAGCCTTACACACTATGAACAACAGAATGTCAGGAAAGGAGGGGTACATGGCACTAAAGCTTGACATGAGCAAAGCTTACGATAGGATTGAATGGAAGTTTTTGAGAGAAGTGATGATAAAGATGGGTTTTGCACAGAACTGGATACAATTGGTGATGCAGTGTGTGGAGACTGTATCCTATTCAATTCTATTAAATGGTTTCCCTCAAGCCTATTTCAAGCCAACTAGAGGTATTAGGCAGGGAGACCCTTTGTCTCCCTACCTTTTTATCCTCTGTGCAGAAGTTCTTAGCTCCCTACTCAATCATGCTGAAAGTTCAAGGGCCATCTCTGGTATTCCTATTGCAAGGGGAAGGATTCACATAAACCACCTACTGTTTGCAGATGACAGCCTCATGTTTTGCAAAGCAAATTCTCTTGAGTGGAGTAGGCTGCTGTTTGTACTATCTGTATATGAAAATGCCTCTGGCCAGAGACTCAACAAAGAGAAAACTTCAATTCATTTCAGTAGGAATACGTCTCAAGAGAACAAGGTTTTAATTCTGAGTATTGCAGGGGTAAGGTCCAGTCAGTCATATGAAAAATATTTAGGCCTTCCAGCTCTCATGGGGAGATCAAGAACTCGATCTTTCAAGCTCATTTTGGACAGAATCAGCCAGAAATTGAGCAGTAATAAAGTCAAGATGCTTTCTCAAGCTGGGAAGGAAATTTTTATCAAATCAGTTGTTCAATCCATGCCTTCTTACAGCATGGCTGTCTTCAAACTTCCTTGGACTCTCTTGAAAGAAATTAATAAGCTATTGAGGAATTACTGGTGGGGACAGCTTGAGAAGGAAAAGAAGATTCACTGGATCTCCTGGCAGTCTATGGGAAAGGCAAAGAAAATTGGTGGGCTTGGCTTTCGAGATTTACATAGCTTTAACCTTGCTATGTTAGCAAAGCAAGGGTGGAGATTGATGCAATACCCTCAAGCTCTTGCTTCTAAGGTTTTAAAGGCAAAATACTTTCCAAATGACTCTTTCCTAAAGGCTAAGATGGGGAGCAGACCTTCATTCATATGGAGGAGTATTATGGCTGCTAGACAGCTAATGGAGAAAGGCTCTAGATGGAGGGTGGGAAATGGCTCTAATATAAATATATTAAAGGACAGATGGATACCAAGGCCATATTCTTTCAGAATACAAGGAGCTGTGCAAGGGGTAAATCCTGATTCTACAGTCAGTGAGCTCATTGACCATAATTCAAGGAAATGGAAGACTCAAGTGGTGGAGGGCTGTTTCTCTCAGGAGGATGCTGATTTTATAAAACAAATTCCTATAAGTTATTCTAACTGTGAAGATAGGTTAATCTGGAATGGAACAACAAAAGGTACTTTTTCAGTCAGAAGTGCATACCATCTGCACAAGGAATTAACAGAATTGGATAATGGACAGGCTTCTAGTAGTTCCCAACACAATCAGGTATGGTCGAAGTTATGGAAGTTGAAGATTCCTCCTGCAGATAAAATATTTCTATGGAGGGCCTGCAATGAGGCTTTGCCAACCAATTCCAATCTACACAAGAAGAAGATCATTGAACAACCAAGCTGCCCGATCTGCTTTCGAGAAGAAGAAACAGTCATACATGCTTTGTGGACATGCCCTGCTGCTCAAGATGTCTGGTATCAATGTTCAAGACAGATCCAAAAAAGCACATCCAACTTTTTTTCCATAAGGGACCTATTTTTAGAGCTGGATTCAGTTGGGGGACAGGAACTTGTGGAAGAGTTAGCAGTGGTTAGTAAGAGAATTTGGTGGAGAAGGAATACCTATGTCTTCCAAAAAGAATTTAAGGATCCAAATTCAGTTGCTGAGTAGGGAAAGTCTATTTTAAAAGACTTGATGGCTCTGCACTCCCAGGAAGTGGACAAGCCTCGACAGCAACTTCAAACAATCTCTACTTGGGTACCCCCGCCTCCTCAAGTTTTTAAAATTAATTGGGATGCAGCTATTGACAAATTTAATTGCAAAATTGGTATTGGTCTGATTGTAAGAGACTGGAATGGGTTGGTTTTGGCAACATCAAGACAATTCAGGTCACTATATCCTGATCCTTTGCTAGCAGAATCTATTGGAGCTATGGAAGCAGCCTGTTTTGGTTCTCAACTGGGACTAAAAAGGATAATACTAGAAGGGGATTCTCTCTTAGTTACTCAAGCCATCAACGGCAATGCTGAAGACTGGTCAGCAGCTGGTATGATCATTGATGATATAAAGGGTCATTTACGGGTTTATGAATCCTGGTCAGTTTTTCACATTGGTCGAGAGGGTAATAAGGCAGCTCATGTGCTTGCCAAGGATGCTCTCTTATCCTCCTCATCCTCTGTTGATGTAGGAAATATTCCCTCTTGTATTTCTGATTCCATTTGATGATTGCTATAAAGAAGAAGCTTCCTATCAAAAAAAAAAAAACTTTACCTTATCGGAGATCTGTTACCTCGTAATTGGTTTTCAATTATTCTTTTATAAAGGAAAAACTTTGCATTAAATGTGACCCATATATAACATCTTCCAAATTGAAGGATGCTAGGACCTCTTTCAAAACAAAAAATACTAAACATTTTCAGAAAATATTCATGAAGACCAAAATATCTTTAGATAGAAAAAGATAATTACCATTTCCATCCGCAAACTACCATATATTTTTTGTTTCAATTTGCACCATAAACTAAAAGAACCTTCAATTTATACCCCAAGATCCCTCAAAAAATAAAATAAAATAAAAATTATTTATACCCCAAGATGAAAGAAAAACTGGCTATGTGACACGATCTTAATGGTCATATCTGAGTAGGTATAAAATATGATCCCTTTATAATCTAGGATACAAATTGAAATTCTTTAAAATTCAGATGTAAAAATGAAAAACAAAAATGAAGATATCTATAGCTACATATGCGAGTGAAAATCCACAGGTGAAAAAAAAGATAATGATAGACTTATTACTTCTTACCACCCATTTACTATTCCATAGTCTATTTGAATTTTTTTTTTTTTATTATTTTCTTTTAAGTTTTTTTTAATATCCTAAATCATTAAGAAAAAAATATATATACAACTTCAATAAAAAGTCACTTCCTTAACAATTAAGTAAAAGAAAATAATTAAAAATTTAAAAATAAAGAAAATAGTAAAGAAATAATAAGAAATAGTATTATCATTATCCGAAAATAAACCTCCTTTTGGACCTGTCTTAAAATTGTGACCGTTTGGTTTGCGTATGGGCGTGGTTTTTCATGAATATACATGTGCGTATGGTGCGGTCGCGCGCACGCCGATTGTGTGTCGCGCGTGTTTGCGTGTGTATTACCAAATACTATTCCATCGATAATCCACCCATGAGCAATCAAGCATCATTAGGCTATGTTTGGTAAACGGACTACTCTGAGGTACTCTCACTACTATTCTCTACTTTATTATTACTTTTCACCTACTTTTACTACTATTCATTACTTTTTACCTACTTTTTACTACTATTCAATATTTTATTATTACTTTTTTACAACACTTCTCAACACTTCTCAACACTTCTCGTTGTCCAAGCACAGCAAGTCTGACGAATGATATTGCTTACTACAACAGTCTCGCCTCAAAAGCTTCAATTGAAAAAATAAAGAAAAATAAAGAAATCAAAATATTGCTTAGCTTAGCCTATTAATAAACATCAGCTACACATGACATGACCCGACATAAGTCGAAATGGCTTCTTCACTAGGAAGGCATCTGCTTTTCGAGATTTTTGATCTTTAGGGATACACAACAAGGAATAATTCTTCTTATCATCTTCACACACCACCTATTTTAAATTTTTTTTTTCCTATAACAAGTATGTAATGTATAGATGATAAGTAGAACAACTCAATTAGTTTAAAAAGAATAAAATAAAATAAAAAATAATAAAAATAAAAAATATTTTTAAAATATGTAAAAGGTGTTGTGTGGAATGATTAGTAGCATAACCACAAGAAAAAAACCAAGAACTAGTACCAATCACACCAGTACGTCATTGATTCAACTTCACTAACATTAATGCCCCCCTTTAGAGGGATTGTAATAACTTTTAGATTGAATAACTTTAGTTGAAAGAATTCTAATATCACTTTAGAGGTCAGTTTCACACTCGAGTGTTCGGTTCTGGGTGGATACCCCTCTCTTGCGTCAATCCTTCACTATCTACTCCTTCCCCAGGGAAAAAAAAGAAAGAAAGAAAAAGGAAGGAATTCTAATATCACTAAATCTTTTTTTTTTTTTTTTATAAATTATGTCACAGTAAATCTTACAAGGAAACAGCTTTTGACGGGTTATAACATACCCAGTTGATTTCAATTCGACTTGTGCGCTAAAAAAAAAAGGTTTGACTTGTGCAATCTGTTTGGGTGTCAGTGAGATCATGATGGTAAGAATCCCAAGTGCCACTAGGACACTTTCTCAGCATTTGGTAAGAATCATATTCTTGACATGTTACGCCTTGGCATAATTACATAACGGTATAACATGACAAATGTAAGATAAAATTACCTTGGCATAAAGCAGATCAAAATGATGCCGACTAAGCTTCTTCAATGGCTCCAATGGTTAGAGTCCAAAGGCCACTCTCTGCACACAATTGGGGCGTCTTCTGCTGGGCATCCGAAGGAGTCCAGTTATCTGCAGCTCCGTAACTGCCCTGCAAAATCTTGCCCTTGGGAAACAGGGTTAAGGATCTTCAAATGGATTACCTGATCAAGGGGAGGGGGGAAAACAATCCTTGATAGATACAGGCCATGTGCGAGCCTTACAAATGAAACCCAATTAGTGTTTTCGAGTGAGCTAGAAATATTTTGTGCGGGACTCTTGTGAATCTGGAACAGCAATCCTGAAGTCATGCAGGGCAAACAACCGACTTGTATAACATGGTAGAGGTTTTCCAAAATACAGTGGTAGGGTTAAAATCGATAACACAACTTGGTTAAAACTTGAAGAACTACGCAGTTCTTCTTCTTCATAGATCCAATAAAGTACAAAGAACAAAAGAAAAAGAAATTACATAGCCCATATTAACATAGCCTTGCTCATGTAACACTAAACTTTCTGTAGAAGTGAATATTATAATTACCCAATTTCTGGGCTCTAATGATTTTGAAGATAAACATTGAGGTGCTGGAAAAAGATCTGAGCTGAACATGGGAGAGCCCTTTTTGAAGTGCAACGAGAGCACATGTAGAACAGAAAATTGCAAATATTAGTTTAAATTCTTAATATGCTCACATGACTTAAAGTTTTACTGTGTATTGATTACCATAATATGCTACCAATGCCGCTTCTACAAACATCTATGTCCTACAGGACTGCAAACTATACGACTAAGTTGATTATAATGCACTAGGAACGAAAAACCAATAGGATACTGAATTGATGCTTCGCCCTTGTTTTCAGAATCATGTGTATACTTCCTTTTCTTTGGATTTGGGGATTGTTTTGACTTGTGTTTCCCTTTTGAACTTGGATGAAGAACAACAGTTTTGAAAGATTGGAACCAATCATGAAGATTGATGAGATCACCATGCTCCTGAGCTAGGGTATACCTAAACAACAGAGAAGCATAAATTAAATCCATCAAGTAGTGCAAATTTTCAGCTTCAAAAGAAGAAACAAACAATATGGAAATGTAAGTTCAGAGCCTGTGTTTTGGTCAAAGTGAGACCCTTTATTTCCAGATGAGGATTTTAAAGGGGAAAGACACAAGGACCACAACGTGTAAATGAGGGTAACAGTAAACTAGTTTTCCTAGGACTTAAGCCTCCACCTTGTTCCGCTTGAGAAAGAAAGCATAGTACTTTTTTTTATAATTTGTGGGGGAGTGGAGGTTCCTTATAAGAAGTTCATGATTATTAAAAAGAAAAAAGGAAGAATAAAATATTTTAAGCTAGACACCCTCAAAACCTCATCCAAGTTCCCACAGCATAATGAGAAATGAAAGATCTTAAGAGAGCAATGATTCAGCTTGATTTGAGTGTGCGGGCATAAGAGAGAGAGAGAGAAGGGGGACATGCTGCAATGAATTAGTCAAAAAAGCCATTAGTGATTATGGGGATCCTGTACCAGCTAGAATCAAGACCAATTGGTAATTATGAAGTTCATCGCAGATAAAATATCCTCCTTTACAACTGATCTTATTGAATGACAAATTAACTCGTTGAGAATCACTAAACTAGCACACATAGGTGATGCTCTTGTATATGTCCTGTATACTTGGGCTCTTGCCTATTCTTATAATCAATAAAATTTTGTTTACTGATAAGAAAAAAGTTGAGAATCTGTTACGCTGGTGAAAACAACTTATAATTACTAATGTTTTCGAATATTGAACATGTACATACACATAATAAATACATAGGTATGAATACCAGAATGTCAAGTAATAGCAAACACTTTCATGATGGTACAACAGTAAATGAAAACTGGTATCCCTATTCTATGTTCCAAAAACAATATACTTACATAATTGAGGTATCATGCATAGATGGCAATAGGACATTGCCACTCTTGCTGCAGCAACCACACTGCAGAATTTTGTGGAACTCCAAAAGGTCAACTTGAATCCTTCTTCTTGGATCTCCAATTAAAGCCTAAGATAAGCAAGAAGTTTCAAAATACAAAGAGACTATAATAATATAATCTTAATACTCCAGAATTTTAGAAGAAAAGGCATGCTCTTCACACAGTATAAGTATCATGACATGTCTAGAAGATTTTAATAAATGAAATTGCCTATTGCTTCTTCTTTTTTTATAAGAAATTTTTTTTTTGGATAGGTTATAAGTAAGAAATAATGTTATTAGAAGTGAATGAAATAGGCAAAGCCCATGCATGCCTAAATACATTCTCTTTTTTTTTTAATTGGCATTGAATGTCCGAGAACAAAGTCCCAACCAATCTCGGACAGACCCTTGGCAAGAAGTTTCTCCCGCAAGTGCACCCCGGATAATTCAAAGGGAAGTTACCCCAGTCTGATGACCCCTAGAAATTGTTTGCACCCAAGAGGAATCGAACCTTAGATATGGAGGGAGCATACCACCAAGGCCTCTTAGGGGTTACACCTAAATACATTCTAAGAAACAGAAAACGACAACAGAAAATCATGAGCAGAAGCTCCGTTAATCACTAAAGCAGAAAACCAAAGCAATAAAGAGTGAACAAAAAAGTTCCGGAGTTCCTCCAATTGCTGGAGTATAGAATCCAGTTTCTTCAGAATATGGATAACAATAGTCTTGCTTCGTGGATTTTAGTCTAATTCAGTGTAGCATCTATAGCAAGAATTGTGATGGAATATTTCGCTTGTCCGAAAGTGGAAAAGGTCGTATAAGTTTATTTGTCAAAGTCAGCCTAAAATTGCTTACCAATTGAAGTTTCTCAACATTCTTAAAGCAGAAGATTTCATGCAAAGGTATGCACTCAATGGGTCTCAAATAATCCCTGTTTCAAAGAAAAATAGAACAAAAAAAATAGAAGTCAGAACTCTTTTCCTTAGCTGTGTGCTATAGTAAATTCATTGATGGAACAGATAGATGTACAGTGCCTCCATTATTCTTCCGGTACATTACGATATAGACAGAAAATTCACATTTTATATCTCCATACTATAAATAACATCTGTGCAAATCAGCATGTTAATTACACCAGTTTGAGGATAAAATAATGGAAAAAGAAGCCCCTACACATTTTGTGGCCATTCAACTTCGATTTGCAGTAAAAAAAAAAAAAAAAAAAAAGCCCATAAAACAGCAAAAGGAACCAACAAAAACTGTCAATCCTAGGCCGACCCACTCTCATTTGCAACAAATCCATTGACCTAAAACTACAGCCATGAGATTGAGCACAGATATTTAAAATAAATAAATAAGTTTTATCTGGTGACAAACCATTGGAAGAGCATATAGAAAGCAGCAACACAATATTGGTCACCAAATGGATGTAGTTTCTAAGCATGGAAATGATGAACATTTGTTTCATTTTAGTAGTTTTTGTGCGTATTTTCTAGCGAAACCAGGTTTTATTTAAGGGAAAAAAAATTCCTTATTTATGTCAAATCAGAGTGTTTGTTATCCAAATAACATTACATACAAGGCAAAAAACCATCAAAATTATTTAATAATTACGGAAGGATCATCATTCAAGACGGTAGTTTATAACAATATATCAAAAAGGATTCCCATATCCCCATATTCTATATATAACCAGATTTTGGATTATATGTTCATATCCTTTAGTAAAAGTATATTATGTTCACCTCTACAAACGTAATAACTACACTAATGAAACTGTACTTTCCTTTTAGGGTGGCAATTCGTGTTCGTGGGTCATGTCAAGTCATAGACACTTGACTATATAGGTCAACCCAAATATGACCCGTCAAGCTAAATGAGTCAGACCTTCAAACCCTAACACAACTCATTTAAATAACGTGTCGTGTTGTGTCACCCGTTTTGACCCGTTTAATAATTAATTAGAACTTGGTCAACATGACAAGACTCATTTCAATTTGTTTCATGTAAATGGGTTAAACTAATCTACATAACTCATTTGACCTAATTAACATAATTTCACATGAAAGTTAAAATCTATATTTATTAGTAGACACTATCTAAAAAAATAAAACTATCTATTAACAAAAAATATCAATATTTTTAATGAATTTTAATCCATAGTAAAACCACTATTACAAACCCAACAATAACAAATATGAGCATAAGTTCAAAATTATAATCTCAACAATAAAAACATAAGAATATTGAGAAAAATACCAATATAACAACTCGAATAATAATATAATTGTAATTTTGAAATAAAATTTAAATGGGTTATTGAAGGTTGATTTCGGGTTAAGCAGGTTGATCCGTTTATTAATCGTGTCTTAACAGGTCAACTTGTTTTGACCCAAACTTATTTATATCAAACCCAAACCCACTAATTTCATGTCGTGTTCGTGTTGAGTTCACGGATTGTATCATATATTGCCACCCCTACTTCCCTTAGCTCAAAGTAGAAGATAAATTTTTGACATGGCTGAAACACATTACCTCAGATTCTATTATAAGAGTAAAAATACATATTACAAATTTTATGTAATACCCTAGATCTTGTAAAGGAAAGTTGTGATGGGATCCCACCCTCGTCTAAGCAAGAATGAAAAGATACAGCACAAATATCCTTACCTAACCAAGCAATCTATTAACGCAGCAGCTTTCTCATTTACTTCTTTTGATTCCTTCTCCATATTTAAAGGACTCCGAGATGAATGTTTCCTGTCAAGTCAACACTGTCAAAAGGAGCCTCAAGAATCTAAGTTTAATGCATGCATATACAATTTATACAAGCATTTTCATACATGAAAAGGAGGAAATTAATATGATGAATACTAAAAGAATAAAAATTGGCATAAGACCATTAGCCATATAAACCCCAACCAGCATTTTGATGTGTATTTATACATCTTATAATGACAAAATGGCTATCCCTAAGATCTTTACATGAGATAAGAAAGATCAAGAAGGAGACCTCTTGTCCGCATCAAATCCACAGTTTCTTCAAGAAGTATTTTTAAAAGACGGAATATTTTGATCCTTTTCTTGGTTTATGCTAGGGCTACCTGGGAGCTCATATGGGTCAACCACAAAATAATCTCAGTGGCCTACATGGGTCCAAGAACATGTCAAGTAGTCTCAAAGTGGTAATGTATTAACATTTGGCAAGCCTAACTTCTATCGTATCATCATAAAAAGTATTACTTGTACTCCCGTGAGTTCTATACTAACACCATTATTCTCAATCCCCTACTAGTAGATAACCTCAATGGCAGTTACTTGTACTCCCGTGAGTTCACACCCATTATTTTAAGCTTCAAATATCATAACGATCCAAATCTCATTATCTAAAGTTTTTACTATATGTAAAGATCTTGCAAAATCTTATAAAATAACATGCTTCACAAATATGGTAAGCAGTTCACACTTAATTGCAAATAGAATAATTTTACGTGGTAGAAATATGGAGTTAGAGAAGACAAAAGGATTGAATAGAATATTACTTGGATATGTCATCAACATTTGGTTTCAACTTGCCATCCTCAAATCTTAACAAAGACTGCAAGTCCTTCACTTTTTCATGGATCTACTACAAGCATATTATTTCATAGCAATTAGCTTGATCATCTAATCGGTAACCAATTAGTTTTGTATCATAAGGATCAAAATTTATAAAAGCAATACAGCAATGGGCAGAAATACAAGAAGCAAACATAAGACTGGTTGATTATAAAGCCAAGCATTGATTACAGCAAAAAGTAAAAGTCATCTAGAGTGTTGAGTCCTATAAAATGATAAGGACCATAAATAATTAACAATATATTTCACCGCCTTACATTAATATTCAGGCACAAAACACCTTCAGTTTGACATACGCCAAACACCGACAAGAAATATATATTGCTGAGAATCTTATATTCAAGATATATATTTTACTTAGAATCTTATAATGGAAACAAAGAAGTTTTCCAAGCATTTTATGAACCTTTCTTATGTTTTTACAAGTCTACTTTCTTTGTAACTACTTTCTATTTTAGTAATTTTATAAATTTTGCAGCTGTTTACAGCAAGATAAAGTAGATGGAGAATAAATGAGTGTACAGTTGGAGAAGGAAAGGTTTGGGGTTCAAACCTGGGTGAGCCAGGGAATTATGGAGTTTATTGGAGTCATGGTTGATATGGGCTCAATGCAAGACGGGGAGCAGATAGGAATTGCTTCTCAAACCTCCCAAGGAAAATAAGGGTGAAATATATGCCCTGCTCTAAATAGCTATTAAAAGCAGGTCAAAGAAAAGCCCTTCCATAAGAACGCCATGGAAGTAGCTTTAGGACATGCAAATACATGGCAGCAACCAAGAAGAATTCTAGTTCCACTATAGAAATAAAGGAAAATGGTTTAACTGTGGATAAAATTGATCTTTAATTGCAGAGAGAAATTGTTTGCTACATGCAACATAGTTTAGAACCAAATAAAAAAAAATCATCAAAGAAAATGGACTTAATTGTAGATGGAAATTGTTACTTAAAAGTAACCACACTGATTAGTCTTCCAAGTAAATCCCTAAGACATCTCAATTTTGTCAAAAGTAAAAACATACCTCAAGAACATCAACAGTAGTTTTTTCCCAACTCTTCAGCAATTGGTAGAGCATCAGTGCCGGGAGATCCCTGATCAAAATCCAAGTTCAGAATTGCAAAATGAAGCAAAAAGAACTTGATTACAAATACCTATAAAGAAAGGTTAAATATTTAAGTAGATCTCTATCAATCTAATTACTACAATTATAAATTTGAAGACAATAACTGATTGAGCTTATGCTTAAATTTTAAAGCTTGATTCACTTTGAGGATGTAGCTATCAAATAAGATTTTTTTTTTATTGGCACTGGGTGCCCGAGAACAAAAATCCCAACTAATCCCGGGGTGCACAGGCCAAAATGAGATATCTTTATTTCATTATGTTAAAGATAGCAAAGCAAGATCTAGAACAAGGATAAACAACTTTCACTGCTTACTAACTTCCACAATCTTCAAATACACATCCAAATTAGCAACTATTCATTGAATTCAATAAATCCAGTGATCGTGACACATTCTAGAGGCGAAAATATTAGGATAGAAGATGAATACACTGATCATGAAGGATTATATATATGATTAAGTTCACAATAAAACGTATATTTTCTTGAAAAATATTAAAACCTCGAATAAGATGAATGCAACATGAAGTTCAATTCAAATTCAGATCAGAACTTAGCAGTTGTTATATGGCTTCGGGACAAAGCATTGTATACGCTGAGATCCTGAGAGCTCAAGGAGGAAAAAAAATACTTATCACTTCTCAATAATTATTCACGATGAGGAGAGAGGCTAAAATAGGTTTCAGTATTGCCATGGAGGTCACAAAGTTGCAGAAATTCTGCCCTACCAGGAATAATGAAAGGCCATATAGTGGTTAGCAATCCATTAATAAAGGCAAAATGGCACTCACTTGACAAAAGCCCTCACAACATGGGTGGAAAGACAATTTATGAGGCAAGACTTGTAATGAAAGAATAAGATGAAATGCAATCTCTGGTCCAGTATATGGATGCCTGTCATGCTACAACTGATCTCAACTAATTATTTGTGCTCTATCTAGTATGTATCATCTGCAGTATCCCTTGCATTTCTTTCTTCCCTAAACAATTACGCATTTGCCAATCATTTGAGAATGGGGCGCGTGTAGTAAGTCAGTGAAAAGACTAACTACATGAAGAATCACAACTTTCTTCTTGTCTGGTGAAATTAATAAGCTTATGCATCCAGTGAGCTGTTATACTCTAGACAAATATGAGAGATAAAAGTAACTATAAACTAATAGAGGTATTAATTAATCATCTATAAAGACGTAAAGAATATTTCAATCAGTTTGCTATTGCAGCCAATCTAAATTATGTGAAGATATAAACTAAAGCTTTCATCCTAGCTTGCTAGCTGTTAACTTCAACAATTAGTTGAGCAGACAAATATTTATCACCAGAAAGAAACACCAAATGAAATGATACTTCCCCTTATTTTTCCTCAAAACCATAAAAGGAAAAATTTCAGTTTCCCAGAAATATGTATAGAGAAGATAGGCAAAATGTTGCAGTTATGTTCCCCCTTTGAAAACCCTCAGCTATTAACAAGAACCTATGACAGTAGAAGCAGGTATTGGCCCTCTAAATTGGAAATACATGTTACCCACCTCACTTTGCGTACTATCTGACCGATAAAACCGCCCTTTCGCAAGGTAGAATACTTTCGACGTATAGAACGATCAGTAGCCATGTGTACTCCAACATCCTTCTCTAGTACCACATCATTACTGGAAGCCCTTGAGGTGTACAAATCTGGATTAAGCGCCTCACATAATAGGTCTAGCAGTCGGATTTTATTACACTTCCCTGCTTCATACAGGCACTGCAAGGTGCAGTAATTGTTAACAAACAGAAACACTAGTTCCATTACATGACACATCAACGTAGCCTAGATATTACTGACATATACTCATTTAAACAACCAATAATATTTTTTTTGATAGGTCTTTAAACAACCAATAATAAGAAACCTGTTCCAAAACTAGTGTTTCACAAAAAAATTAATTAATTAATTAATCAAAAATTTCATTATAGGTAAATTCTCATTACAGGATATTTGTATACTTATAAAAAATGGGCATGCCAAGGAATGGCGCCTTGATAATTTATATCAGCATGTGAAGAGAAAAACAAAAGCAAAAACAGTTCAGAAAACTCACCAAGACGACCGTGCTCCAGCACTTGTGCAGTCTCCTCAATTCTGAGAAACCATGAACCAAACTTTTACCATTCTGTTCAGCCATTTGATTCCTAGTGAAATATTTTCAGCACATATGAGTGTCCTATCATCATCTTTTGGAGTTTTTGGTACTCAGATGAAAGCAGATAATATATAATCAGAAAATATGCTACTTACCTTGCATAAGACGAAAGCTGAGAAGTATACTTCAATACTACCTCTGGCTGTAAACCACTTTTCTCACCCTGAAACCCATTCCATTTCCAAAAAATGTTTAGATGTAAACAAAAATCAATGAGAGTCCAATCTTAATATCTCATCAAGGGTATAGGTTATTTCAAAAATCATAAGCATTAGAAAAATCAAATGATTTTCCTTTGGGAGTTTCATTTTTCAGTGTTGTTAATGTTTCCCCCACCAAAACTTTCAACATGCGAGACAGCTCACTTGCACTCACAAGTGTAAAATGTGCAAGCACTAAAATTCTCGGGGAAATAACATGGCCTTTCCCAGAACAAAGAAGCAAATCTAATCATATCACATTTTGCTTTAAGAATTTTCGAAGTAGGAAAACAGGGAAAAATTGAGGTAGCATCCTGTTTTGTGCCTGAACATAGGTGACCATGCATACATTGCATATACATGACAAGCAAAGAGGCAGAGCCAGTATCCCAGCAAAAATCTTCAGCAGGCCAGCTGATTGTAATATAATCAATATTTATTTTCATATATAAATTACAGTTTCAAATTGAAATCCATAGTCAACATTAATACCCTGATATAAATTTTGGGACAGGCATTTTTTTCCTTTTGGGGTTGGAAAGAAGGGGAATTAAATGGGGACATTCGGCTAAAGAACCCATCTAAGACACAAAGTAACTGTATCAAAGGTTAACCAAATTTTTTTTTTTTATAAGTATTTAACCTTTTTTTTTTCTATAAGTAGACGATTGTATTAACCTTCTACTCTTGCCTGATTTCTGTTTTAATTTAACAAGAAAAAAAGGACCACTTTTTGCTTAATCATCAGATGTGAAGACAACTCCCAACTATAAATAATTTTGCTTTATCATCTAAAAATATCCCGACTGAGGCCTGTTATCCAGCATTACTTCAATCTGTACAAGAACAATAGTCCAATCACAGGTTCCCAAGGCCTCACCCTAAAACAAAAAAGAATTACCACTTCATTAAATATGTCGGTAGTCATGCATGCATATTATTTAAAGGAAATGCTAACTTTACAAAGAAAATTTCAAAAAATAGTTTGCAAACTGACATGACTTGATATGATATGTCTGACTATAAAGCTCTTCTTATTGAAAAGTAGATGTGATGTAACCACAATAGAATTTGTTTGCAAATTTCCTTCTTGTAATTATCTCTTTAGACCAAGCAATTCTCTTATTTTAAAGGTAATTTAAGCAGTACTTCCAAACATCAAATTACTGACAAAAAATTGACTTGTAGGAAAGAATCTAAGTACTAAATAGATAATCAAAGGGAAGTTTTCCACTTATGGGAAGTAAAATACCAAACTAGTAATCTGATACAATTTTAATCAAATCACTGGTTTTCTGAAATTGGATAGGGGGCAATTGTCCCCAAATCAAATGAACACACATTGGCCTCCTGCAAGCAGACCAAGCCGATAATATATGCTGAAGCCTTCAGATAATCAAGAACAGATAGTAAGGCCTAAGAGTAATGCCAGTGTGTTAATATATGCCTATAAACAAAAGTAACATGTACAATTAGACAGTGAGCAATTATTAGGGTTTATTATGAAGAAGTATTGAACTCAAATATAAGATGATTAACATGTTTAAACAAAGGAAAAATTTGAGTGTTACTAGAGGATGAAGAAATTTAACCTTTTGTTTTTCTTCAACAAGCAAGCCACCAAGTATGAAGCTCAGAGGCTCCATGGAGAAATGCTGGGCACATGCTATCTGAAAAATGCTTTTTAAAACATGAAATCAGCAAGACCTAGTCGTGGTGATAGTTCCTCAAGGCAAGAGACAGTGAGAACTACAATAACCAACATGCATTACCAACCTTCAAAGCTCTAATAAAAGATGTTAGTGTTCCATCCTGGTTTAAGAAGTAGTTTTTCAAGAAAACAGCCACCTTGTGACCAACACTAAACCCAGAACACTGTTTCACAAGGACTGCCTCAACAACTGCATCCATTCTCTGAGCTGGTGATCCCAATATGAACTTAGAGGGGCACAAGTGCTGCAGCACATTTGATGGAAGAAGGTTTCTTGGAGCATTCAGTGTTGTGGCAACTCCCATTAATAAAATGATTGGAATCTTTACAACCCATTCACTGATAGAGTAAAGAAGCAAGTTGCAAGCAGTTATTGCAAAATAAATGACGTAGTATGTGTCTGGAGTTTCACATCAGTCGAATAAACTAGGCGTAGAAAATGCATGACTACACCAAGATCATCAAGGAGAAAATAATAAATTTCAAAATAAGGATGAGCTTCGAAAAGGGTCAATTTATCCAAGCTCTTAGATTGGCTTTATATTTAGCACAATCAGCTAGAAAGCAGATAGCACTATTATAAATAAGCCAAGTGTTCACTCTAAATAATTTACAGGTAGCACAACTTTTGTGCCATTGATCAAGGAGCAAACTAACTTGTACTGCATAATGAATCTATTTTGCATTTTTTGAAATATCAAATGCTTATCAGAACTAAGTGTAGTAATTTCTATCTAAATAGCTTGCTGGAACATCATTTCCATGGTGAAAGTTTCATGATCCATAAGGGCTTGCAATTAAACATCTTCCAAAAAACGAAATTACATTTACCAACTTTTTATCAAGCACCGCTACTGAGATTGTTAGCCACCTTATCTAAAAATAGCCCCCTCATGGTTCCTGTAAATTTAGCATATGCCTCAATTGCACATACTTAAAAAGATCGACCGTGAATTCATATGCTGGATACGAGTATGATACAAAAGAGACCTTCAATAGACAAGTTTTAAAAACCAAGTCATAATCTGGTGTGCAAAACAAAGATGAGCACATGAACATACTTTCTGAACTTATTAGACTAAGCCATAGTACTCACAAACATGTGTACATAATATAAATGTATAAAGACATATATTTGTAATTTATAGGAATACATATTTATGTGTCTCTAGATATATGCATCTAAACAAATGTACACAGAAAGAATTTATGTGTACACAAACATATGTATAAATATGCAAGCACATAAGTGCATACATTTATTGATATAAACATGTACATGTATAACTATGTGCATGAACACATGCACGCACACATATATAAGCATTTCGAGTGCTGGCAAGATGCATTAGAATACCTCAACATAAGTATGAAGTCGGATAATACAGACCCACAACATCGTTCCATATCATCTATAATCACAACCACTGGGGTATTATGGTTTTCTTGTTCTCTATACCATGATGCCAAGATGGATATATCAGCTTCCTGCTTAAATCAGCATTTCAACATGAATTTTAAATATTAATTCAATTGAAAACTAAACTCTAATTAAAGAAATGTATATTTTAAGTACTTACATATAAAGTCGCCTTTAAGAACTGTCTCAATAAACCCCTGAGGCAGCCACCAATCCCACTCTTGGCTGAGAAGTCCAGAGACGAAAGGTTAGCCACATGGCATCCATTAGATCTCAAAAAAAGGCCAAGGTCTTCAAATGTTAGTAGATCATCAACAAACTCCATATTCCCTGCCAATCAATGATCAATCTACATATTAGACAGAGGATCTAGGAAATGTTAGCAGCATAGCACAACAACAGGGCAGAGAAGATCCAAAAATAATCTAGGGGGTCTAACCAGTCCAATTTGGTTCGGTTTTGGACAAAATTTGGAACCGAACCAATATACACCGATTTTGAAAATTTAAGAACCAATACAAACCGATTCATCACAGAGACTGGAACTTTCGATTTTTCCGGTTTCGGTCCAGTCCTATCCGGTTTACCGTTTACACATGTGGCACTACATAAATTGAGACTTGAGAGCCGGTTCCTCTAATGCTTGTTCTCCTCAAAAGTAAATTGATATTAATAACTTAATATTAATGTTCATGTTTAAGATTAAAATTTCATATTATATTAATTTTATGGTATAAGATTAAAATTCATATGTTATATCCAATGTTATATTAAAAATTATAAGATTAATTTTATATTATATCAAATGTTATATTAAAATATATAAGATTAATATTGTGTTATAAGATTAATAGATATGAATAATAAGATTAAAATTTCATATTATATTAATTAGCAATTTAGCATATAATATATATAATATAATATAAAAAATATTTTACATATAATATAAAAAATTAAAAATATATATATACCAGTCTGGTTCGGTTCAAACCATAAAGTGAATGCAAATGTAGGTTTAAATCAGAATGCAGGTATGAGTTCCTCTCAGTCAATCATCTAATTAAAATACATCCAAAAGTGGGACAGATCGCTAGTATATACTGATATGTATGACCATTTTCACCCACCATACTTTACTGTGAAACATTGGAATAGACAATAACTTACTGGTCAGAACCATCCCAGTGAACAGTAGTTTAGAAGTCGCATCAGTTACAATGGGAAAAGACCGAGTTGCTTCGGTGAAACCAGGTGTTCCAGATGACTGGATAGCATTGAAGGACTCCAAAACCCAGTGATGTATTTCGTTAAATACATTAGTATTGATACCCCTCAAAATTTCCTGCAAAAATTGGTCAATATTCTATTTTATCACTGAGAAAATGAAGGAAATGAAACCAAAGTTTGACACCTTACATCTATGTTGCTCCATACTTAATGATGACTACAGATTAATCCAACAAACCCAAATAATATGGAATATCAAAGCACACTGAACTATAATTCTTCAATTTTCAAAACCAGTGCTTTATTCTGATGTCTTCGATCCCATCTTCTAAAACACTCTAAAATGGAGATTAAAGACAGGAGATATAAAACAGTGAAATAAACCTTGATGGTCGAGTTGATTTTTGACCAAACAAGCTCAAAAGCTTCAGTACGCAAGTGCTCGTTGTGATGCTCATCCCGTTCTCCAGCTTTATCGGGTTCTGATTTCTCTGTCTTATTAGGTGATGATGGAGATAGATCAATCCGCCTTCGGGTTTTCCCAGTTCCAGTTGGTTTTTTGTCAGATTTTCGGGACAATGCTTTGTGGAAAACAAAGAATGGCTGTAACAGAAAATATTAATGCATTTAAAGGAAACTGGATTAGTGCTGCATTTGCTTGGGATAAGTGAGATAAAAAATAAAAATTTGAGATTTCTGGTTTGGATGATTAGGAAACGCGAGGAAAATATCATTTTCATTGAAACGGAAACGCAATTTTATCTCATTGATTTAATTTGATTCGTTCAGGGTATTCTTTCTTGACAGAAACAATTTTTTTTAAGTATCTCCCATTCCTTTCCTTTCATTCCTTTTCCCGGTAAACAAACAGAGACAGAAAACAAGAACTTAGATCAGAGAGAGCGTACCTGGAGATCATTTTCGGTGGTCTCCGGTGTGCCTTGAGTTAGTGACTCCGCAGCAGCAGAAGCGATCGCCATTCAGTGAGAGACACTCTCTCTCTCTCTCTCGCGCGCGCGCGCGCTGGGGTTTACTTCTGCTCTTTTGGCGGGAAATAGAAACTGGGTTAAATTCGTAAATTGGTAGTTTCGGGTTTTCGAATCGGATGGGGTGTGCGGTAGGGTACCTATCCCAAAGGACCCAAACCCGTGCGCGATGGACCATCAAGCACAAACACATGAATAGCAGAGAACAAACTGAGAATAGCAGATCATAAACAAAGAATAGGAGAGTATAGAACATCAAGCACAAACAAGCAAACAATATATAACCTATTCAACCATCCAAACACCCATAAACCCACGAATAGCAAACTCACAAACTAATCTCATGCAAGGGAGCAAGATTCTGTTTTCCAACCTTTTTTTTTTTTTTTTTTTTTTTGTAGAGCTTTACCCCGAGGGGAGCCCTTCCAGAAATTCTCGACGGCCAGGGTGGGGTTTGGAAATAGTTTTCAACCAGCAATAGACGCGCCTCGGTTAGAACCTCACTAGCTGCGTCATTGCCCCAAGCGCAAAGATCAACCATTTAAACACCCATAAACCCACGAATAGCAAACCCACGAAAATGTAGCCTATTCAGCCACCGGAACACCCATGAATAACCAACCGACAAACCAACGTCCTAAATCATGCAAAGAAGAAAAACTCTGATTTCGAGTCCTAGATCCAAACCAAACGGCAATATTTTGTTCTAATAATGAAAAACCGACAAACCTATGCGCTAACCTTGATTCTGAGTTGCGATGGAGAGAGTGAGAGCTGCGAGAGTGAGCTGCGATGGAGAGAGTGAGCTGCGAGGAGGAGAGCTGCTGCTGTGAGCCTGCGAGGGAGAGAGTGAGTGTCGAGCGGGAGGAAGCAGAGGAGGGCTGAGAGCCTGAGATATGATTCTGTGAAAGGCCAAAAACGACCCCGTTTTAGACTAAAATGGAGTATCTGGTATTACCCGTTTAAAAAGAAAACGGGTTCAGGTATTTCGTTCCCGTTTTAAACTGGTCGGGTTTTCGGGTCGGGTACTCTTTGTTCAGCCCTAGCGATGGTATGACCCTTTAACTTCTATTAGAACCGAATTATTCCGGTCAATGAGTTGGGTCGGGTTAAACGTGCAATTTGCGTAATTAGATTTTTTAGAACAATTTTCAAAACTTGTTAATGTAAATGAAAGTAAATGAAAATAGATACTCTATTCTCAAATGTAGAGTCCATTATTCACATCATTTAGGTAAAATTTTGTTTGTAAAATTCAGAATTTATCTTCTAAATCAAATTATGGAATGTAAACATTTTATTATGTGTTCTCTATACATTAATTTAAAAATATATTTTTTTAAATGAAAATTAGCATACAACAATTTCAAAGAAAATGAGAAAAAAAACCATCATAACATTAAATTCAAATTGATTAGAGATTAAATTAACTCTTTATTTCATACTAGTATCTTGTTTTCTAAATCTTATATTAAAATCATGATATTTACAAGTCTGACCCATAAACATGCTACTTTTTATGAGACGTATTATATTCATAAAAATGATAAAGATACCAATAATCTTTTTATATAAGCTGGTATAGCAAATGTTGATAGTGGTTACCCCATGATCCATATTGTGTCCACATGGATGGGAAATTTATTATTTAACTCTCCACCACTACCACTTAACTTCATGGAAGTTAATTAACTATCAATGAGAAAATTCTATAAATAAAAGTTTTACATATGTTAAAATAAGAAGAGTGAAAAAATGATAGTAAAAAAAAAAGAGTTCTCCTCTCTTCTTATAATTTCTTAGAGCAACCATCTAAATCTCTTGATCTTGAAGCGTGTAATTTTTTAAGAGTAGTCTCTTAAGTAACGTAGAGGTGCAAACAACAAAGTGACGTGGGCTGTAAAACGAGTAAAGATCCGGACTTGTGGGAATTCCGCTCGTTGAGGTAATTCTAATTAACCTTAGTTACAGTAGATAATGACAGACTTCCACATCAACAATGCATCAACAATGTATTTAGTGTGTATTTTTATAGATCTTTAAAATTTGGATCAATTTCTGATTTTTTAGGCTTGGCATTAACTTGACAATCCTTTATACATTAAAACACGTCTTGTGCATTATGTGTGCGCCTATAAAAATATTCATGCAATAAAATACAATGCCAGCATTTCCTTGAAGAAATTGGACTATAATTCAAGAATATAAATAGGATGATCTTCCATCAATATCATTCTTCTTTATTGTGCTTCGGTACTCTCCAGTCTCCATGGTATTAAAACAATGTCAAACTTCCAGGGTTTTAACTAATCAGCCTCTCTATTATTGTTTTGTTTCTTTTTGGGTAACCAGCCTAATTTTGAGGATTTTATTTTATTTTTTGGGAGTTGAATTAATGAGAAATTGGTCTTTAGATGGCGATTCCAGGCTTTCCCACGACGATATAAAAGCCCATGGACTGGCATTTGCCCTCATTGGGCCTATATACCAGGGCCGGAAAATAACGTACTTAGGATATATTAGTCGGTGTTTGTCCTTCTGGTTTTAACGAATGTGAGGTAAATAAAAGAAATAATATTTACAGTTATAAAGTGAATTGTATATATTTTTTTTAAAAAAAATAAGTAAATATAAGATTCATATAAAAAAATTAATATTTTAATAATAAATCCTACTATTTCTTAAAAGGAATGCACGACACTTACACAACTCATAATTGTATCTAGTATTATTCGATAAACAATTTAAATTGATAGTAAAAGCTACTATTTATAGATAAAATTTATTTATAAGTCATATATTTTACATACCCAACTCACCGCTAATGTAGAAACTTTTCACATCACTTGTACCAAAAAAAAAATGATTGGCACTTTAAATTTTTTTTAAATTATAATGAGTCACGCTATAAATGGTGTGTTAAGATACCGATTTATATGTAGCAAAACTCTTATTTATATAGAGTAAGAAATATTATGCTTCACCCTTAAATTGTTAACTTCCAAAAACTGAGAATAAAATTAGAGTCAAGAGTTTGAATTTAAATTCACTACTCTAATAACATGCCAAATCATCTATTGTTACTTAAATTGATTATTCAAATAACATCCTAAATAATTATCCTAAACTTTTGATATATAAAATATTTTTACTTATAAAAAAAAAAAAAATTATCCTAAAAATTTTGGAAAGAAATAATTCAATAATTATTTCACATTTTATAATCGATACTATACAATGGCAAAACACTCGAAACGGCCTCTTAGTTATGGTGTTTTACAAAAATATCCCTTATTTAAAATATAATTGTGTAAAATGTTGTGAAAAATGTTGTCGCGAATCATTTTCCCAAAAAAATAAAAAAGGTACCACTTTGCCAGGGTCCATAGAATTTGACTTTTTCCTATATATATGTAGTAAATTGTATTTCGTCACTTTGCTCCACCTTTATTAGTGGTTGATTCCTCCTTTATATATTGGCCAAATCAGTCATTAAGAGATAAACACCCAAATAGATTGGTTTCTGTGCTTCGAGATGAAGTAATTATTTCTAGCCTGTTTCAGTACAACCTTTAGAACTTGGTCTGTTAAATGGTTTCAAGCTACCTGCAATGATGGTTGCTTTGAGAGGAGGGATTGTTTTAGTTTAGGCAGGTATGATTGGGGTTGATCAGTTTTTGGGTAGCTAGTACAACCAAATGGGTTGATGTGTGTGTAAATGTTAGCTGGGTTGAGAAGTGAGAACCAGCTAAGCTAAGCCAGCCCCATGAGCTTGCTTTCACTCATTCTCTCTCAATTATATCATCTCCCTTTTCTTCTTGCTTTCTTCACGTGAGTTTGTGGGAAATGAGAGAGAGAGATACATGGGATGTGAGAACTTCAATGCCATTGTTGTATGTTGGCACAAATACCTACCAATAAATTGGTCATCCTTTTCATCTTTCACTTCAAGTGGGCTGTCTTCCAACATCTAAAACAAGACAACTTGCATTATTGGAGATAGCCTTACAGGATTTGTCTTCTCTACTGTTGTGGAGCTATTGATAGCTCCTTTTCTTGGATCCTATTGACACAACTCAAGGGTTAAAAAAAAAGACATGAAAATATAGATACATATACATTTGCATGCATGCTGCATACATATACCTCACTCAAGTGCTAAAGAGTCTTGCTCAACTCATCAGTACACACACACACACACCCACATATAAACCCTAGATCAAGATATAGATAACCCATCCTTACTAAATATTGAATATGATGACAAATTGTCTTCCACCAAGACCAAAGATACCTACTAATAGCTGCTATATTTGTAGTTGTGACATTCTATAGATTAAGCGTGGTCCATAATTTTTCTTCCCTTTTCTATGAATGGTACATAGGATAGAGTTTGAATGATACCCTATAAATGAAAACTCTTCATTCAGTTAACTTGTTGCTGAAGATACCCAGAAGTAATATAGGTACCCAAATGACACCAGAAAAATGGAATTTTAACTATTAGTTGAAGACATCACAGTTAAACTTATCCAACAAAAAATTAAAGAAGAATGAGAAGAACACAAGCAACTGTGTCTAACTGTTTGGCTGTTTTACAAGAGATTTAATTTTATGTAACGATCCTATTCACAAGAACATCGTACTTCCTTCTTGAAAGAGAAGAAAAGTACCACTATGTTTTAAATCCATTGGCCATCACAAGCCTAAATGCAAAAAAAATTCATTTACAGGTCAAATGGAATCAGTTCACACGACAAGTTTTCGTATTAGTAGAGTTCTGCTACTTACAAACGAGTGTGTAAACAACACATCATTTATGAGGTTGTTATAGATATAAAAAATAAATAAAGTACAAATCTTTTTTTATCTTAGTTGATGAGATTACTTTCACTTTAAATATGTATATATTATGTCAATAACCAGCTTACAGAAAAAAAAAATTTCTCCTCCTTCAAAAGAAAAAGAAAAAGCTTATCTATATAAGTGGTTTCTAAATAAGCCTAACTACTTATCTTGATCTAACTTAAATTCTTAGATGGACAAATTTACTTTTCCCCCAGCTGGCCAGTTTTGTCCCTATTCCAGAGTTGGGAGGGTGAAAATGCAAAGTAAACCCCTCTCTTTCCCCATCACCGCCAAGAACATGTGATACTGGGTCCACTTACCCTTGCACATGAACATGGCATATTAATGTCACCATTCTGCATTATTCCATCTTGGATACAGCAGAGCTTGATCATTTATGGCTCAAAAACTGCCTTTATCGAAATTTTTTTGTCCTTTCTTCCAAAATAAATAAATAAATTGGTTTGATATATCACATCTTGCTTTGATGATCAGTCACTAAGTCGGTATGCACTTACTCCTAAAAACAGAACATTTTCTAACTCTTTTTTCCCCTCAAATTTCAAAAGTGAATTTCAGTTTTCACTTTACCTGTAGTGTGGGGAGGCTAATGTCCACTAGTTATGGTTGGTGAAAGGTCAATTCACTTTGTTTCTAAAGAGTTCCCCCACACAACTTGGGTTGGAAATAACCTGTCATTTAGCACATTTGAAATATGGTAGGAAATTGTTGATGAAAGGGTGAAGAGTCTCTTGGTGGGGATGGGGGAGGAGGGTTTCTGGAGGAAAATCATAAGGTTGGAAAACTCTTTATGCTCTTCAGGTTCTACTCAAAAAATAAATCCAGCTGAGAGAAGAATAATTGACTCTTGGCCTTTAATTAGTCTCTATGTTAGGATTGAGATGGTCAAAATGTTGGGGATTTGAGGGCTTTTTGGTTCTCAATTGCTTTGTCGATATGTGCTTGTGTTTTGTGTTTTTTTGTTTAAAAAAATCTTTGTATTGAAATTTAAACTAAAGCTACAAGAGGAGAAGATGGAGATCCGTACAAAAACTCCATTCTAATAACATAGAGCAATAAAGGAAAAGATAAAAATAAACCAATTATTTTTCAACCTAGGGTAAAAGGAAAAGAACAAGAGGAAGGGAAGAGTAGCTCCTGCCTTCTCTCCTATAGGCTCACATAGAAAAGGTGGGATAGGATGGTTTTCAGATAGAAATTTTCTTTTAGAAAAGAAAGTTGGGAGACTGCCTTGTAGATGTTTGTGTATTTGATGTCTGGTGCTATACTCGAAAAGACAAATCCAATATTGTTCACACAAACCCTCTTCTTTTGTGGAATAACTTTCATCACAAAACCTGTCTCCCGAGGTTTACAGATCCTTATGAAAAATTCCCAAAGTCTGTCGTACCTCAGATGCCAAAAGATGCACCAGGCCATCTAGGACTTGGCTTCAACTTCACATGCCACTAATATTTCACCCAACTGTATGCCTTCTTTTCACCCCAATGGTAACTCCATTTTCCACACAAAACCATCCTCCTTGTACCCTTTATGGCAAAGAGTACATTAATAACTCATTTTCTCAACCAAATTTCTCCTAACAGTTCCAAACTTCAACATTAAACCTATCCAAATTTCATTTCAGTTCACCTTAAAGTTACAGCCATTGCACACAAGCTTAGACTCTCACCCATCATAAATTATACATCTCTCCAGAAAAATATCACTTAAAGGCAAAGACAGCATTATCACTTTTGATGAGATTCATAAGCTTTTATTGTTCTGCATTATTGTCCAAAACAGTTGCTGCTACAACTGATAAATGACCACACCACCTTTCCTTAATTCCAAACCACAATCTTTATTATTATTATTATGGGCAATTACAAACCACAATCAATTACCCTGGGATGATTTCTGCATACAAGCTAAGCTATTTATAGATATAAAATGCTTTCTTTCTTCCAAAGCTCTTTTTTTTTTTTCTTTTTAATGTTTTTTTTTTTCAGAAGGTATGAGTAAAGGTAGGTTTAGCAACAATGAAAAAGATGGGTGGTGCTAAATTCAAGATATGTGGTCCAAGGATTATGAATGGCCATAGCTCAATAGTCCCACTAATACAATGATGCAGAACCCCAAAAGTAGGAAAAGTTTTGGACCCCACTTTTACCTTGGCCCTTTCCATTCTATTCATTTCTTTTCTTTTCCCCACTCTGCCATTCTGTGAGCCCCCATATCAGATGTCACCTGCATTCCGGCAGGCAACCGGTAACTTTCTTGGTGGATTACCGGATATTGGAGGTTTTTGGGTTCTGGAGCTGCTCTCTCAATCCAGCCCATCACGTTTGGTTGCTGTCAGGTAAAGAGGTAGCAGTGGGTGGGTGAGGAGACAAATGATTAGGGTTTGAGAGGTTTTGCTATACTACTCAATGTTGTCTTGGCTGGTATCATGGGGCATCAGAGGTGAGGCAGAATTTTGCTGCAAGACTTTGTTTGGTGCTTGTGGATACGCACGGAAGGGTTTTAAGAATTGCTTAGTCAGATTTTATAAAAGTAAGAGGAAATACTTCTCAAAGGATTACACAAAAACAATCTTGCAAATTGATGTATCATCCAATTCATCAGATTACAAAATTACATTTATTGTCAAGTAGATCTAATGAATCAAATCAAACCACTTCAATTTTTTAAATTACTTTTGTGTAGATAACACTAATATAACGCACATCAGCTTGTAATTTTTTTTCTAGAGCCTCGTTTAGATATAAAAACGGTTTTATCTCATCTCATTTTATAATTATAATTTTTTTAAATTTTCATACAAAATATAATAAACAATTCAACTTTTTCAAATCTCAAAACAATAATAATATTAAAAAATAATATTCTAACAATATTTTATTCAACTTTTAACTTTCATATAAAATCATTTCATTTAATCTCATCTCACTATCCAATCAGGGCCTAAATCTCTTTATAGATCTAATACTTTTTTGAACTTTTAATCAAGGTTAATGTCAAATTACGCTGGGTTTTGCTTTCACTTTAATTATCCCTTTTTTCTTATTACTAGAGAAAAACTTTTGTAAATTCTTCATTATTGAGCATATATCCTACTTGTGAGGAACCGCCAATAATAAAAAGCTACCATAAAATATCTATGGAAAGTCACCTTAAATGGAGAAAGCTACTCTTCACCAGCAAATTCAAGCCATGCATCGATCCTTCTTTCACATTTGGCCATCCAAACTACTGAAATTAGTCAAAAAAAAGAAAAAAAAAAAAGGAAAAAACTAAGATGTAACAAAAAGTTACTAAAAATTCAGCCAAACAGAAACTAGTCATGTAGCTAGCCCAAACCATTTTATTGTATATTATTTGGAGAGTTGGCGCGTTAAAACCTAAACATACCACTTATTAAGTTATTATATAGCTCTTTTTTTATAGTTATGATTTTTTTTAAAAGTATTTTTTTTATACTAGTTGATAACCCCATATGGTTCACAACAGAAAAATTATATTTTTAAGTCGATGTATAGAGTACACCTAATAAAATACTTCTGTGACATAATTTGATTAAAAAGATAAATTTTAAAATTTCTTACAACAATGGCAAGTTTGATTTCTTCTCAAGTATTTATACATGGAAAGTCACTTTAAATGGAGAAAGATATTGTTCACAGCAAAGTTTTGAGTACTTGTAGTGAAGTAGCCAAAGTTAAAAAATCAGTTAAAATTTGAGATGAAATGAGTTGAGATAAAAGTTGAAAGTTGAATAAAAATATTATTAAAATATTATTTTTTAATATTATTATTATTTTAAGATTTAAAAAAATAAATTTTTTTATTATATTTTATGTAAAAATTTATAAAAATTATAATGAAGAAATGAGATGGTTTGAAAGCCCCTATCAATCCAAACTTTTTTTTATCACTTGACCGACAAAATCTACACTGCCCATTTCATAAAACTTTTTTTTTGCACTTGTAAGTTGTTGTGTTTTAATTCGTGTGATTTTTTTAAAAAGGAATAAATATTCCTATTACTGTGAGAATAAAAATAAATAAAAATAATTTTTAAATAAAAAATTTGGTACTGGGTATTGATGAAAAGTGACTAATTATAATAATAAAAAAGTGAATTCTCTAACTAAATTTTAACAAAATTTTTCCTAACTTCGCCTAAAGGCATCGATCCTTCGCATTTGGTTAGTCAGATTAGTAAACATTTATGACCAAAAAATTCCAGAAATGTGCCAAATTGGTCATGTAAATAGCACAAACCATTTTATGACATTTTTATATATTTTGTATGGTTTCACACACGCACACATATATGGAAAATTCTATTAATCATATTATTACCTCACTTTCATCCCACTAAGTATGGTGTGGTATATTTATTATCATTTGAATAATCATTTATTAATCATTTATTAGTAGGATGATAAATATGACACATTTTACTTAGTAGAATAAAAATAATATGAGTGTGGTGTATAGCATTACAATTTACTATATATATATATATAAACGCACCAGTTACAATGTGATTTGTTTTCTAAAATTTCACATTAGTAGTATATTTAGTGTAGCCGTAAACAAACTTGCGAGTATATGTTTATTTTATTTTATTTCAATTTGGGCTAAATTATCTATTGAAATTTATTGGCCATATGAGTAATGTCATTGAAAATTGCAATTTTTATAAGAAAATTATTGATAGAATTTCAAATTACAATCAAGACTAACATACACAAATAATGCAACTTTAAAGCAATTATCCAATGTCCATCCAAAGTAATTGTGACATAAATTTGTCACAATACACTATAGAATTAAGTACGACCAATAACCAAGGAGTAAACAGTTTAGCCAATTCATAAATGATAAGATCACAAACTCAATGGGTAGATGGTGTTTTATTCGGAAGATCATAAATATCACTACATATGCTTGGCAGAAATGGATAAAAAAAAGTTATAATTATGATGAAAAAGTTAATATATGTTTAGTTTTATCATATTTTTGTATAAAAAATTAAAAAAAAAACTCAATTGTTAGACAACTTAAAAATAATTTCAATTCTAAATCAGTTGGAATCAGCTCAAATCGATATGAATCAACTTAAAAAGTTCAATCAAATCGATTCGGTTTCAAACCGATTGAATTTGAATCAGCTTGAATCAAACTATTTTTTCGAGCCTTGCAGCTTCCATGACTACAATAAGAAAAATTATATTATCAAGCAAGTGCAAAAATACACATAGTAAAGTGCTTACATAATATTATTTGATTTTAAAGATAAATTTTAAAATTTAAATCTTACAAATCAAATCTTACAATTTAAGCGATATAAATAATATGTTCTACACACCAGTTTGATAATATAATAACTCCAACAATAAACCCTCGTGGCAGTCCCCTCCTGCATTTTTGTTTGGGGTACCCAACTCCCTCATCTTATATTCCTACTTTACTTTTAATACACTCATGGTGATCATTGAAAGAAGTTATGGCCAACAACTAAGAGCACAAACATGTACCAAATACATATAATGAACGAAAAACCTTAGTTGTGTTGTGTACAGTGTACTTGGATGAAGTACGTACCCTTGATTGGTTCACTGCTTGTTCAATTACTTTGGTAACTATAAACTGTAACCTTCATAGTTATTTATGGAAGAACAGCTACTGTTCACCAGCAAAGGCATTATCATTATCATCCTGACTGCACTGAACGGAATTTATGCACTAGATCCGGAAGTTGAGAGTATCCTCGAGGCTGAACTGTTCATCACTAGAGTGGTTCATTCACGGTTGAAACTATTTATATCACTCACGGCAAGCAACCACCTCAACCTTTATATTAGATGTTTGCTTGAATTGCTCGTTTAAGAGCACTGGCAATTACTCAAAAAAAATAAAAAAAAGAGCACTTGGCCATTGTCAAGTGTAAATTTTGACTAGAATTTAAAATTTTGGTTATAGCTAAAATTTTTGGAGAGATTAATCCACGTTGGATTAATCATGTTAAAATCAAAATAGTAATAAGATATTATATATTTTAATAATATTTAAAAAATTGAATATTTTGTAAATACACTTGTATTAGTATTAAGATTTAATTTAATATTAAAATACAGAAGTAGTTGGATGGAAAATAATAAAATATTGATTTGATCTTTCTACAATGACTCTCCAAATATGACTAGGGGCCCTAAATTACTGTAGCTAAAAGTTTCACAAATATTCATCTAGCTAGTCCAAAGCAGAAATCTTAACTCAAAAAAAGTTAAAATTTAGATTGCTTCGTTCACTTTCACAAAATATATATTCTCATCTCATTTAATCATTATAATTTTTTTAAAATTTTATATAAAATAAAATAAACTATTCAATTTTTTTAAAATTTAAAATAAAAAAAATATTAAAAAAATATTTTATTTTTAATTTTTATCTCAGTTCATCTCATTGCATCTTATTTGTAAAAACAAACGAGACAAACTTGGCTATGGTTAGTGCTCTAAGGATTGCTACTTTAACGATTCAAAAAAGCTTAAACCGTATAACAACTTTAAAAATATTAGTTAAAATTATAATTAGAGTATTTAGAAACATTACGAAGGACAAGATCTTCTCCCTCTATCATAGGTGGCAGAATTTAAATCTCACATTTTCTAATTGAATTTGACTATGACGTTATTTGTAATCATTTGTTATAATTAGAGTAATCTAAAATCATTAAACAGAAAGAACTTATTACTTTAAAGGAATATGAGATCGTATTCATCACCTTCCTATACAATTCACAAGTACTGTACCTCAATTGCTAAGATGGGAATTATGAAGCACCAAAAAATATACAAGCAATTATGATAGTCCTTAGAGTAGTTGAAGCCGCATTTTGGAGGCATTTCATCCCTCATAAATTCATAATGTTCATATGTTTTGCAAAGTAATACATTCGTTTTGCACCCATTTTTCTTCTTTGCCAATGATATGGTACATGTACTACCTTTTTGTAGTGTAACCATATATATATTGGATGGGATATTTCTCCCACCGTAGGATCGGCCCTGTGCGCGTACGGTCTCGAGGCCTTGATCTAGGCACATCTAGTCCGACACGATATCGTAAAGAGAAGGCCCCGGCTCAGGTGACGTGCAAAAATTCATGTCACATTAAATGCGCCGACATGGAACGCAAGCCTGTAATCCTCACTGAAGATCCTGTTGCTGACAAGAGATTGCCGGAATAAATGTACCAATATGACAATTTGAGTAGGCAAGACCCCGATAAGAAGAATATAAATCATAAAAGTTGGAAATGAAAATAAGTTAATCACTCTGAACTTACTCTCTGCTCTTTCTCTCTTCTCCCCAACACTTGATATCTTCTGATTTTGGCATTGGAGGTGTCAACCACACACCCGACCACCGCATTCTCCTCTTTTATAGGCATTCGAAATGATTCGAGACTGGTGGTTACAAAACACGTTTTAACAGTTAGCGCCATTAGTAGTATATTTAGTTTAGTCGTAAACAAACTTGCAAGTATATATTTATTTTGTTTTATTTCAATTTGGGCTAAATTATCTATTGAAATTTATTGGCCACGTTAGTAATGTCATTGAAAATTACAATTTTTTTAAGAAAATTATTGATAGAAATTCAAATTATAATCAAGACTAACATGCACAAATAATGCAACTTTAAAACAACTACCTAATGTCCATCCAAAGTAATTGTGACATAAATTTGTCACAATACAGTGAATACACTATAGAATTAACTTATTAAGTACGACCAACAATCCAAGGAGTAAACAGTTTAGCCAATTCATAAATGATAAGATCACAAATTTAATGGGTAGACGGTGTTTTATTCGGAAGATCACAAATA
The DNA here is from genome assembly GCA_029856935.1 of Cyclocarya paliurus. Classification (NCBI taxonomy): domain Eukaryota; kingdom Viridiplantae; phylum Streptophyta; class Magnoliopsida; order Fagales; family Juglandaceae; genus Cyclocarya; species Cyclocarya paliurus. Next base: position 10,204,957 of record CM056945.1, on the reverse strand, counting down.
TCACTACATATGCTTGGCAGAAATGGAAAGGTTTATTTATTTATAGTATTTATGGAAAAAAGACACTTTAAATGGAGAAAGCTACTCTTCGCCAGCAAATTAAAGGTATGGATCATTCAAATTTGGCTATCCAAAATATTCAAAGATTTATGACCAAATTAGCATGTAACAAAAAGTCACAAAAAACTAAACCACATAATAATGTGTTTTTTAATGTAGTGAAATTGAAAACTTCCCTTGATAGCATCAAAACAATTGGTTCGAAAAATCAGAATTGGGTAAGAACTGGTTCCAACAAACTGAATCGGTTGATTCATAATGATTTTGAATCAATCGATTCATAACGATTATGAATCGGTTATTTCAATAATGATAAAAAAAATATTAAAAATCATATATATGCAATTTAAGCATTTAATATCATGTATAAAAAAGTATAAATATAAATTCATTGACTGGTTTCAATAAAATTATGATATGAATCCAAAAAATTTCAATAAACATGTAATTTATGTATTTAACCTCAATTGTTGACTTTTTTTTTTTTACCTCATATACGAAGAAGATAAAGACCATTAAGTTATAAGCACATGAAAAATGTAGTATTTTATGTATAACCACAAGTTTAATACAAAATACTCATTCACCTCATGATTATTTTTGTTCAACTAAAGAAAATAAAGAAATGCACGTTTTATCTTTCATTTTTTATGCGATTATTATTGAATATAATGATGAAAAAGTTCATATATGTTTAGTTCTATCATATTTTTGTATAAGAAATTGATCAAAAAAAAAAAAACTCAATTGTTAGACAACTTAAAAATAAATAAAATTCTAATTCGATTGGAATCAATTCAAATCAATCTGAATCAGCCTAAAAAGTTCACTAAAACCGATTCGGTTTCTGACTGAGTTAGCTTGAATCAAATCGTTTTTTCGAGCCTTGCGGTTTCTATAGCTGCAATAAGAAAAGTTATATTATCAAATTGGTGTATAAAGCACATATAGTAAAGTGCTTACATAATATTATTTGATTTGAAAGATAAATTTTAAAATTTGAATCTTACAAATCAAATCTTATAATTTAAGTAATGTAGATTAATTATGTGCTCTATACACTAATTTGATAATATAATAACTCTGACAACAAACTCACTCTTTGCTGCATTAAATGCGCCACTATGGCAGTTTGAGTAGACAAGACCCCGACAAGAAGAATAAAAATCATATAAAAGTTCGTAACGAAAGTAAATTAATCACTCTAAACTCTCTATTTTCTCTTTCTCTCTTCTCCTCAACATTTGATATCTTCTAACTTTAACATCGAAGGTATCACATACACACCCGATCACCACATTCTCATCTTTTACAGACCTTCGAAATGATTCGAGATTAGTGATTACAAAACACTTTTTTACAGTTGGGGCCATTTGTGGGATTTGAGTTACTTTGATCTAACAACATCAGCGTGTCTTTTGTACCCCAGTTACGACCGACTACTGAATGGCTCACATTCAGAAAGCCCTCCCGGCCAATTGGAGAGCTATACACGCAGAAGTAGAGGAGTAAACGACAAGGCCAACTACGGGAGTAGAGGAGCTCGAGATCGCCGAATCAAGGAAGCGCACGACAGAACCAGTTTAGGTTGTCCTGCTAGTTCTACCTTCATGTCTTGAACTCATCGACCAGGAGGTGGTAACTCGGGATGAGTGGAATCTGAAATAGAGAGAGGCCGATGAGCCTCTAGAGCTGATATCCCTAGATGTCATACGTTCAGAGAGGAGGGTGAGAACTCTTGGCAAACCGCTTCCATTGTGAGAAACTTCCAACCCTCTCTCTCCTAACACAAAAAATAACTTCTTAAACCCATCCTTGACACTGGAGAACCATTATTCAAGGCAAGCAACCTGAGACCTAGGTTGGGACTTGAAACTACACACCTTGCTCTTAGGATATTCTTTGGCTCCATTACGCAACACCCTACGCCAAACAATGCAACAAGACATCAATATTCTACAAGCGTTAGGGTAAAGCTGCATCGAGGCTAGTCGAACAAAACCTAAATTGTCTCGAACGGGTCCGCAAAAAGTGAGTCATAATCCTTTCGAGAACATCATGGGGTACAAAGCCACATTCTCGACGAACCACTCTAAGTCCACGACACCTTGATGGGTTCCCCACACCTCTAGAGTAATGTAGTCTGATACTCCAAACGAGGCGCAAACAACATTCAGATCTGAGCGAAGTTGATGCAGTCCAGTGGTATCCCTCGAAATACTTGGAAGCGTCACGGGACGTGCATCCCAAGTAGGGCTGTAAGCGGACCGACCGGACCGGACTGAGACCGGACCTAGTTCATTCGGTCCGGTCCACGGTCCGAATTTAATAGGACCGAATTAATTCGGTCTAGTCCACGGTCCATGTGTTTTTCAGACCGGACCGGACCGAACCTAAAAAAAAAATTATATATATAATTAATTATATAAATTTCGTCTAACATAATCCTATCACTAACTAATATATAATTATACCATATTATAATTAAGTATAGACTATAGTTATACATTTATACTTATACTAATATTACTAATATATAGCTATACTATATTACTAATAGTCTAATACTTTATACTAATTCTATTATATAGTTATACTAATCATGATTCATAATAACTAATCACTATAAGTCTATAACTATATATATTTAGTATCAATATATTAATATATTCTTTAATGTATTATTAATACTATTAAGTATTAAGAGTTATAGTATAAATTAATTTAGTATTGTAAATAAATTTTTTTATTAATTGATGTGAAAAAAGAAAAAAAAAAAAAAGGGGCCGGACCGAATGGACCGAACCGGACCGGACCGGCCCGTTTACACCCCTAATCCCAAGTTTTAAAGGGGGCCTTCGGGACACAGCGGATACGATTCTCGAAAAAAGAGACAAGAAGCCTTTTTGGGGACATAACGGTTTAGGCGTCGTTGAAGGACAGGAAAGAAGAACGAGGAAAGGGAAAGCACAGGAACAATGGAAAGGAAACAAATGAGAGTGTGGGATGGGAAGGATCACTGGCCTAAACTAAGGGTACAATTAGGCTTACTGAACCGATTGGAGATTTCTAAAGGAAAGGTGACAAGTGTTAGACAAGGTGGGATGCCAGAAACGAGGCCCATAACTCCAGTTGCACGATTGTACATGGAAGACAAATTTTCGCATGTTATCCTAGTCATAGGCTTGTGAGCTATAACGGGCATTAGTCATGGAGGCATGGAAATGTCGCGAAACAAAAAGAATAATTTCCACCGCTCACACTGTAAGTCTTGGAGGGATAACTGGATGGGGTATTTCTCCCTCCATAGGATCGGGCCTGTGCCTGTAGGGTCTCTGGGCCTTGAATCGGACGCATCTAGTCCGACTTGATATTGTAAAGAGAAGGCCCTAGCCCAAGTGACACGCAAAAAGTCACGACATAAATGCATTGGCATGGAGCATGAGCCTAGAATCCTCATTGAAGATCCTGTTGTTGACAAGAGACTATTGCGTTTTGCTGCATTAAATGCGGCAGTATGGCAGTTTGAGTAGTCAAGACCCCGACGAGAAGAATATAAATCATAAAAAAGTCATGGTCTTGTCTATTCAGACCCAATTTTTAATCACTCTTAACTGACTCTCTGCTCTCTCTTCTTCCCAACACTTGTATCTTTTGATTTTGGCATCAGAGGTGTCACGAACACACCTGACTACCACATTATCCTCTTTTACAAGCATTCAGAACGATTCCAGACTGATGGTTATAAAAAACGCTTTAACATATATAATTATCCGGTCATAACTTAAGAGAGTTCTTTTTTTTTTTTTATAGCAAACATAGTACTTTGTATTCATTAACAGCTGCAAATTACATCATAGATTCCGACCAAACAATTTGAGAGATACATTCAGGGAACGAACATAACTGAAGAGAGTTGTTGCATACGGAAAGTCCATGCAAAATGCTTATCAAAACTTATTTTCACCTAATTTGAAAACTTTGGATTCGCTGTTGTGTTTCTGATATGGGAAAATCAACACCATTGGTCCTCCTGTCAGATATGTATACTCATCTTAGGGTAGTACGTACGTGCTGACTAAAGTAAGGAAGGTACCAACGACTGCGTTTTATGCAACTCAATTAATGGATTTTGGTACTATAATTGTAAGCCATAATAAGAAAATCCGATGGAATTTTTCCTCCTCTTATTTTTTAAAAATAAATGGGATTTGCAGTATTATAGCATATTTAAGATGAGTAATGCTGGTTATAATTTTAATGTATCTAACATTACATTAAAATATCAAACGGCTATAGATCAAACATTTTATGGATAAAAATGGAGAAAAATACGAAGAATTTGGAAAAAAAAAGTGAGAGAGAGAGAGAGAGAGAGAGAGAGAGAGAGAGATAATTTTTTTAAAAATGCTAAAATCCGATAAAAAAAAATGTCAATGGAGAAATAAATCGGAACCTCTCGAACTCTCGGAAGGGGCGGAGAGTTTACAAGAAGGGGGGGGCTTGGAAGTCTTTCTCTTTATTCTTTATTGTCAGAGCAGTGGCAATTAGATAATTGTCAAAGTCTAAAAATTTGATTAAAAATTGAGATTTTGGTTAAAGTCAAAGTTATCGAGGAAATTAGTTTATATTAGACTATCTATCACAAAATTAAAATAATAATATAATATTATATATTGTAATACTAATTTTTTTTATATTTTGAAAATACGCTCCATATCAAGAATTTAAACTTACTTAAAATTATTGTTTCTCAATTATTTTTTTCCTCAACCTAATTATCCAACATATTATAACATTATTTACAAAAAATATTTCCTAGACATAATTGGGTGATATCTATCTATTGTCAATAATTTCAATTTGTGAATAAGAAGAGAAAAGACCATTGTTGATTATTTGTGAATAAAATATATGTTTGATGAGTGAATAGTAACACTTAAATTTTGAAAATTCTTTTAAAGTTACTGTAACTCAAAATCTGAAGGTTTTTAACTAGTCAAATGCAAATTATTTATACAAAATTTAATTATATTTTGGATTTGACATTTGGCTAATTTAATGGGAGTTTTTTTTTTTTTTTTTTAGGTCAGGAACCTCTCCAAAGCAAGGCCCTTCGGACCCATTATTGTAGAGTAAATTCCGGTCCCGTACACCACACTCTCGAAATTTAATGGGAGTTCTCTCAACCATCTTTTGTCTTAAATGGAATAAAATCCTATTGTTTCTCAAGATCCTTTCTTCTAATTCCTGAAAACTTTGAAAACTCCAAACAAAATGTTGGGCAGATGTGTGTTTTCCTTTAAAAAATACAAAAAAATGGTATCAAATTTAAAAAAAAAAAAATACAAATTTTCTGTTTCCATTTTCTTTTATAGGCTTTGTGTTGATGATTGGAAATCTTATTTATATTAGATAATAGAGATCCAAATAATATTTGGAGGGAAAAGAATATTTTTATTTTTATTTTTAATTATAATTGCCTTTCGTAAATTATCATATTTCTTTTGAAAGTGGTAGGTTCAAGTATTAAAACAGGTTAATTTTATTGGTTTATTTTTAAAATATCCATATGAAATACCAGTCACGTAACCTAAATAAGAAATATTTAGAATATATATATATATATATATATATATATATATATATATATATATATATATAAACAATTCTACTTATCATCCTTATAGACACATAATTTTTTAATTTTTAATTTTTTTTTTACTAAATGTGCAGTGCATGGATAATGAATAGAAGAACTTAAATAATTTATAAATAATAAAACTAAAAAAAATTAAATAAAAAAATATAATATGTAATGTGCGTGAATGATGAATAACAAAACTCAATTTATATAAAGAATACTTTCAGTATGATATTAAAATATTTTGTTTACAATATTTTACAAAAAAAAAAAAAAAACATTGATAATCTTGAAGCATTACCAACTTTCAAAAAATCATCTGGCTGAGAAAATTCATAATCCCACACCTAAAGGGCTTCAACTTGTGACAACAAAAACACAAAAAACTCTTGGGATCTCACGATTTCCTTTTTCTTTTCTGCTGGCATATGGTTTGCAACCAAACACACATAAAAAGCTTCAGATAGCGCAGGCTTATAAATGAAGCTCAGTTACCCGTACAGAACTTAAAAACCCCGTTACACTTGCTTAAGAAGAGCCTCGCCCAATAAAATGAGACCAAACCTTGTCCCTTGGGGTTCATCCACATAGTCGCTGCCCCCCATTCCCAACACACACACACAGAGGACACATTCAGACACCAGCACACAAACTTAGCAGAGTGCGACACACTGAGAGAGCAAATCCAAATGGTTGAGACAGAGGCTGATCCCTGTCCCATGCTTTTCAGTGTCTCAAGGGGCCATTTTTGAGCTTTGTGGGTCTAGTGGGAAGGCGTTATAAGGGTCAGAAATAGTTGTGGTGGAGATGAACAGTAGTGGGGGTGGTGGAGGAGGTGGCGGTGGGGGTGGTGGGGCTGGGAATGGGGTGGGGACAGTAATGGTGGGAGGGATGAGGTCACCTTTTACAGCGTCACAATGGCAGGAGCTGGAGCACCAAGCTTTGATCTTCAAGTATATGATGGCTGGTTTACCTGTGCCACCTGATCTTGTGCTCCCTATTCAGAAAAGCTTCGAGTCCATTTCTCATAGGTTCTTCCACCACCCCACCGGTAAGTCAATCTCTCCCTCTCTCCCCCCTAAAGATTTATTGGTTTGATTCGGTTTCTGGGTGTGTGATTTCATTTCAAGAATCTCCCTTTTCGTATTTTTTAACCATAAAAATCAGTGCTTTGCGTTTTTTCATTTCTCTTCGTTGTTTGTTTTGACAAGCATAGAGAACCGTTTCAGATGGGTTTTTTCTTTTTTATTGAGAAACAAAACATTTTGTGATAGTAAACAGGGAGTTTTGTGGTTATTGATGTACATTCAGAAAAAAAGTTATTATTGATGTACCGGATATGTCAGTGTTTTTGTTAAATGGTCTTACAATCTATTTTATCTCATTTTGGAAGTACAGTGAGCAAACAAAAGAATATTTTCATCAGTTTCATTCCCATGTGGCAGATGAGGGAATACCCGTGAGCCCATGAATCCGTTGACTTGAATTTCAGTTGGGGCTTGACTATGCCATAATCATCCAACTCCTTCATGGGCAAAAGCTTTACTTTTATTTCTTGGCATTTGGTTTTATTTTTTTAAAAGAAAATGGTATTTCATTTCATCTTGCTTTGCAATTAATGTCATCAGAAAAACATTTCTAATCGAGGTCATTGCTGTTTGTTTCCAGAGTTTGATTAGACGATTTCAATATAACTATTTCCTAGTTCTTCTACTACTACTCCAGAAACTGCATCTGGTGGTGTCTCCATTTCCCTAATTGTTCGAGCTACGTTCTTCCTCTACTTATAGCATATATACATAATGTATATTTTGATAAGCATTTTTTTTTTTGCTAAGTTATATTATATATACACAGAAACGGTACAAATAATGGGTTCTTATGCATCTGAAAGCAGGGCTTGTTATTATATTGACTTTCCAGTCATTTTGTATTCATATTCTTTGGTTGGTTTTGTGATTGTCGCTATATATATAAAAAAAGTATTCTCCCCGAGGCCATTGCCATGTTCTCATTTCTTTATCATGCTCTTTTGCTTATGTAAGTTGTTGATATCAGAAGATTTTTTTTGGCTGATCCTATCCTTCTCTTCAGCAATTTTTTAACCACCCTCCTGATATTGTCGAAGTTTGGTCTATAAAGTGTGTCACTTTTAGCCTAATATATTATCCTTGTGACATTTTGCTGATGGTATATTAAATTTTATATCACTTTTGATATCTGGTTAGCAATATTGATAGATGGTATATTTAACATTTGGGTATAATTTTGCAGTGGGCTATTGTTCCTTCTATGGGAAGAAGGTGGATCCGGAGCCAGGACGATGCCGGAGGACTGATGGCAAGAAGTGGAGGTGTTCCAAAGACGCGTACCCGGACTCCAAGTACTGTGAGCGCCACATGCACCGTGGCCGCAACCGTTCAAGAAAGCCTGTGGAATCGCAAACCATGACACAGTCATCATCGTCTACTGTGACATCACTGACTGTTACTGGAGGCAGCAGTGGAAATGAGAGCTTCCAGAGCCTTCCGTTGAGTGCCTTTGGTAATCCCCAAGGCGCCAGTTCTGGAACCAACCAATCCCAATATCATTTGGACTCTATTCCGTTTGGAATCCCAAACAAAGATTACAGGTATCACATTCCCTGCAATTTGCTTTTGCTCCAATTGTTTGCTTAGATAGCGTAGGGAAAGGAAAGAAATCGACAGTTTTGAATTCTTCAATTACATGAGAAATAAAATTCCACATTTGAGCTCATAGGACTCTATGGATATGAACTTCAGATTTCAGTAGTTTGGAAGCACCAAAATATATCGACAAACTGTTCCATGGTTCTAATATTTTTTTTCTTTTCTCTCAGTTTTGAGTTGTAGTGCAAGTTATTGTAATTATTTCCACATTGTTGTTGGATATCTCTGCATCGTTGGACTCTTTGTTGGCCTTTAGACCAATTACTTAGAGATACAAATTGTGGGATTGCTTAGCTGTTAGAATTGTCACCTGATCTTAGTGCTATTTGGGCCCATACTGTTGAAATTCTGGGGTGAGAGTGAAACCGGGTCTTCTGCCATCTGGGTAATGGAGATGTTAAAGATACTTTTCAATTTGCTGTCAGATCCAGGGTTCTGGGCCCTGATGTCCATAAGGATATTTCTCTAGGAGTTTTTAGGCTTTTACATAGGGAGATGGTTTTTGACAGTGTTATTTTTGGTCTGGTTCTTTGCCTTCTGTTTTTTTTTTTCTTTAAAATTTCTTGTAGAGGTCTGACAACCATTTGACATGGTCCTTGGCATTCTTGTGCCTGGGAAGGTGCCTTCTGTCTACAGTCTCTGCATAAGGGGAATGATGGGAATGATTGGCCTTTGCAGAATTTTGATGTCCAAAGTATTGCCTGGAATATGTGGAAGAAAGGAATGTGTCGGTCTCTTCCTGGATTGTGGTGATTCTAAAGTTGGTTATAGAGAGTTGATAACTTTTTTTCTTAAATTCTCAATAAATTGGTTAGTGTCTGCCATATATCACTTAAGTTATGGTTTTTTATCTTTTTTTGGATCGGAAGCTATAGTTACCTTTAATGTGTCCAAACTTATGTTCTATTCCTATATGTGATCATTCTGCCTGACATTTGATATCTGCTTTGTTTGGTACTTAAACATATCACTCGTTAGGAAAGCTTTAGCCATTAAAATTGCTATTGGGTCTAGCGTTTGTTGGGTCCATTCCTGAATTTGTGTGGCAGGAGTAATATGGGGTGATGGATATGTTGCATAAACTTTTTGATTTCTGCAAGGTTCAGGCTTCTGGGCCCTAATGTCCACAAGGATAGCTGTTGAAATCCAACGTTTTTACAGTGTGTGTAAAATTGCAGAAATCTGACAAGCATTCTGAAATTTTCATGAGCCTGCCAATTAATGGCATCTTATTGATCTTCTGCAAGTGCAGTCTCCATCAATATATATTATATGTATGTGTGTGTGTATGGGAAGAGTGGGTTCATGGGTCTGGCAGAAATTTTATTTTAAAAGTATAAATAGCTTCCAGGTTGAAAAAGGGAAGCGACTCGCACCATTTAAACTATTTGGTCTGTGCCTACAAAAGATCACTCTCCATAAGTCTTACTGTTCGAGTTTATGAATGGTAATAAATTATTATATCCCTGACCTAGTCCACATTCCTTTTTACCTTAATTTTTTTTTACCTACCTACTTGTCTGATCAAAGCCTTTTTTCCCCCTTAACCCTTAACTCGTATTCCTTCTTCTTTTATGGTTTTTCTTCTCATTCAATAGAGAGAAAACAATTTATTATTTTTTTTATGAATAAGAAAAAAAATTTATTTGCTTTATTTCCACAATTAAATTGTGGAAGAAGAACCTATATAGCTGTGCCTCTCTCCACCTTTCTGCTACTCAGTCCTTCTAATTTGTATCATCATACTTTTCTGTCAATTGTTGGTTTGGTTATAAGTGTGAAACGATCATAGTCGTGCAACAATGCAGACAGAAATTTAATTACTATTAGAACTCGTTTCTTGTTTGGAACCTAATGTAAGGATGCAATTGATAAATTTGATGTTGAAAAGGGCCAAGTACAATGGTTTTTGAAGAACTGTTATAAAGATATCTAGACTTTTCCAATGGTGTAAGAGGAATGCCAGCAATTTTCTTCAGATCCCTCAAGAAATATTTTTATTCATTATCATTATAGTATCTACAAAGTAAGCTGCTTGGACATTAATCCTTATTAATTCATCCCACGCACCACTTCTATAAGGGGCATCTCGGGCATTAGTCCTTCATGTAATATGTTGCATTTCAAGGCAAGAAACCTTAGTTGCCAAAGGTTTAAGAAGGAATATATTATACTTGGAATTCGGAATTTGCCAATGTTTTCTTTACTGATCAAAACAGGAAAAAAGAAAAAGAAAGGAATTTTCCAATGTTTTCTGATATTTTGAGATGACAATACCTTGTACTGCACTTTACATCATTACTACCTTAAATGATAGACACATCATATAGCAGCAGTTTCACTCCCTTACTTGTGTATGTATGTATTGGCCCCTTTTGTTTTCTCCAAGAACATATTTTTAGTTATATAATCTCGAAGGAAGATTTGTTAAATCAATAAGCTGGGTCTATTTATCAATGGAAACGCACAGGTACCTTCAGGGACTTAAACCTGAGGCAGGTGAGCATAGTTTCTTCTCTGATGCATCAGGAAGCAATAGGAATCTCCAGATGGACTCACCACTAGACAACACATGGCCTTTAATGCCGTCCAGAGTTGCCTCATTTCCGGATCAAAACCCAGTGACAATTCCATGTTACAGAATGATTATCCCCAGCACTCTTTTTTCAGTAGTGATTTTGCCTTGGGAGAACCTGTGAAACAGGAGGGTCAGTCTCTTCGACCTTTCTTTGACGAATGGCCTAAAACTAGGGAATCTTGGTCTGGTCTTGAGGATGAGAGATCCAATCAGACCTCCTTCTCCACAACTCAGCTCTCGATATCCATTCCAATGACAACCTCAGACTTCTCTGCAACGAGTTCTCAGTCTCCACATGGTGAGTTTCAATCTATAGGACTGTTTCCTGCAAATATCTATTTTTCTGAATTCTTTCTTGAAACTACTGTGTTGCAGAGAATTGAGAGGAGCACGGTTTACAATTTTCTGCAGCCGTACCATGAAAAAGCCCAGACAAGTTTTAGCAAGTTAAGTTGAGCAATGCCCAAAAGACTCTTGAAGTCTTTTCATTTTCCTTGGTAGCTCTATGGTTGTGGGTTTTCTGCAAGGCTGTTTGTGTAAAACTACATTTGCAAGCTCAGGGTCTGAATAAGATAAAACTGGCCGGTATGAACATTGTGGTTGTGTTAAATGAAAGAGGAACAAGTTTTTGGCTTTCCTTTGATTGCTTCCTTTCCATATACCTCTAAATAAACATTAATCAATTTTCCTGTAACACAGCTCTTATAACTGTAATTCTCTTTTAGTGGTTTGGAAACTAGCAAGCTCATCAGACATCAGGAGAGCATAATGTTTGTAGCTTTGTACAGGGATGCTTGCTTGCCTCCAATTTGGTTAGCTTAACCCACACAATTGTGTGCCACACAGAGAGAGAGAGAGAGAGAGAGAGAGGACTTCTGGTTAAACCATTGCAAAGCACTGTCCAAGGTTATATTTTATCAGATGCCAGTTATTTTGTAGGGTAGTTGAGCAATGAGATAAAAGTAACTTCTAGTGGTCCATTTCTGATGATCAGGATCCTTGCAGAGAACATAATTGATGTGCTGGAAATGTGTCTTTTGTGGTTCTATTCAACATGCAACGCGCCCCACTTTGACTATGTTAAGAAAGCACGTGGCACTTGGTCCTCCTAAACATCATCACTTTTTGCTTTTATTTTTACCTAATATTTATTTATCAGTCAGAGTAAGCATATTTTCAGAGTATTTATAAATCATCTGATATTCCAAATAACTTTAATTCTCCCATAATGCATGGCTTTTGATACCCTTTTGACCTAACTTATGTTCGACGGAGTCATCAGTTACATTGAAAGCTCCATCCTCAGGTTTGGAAGAAGGAAATGTGTCTTGTTCTAAGGGGGCGAGGACCTTTCTTTCTTTATCTCTTTGTTAAGAGTGTTGCTTCTTATAAGCATCAAATCACTTTCCGTGCTATTCTGCCAGTAGCCCCTGAATGTTACCGTTAGGACAAAATTTTATTTTATTTTTTTATTCATATTTTTCATTATTTTAAACTATTTTTAAAAAAATATACAAAAATATATTAATAATTATTTATTGATTATTAAATAAAAAAAATTTTAAAAATTTTAAAATATAAAATGTCAAAATAATGAGACAAATTGAATAGATAAAATATCATTAATCCTTCTTGTTATTCATGGGCATGCATGGCAATAGGTAGACAGTAGAGAGGCAGTAGTAGCTGGGGGGCCCGGGGGTGAAAAGCTGTAGGGAATGCTAATGCTAGAGTCCGAAATACGTGCGCATGGGGAAGTGTGGGGACCCAAAAGACAGCTGGGAGGGAGCTGGTGGCTTCGCATCACGTGGTCTGACGTGTATACGCTACTTTTTTTTTTCCTTTTCTTTTTCTTTTACCTTACAGCTTGTCCCCACCCTTTCGCTCATCCCGAGCTTTTACACCCACCACGTCATGCCCACGCCAGCTCTGTTTATTGTATTTTCAGATAGAGTTAAAGATAATTATTTTATTCAAGTTATTTCTTTTTAAATCATGTTAGAAATGGATTTTTTTTTTTTTGATGGATTAGAAATGGTTATTCAAACAAATTAGTTTTGGCGAGTTTGAGGTGATATTTGGAATCTTGGATGTTAGTTATTTCTTTAAACATCGTAGGATGTTTGGGTGGCCACTGTTGAAGAAGTGGAAATCAGAAGTGAAAAAGTTTTTTAATTTGATTTTCTTTTAATTCTATACGCTTGGTAATAATGTTTGGAGAAAAGTTTGAAAATTGAGATTCGGTTTGGATATAAGAAGTGTTTTATTTTATTTTATCTTTGTATTATAATTTTTTTAATTTTTTACATAAAATATAATAAACAGTTCAATTTTTTTAAATTAAAAATAATAATAATATTCTAATAATATTTTATTCAACTTTTATATCAATTCATCCTTTTTCAACTTACTATCTAAACGGTACCTGAGTGAAAATCAGTTAAATATATTATTGACAAACATAGTTTGTCTCGTTTGGATTTAGAATTGATCTCAATTGATCTCATCTAATTATTACAATTTTTTTAAATTTTTACATAAAATATAATAAACAATTCAAAATTTTAAAATCTCAAAACAATAATAATATTAAAAAATAATATTCTAATAATATTTTATCAAACTTTCATCTCAACTCACTATCTAAACTTCCTCTTAGTGGTCATCCCGTTTAGCTAGATTTCTAAATTAAATTGTAAGACATGCATATAATAAGATGAAAGAGGTGATGCATGTAAGATTTTGAAGATTTCTTATGCATGTAAGTCAGACTATACCTCGAGACGATTGGTTTCTCATGAGAGTCAACTTTCAATATTTCATATAGTGATAAATAGAAAATTATGTATACAGTCATGTTGCATATATCTTTTGTATGAAGTTAGCCTCCCATGTGTGCTTTTTTTTATTCATTGGCATTGGGTATCAGTGTCGACTAATCCTGGAGATGCAAACGTTAGAAGTTAATTTGTAATTTCTGTATAAGGTTTTCTGGATAAAAGAACTCCTAGTATTCCAAGATAGGACTTTCGATATTCTCGAGGTTGACTAGATGCATCTAAAAAATCTAGTCGTAACAACTTCAAAGATGGGTAGAACAGAGGAGGATGATCAAGAAATGGAGAAAAGTCCCAACAAAAACTAGGTACCTCTAGCAACCAATGTTTTGTTTGCAAAAAATCTGGTGATGGATCTAAAGAATGTTGCTTTAGATGCAGTAAATGCAAAATTCCTAATCATCCTAAATGAGATCGTTGGTACCGTGATAAACAAGAAAAAAATAATGCAAATTTTGTGAAAGACAATCAAGAAGATCAACGTTTTTACTCTTGCATGAATGTTGAACTAGAAACACAAAGCAAATGGTTTTTAGACAATAGTAACAAGAAGAAAAATATCTTGTGGGTAACAAGAAGAAAATATCTGGTGTTGGAACCAATATGCTTACCAATGAATTCGTATTGATTGAATTGTCTTTTACAAGATGTCTTCTTCTAACATATATACAAAAGCTAAGACAATAGACTAAATCTGTACAACATATTGAAAACTGAATTAATAGAAGGCAACTATCTATTCTTTATAATCCGCATATCAGACTCCAAATAAAGCAAGCGGCTCCTCTAGTTTTCTTGTAAGTCAGGGGCTTGTCCTTCCAAATAAAGCAAAGTCAAACTGCATATAGGGAACAACAATATGTAGCTCTGATCCACAATTTGCGCCTCCTGATTTTCCTTTAGCTTTCTCAATACTCCCCCTCAAGATGGAGAAGCTATAAAGTAGATTCCCATCTTGTTTAGGAAATGATGAAACTGTCTAGATCTGACTGTCTTGGTTAAAATATCAGCAAATTTTAAATTTGTGGAAATGTGAAATGGTTTCAATAAACCTTCTTGAATCCTTTCCCGAACAATGTGACAGTCAATCTCAATATACTTTGTTCTTTCATGATAAACTGGATTGGATGCAATATGAATGGCAGCTTGATTATCGCAAAATAATTGAACAGGTTGGTTGAGAGTTATACCAAGGTCTTGTAATAGGCTCCAAAACCAAACCAATTCACATGTGGTAGATGCCATTGAGCGATATTCTGCTTTTGCTGATGATCGAGATACTGTTATTTGTTTCTTTGATTTCTAAGAGACCAAAACATCTCCTAGAAAAATTCAAAACCCAGTGATTGATCTCCTTGTCTCCGAGCATGCTCCCCAGTCAGCATCACAGAAAACTACTAACTGTAGTGGTTTGTTAGCTGGATAAAATAAACCTTGTGATGGAGATCCTTTTATGTGTCTTACAACTCTAAGAGTTGCTTTCCAGTGAGCCATTTTTGGTTAGTTTAGAAATTGACTTAAGATTTGCACAGAGTAAGAAATATCTTGGCATGTGATCGTTAAATATAGCAATCGGTCAATTAATCTTCTGTACTCTTTTGGATCAGCAAGTTTGGGTCCTTCCTCCTCATTAAGCCTCAAATTTTGTTCCATTGGAAATTGAACAGATTTTGCTCCAATTAACTCACAATCTTGTAAGATTTCTAATGCGTATTGTGGCGCCCCCGACTTCCATGTACGGACCAGCACGGAAATCGAGACACCCGGGATGATGACAACCGGTCACGCATCCCAACGACAAGTGTCAAGTGTGTGCAACAAATAAACAGTGCACAATTAAAAACACAGCGGAAGGTAATAAAGTCTACTAGTACCAGAATTTTAATTAATACAGATATCCAAAATACAAAATACCTTTAAAAACAAAGCCAAGTCCCAGAAAAATAAAACACAAGTCTGAAAATAAAGTCTACAGCATGAGTGATCCCAGATCACTCCTCCGGCGGAGCCAGATCCTCAGGCTCGGCATCTGCATCATCAACAAAGTCTGCAGTACCATGAAATGGTACCGCAGGTAAGTTATAACCTAACCATGTCCAGAGATAAAACCATACTCTAACAATTAACCATGCATGCCCAATGATGCAATATGAAAAAAGTGCAACACACGCCAAAAATCTCATTGGCTCAAAATCATTCCTAGTAAAATCCATTTCCACCATTTTCCCAGAAAATGGTGCACAAAAACATTTCCATCATTTTCCCAGAAAATGATACACAAAATCAACTCACGCTATTTTCCCAGAAAACAGCTCTTTTCCAGTTAATCCAATTAACCATTTAACCATATGCACCATGGTCTCCCCTATAGACCATCCGCACGTCCTGGCTACTTTACGAGAGATGCCCAGTTCCGCACCCAGTGCGTTCGTGGCCAGGTCATCCTCTAGCCCCCGCCAGCAGAAGGGCCACGGAGTCGGCACGTCCAACGTCCGATCCCGTTGTCGCCCTGCGACAACTCAGGGGACGTCACTCAGTATATTGCGCTCCCGAGTGACCAGAGGAGCTCCACCGAGATAATACCCCATCTCGGCTTGGGGTCGTGATACACACGCACCCACAAATCCAGTCAACACATGAAAACCCAGTTTTCATAAAAGCCACATGAACATGAATGCAATATACGAAAACCCAGTTTTCAATTTTACAAACATGATCATGCGTGCATATGCCATGAACCAACAATAACCTCAATAATCACAACCAACCCAGATCAAAAACACAATTCCCAAACCTTAACCAGAATATCCAATAACCAACTCCAATTCACAACACAATCAAATCCAACAATAAATCCAATCTCCCAAAAATCACACAATAATATACTCCGATCAATCCAACCACCCCCGAACTCCTCGGACTCAGTCCGGAAACCAACCAGAATACAATATATAAATAAAAGCAGTTAATTGCATAAATATAATTAAATCTCAAAGAAATATTTAGGAAATACTTACAGCGCTTTAAAACAATTTAACGAAGGTTCCGAGGCACTGGAAATCACCAAAGCTGAAAATTCGCACAGTGTAAAAACACTGACCGAAATGCAGTGAAATGGGAATTTTTCACGGTTTCAAACGGAGACTCGAAATTTATAGGGTAGGGCCTATGGAAGGTGGTGAATCTAATGGTGGTGGTGGTTTGCCGAGAATAGTGGCGGAAATGGGTGGTTTTTGGCCGGAATACCCGAATCGGGTTTGATGCTCGTACGACCGGCTCCGGCGACGGATCGGGGCCGGGTTTGGGTGGAAAAGTTTGGTATTGGGCCGGTGATGATGTGGTAGAAAGTTGGTGGCCAATGGCGGCCGGACGGCGGCGGAAGGAGGAAAAACCCACCACGGGTTCAACTGGCTCACGGCGGCTAACGGCGGCACAAGGTGGTCTGAGATTTTATGGGGGAGGTCGCCGGCGCACGGGGGTGCCAATGGTGTCGGCGGTGAGGAGCACGGCGGCCGGGAGGCTGGGCAACGGCGGTGAACCCGTGAGCAGCGGGGAGAGAGAGAGAAAGAAGAGAGAGAAGGGAGAGGGGGGTCGGGGCACGCGGGGAATTACCGGGGAAAGAGAAAAAAAAGAAAGAAGAAAAAAGGAAAGAAAGGAAAAGAAGAGGGAAAAAAGGAAGATCCAGTCTTTCAAGCTGGGTCCCGAAAAATCCAACGAAGATGAAATTAAAACCCGAAACTAAATAAAATATTCCAAACACCGTGAAATAATTTAAATGCAACAATAAAAATCAAAAACCCAAAAATAAATCAATTAAAATTAAAATTCATCTTAAAAGCTAAAACAGTAAATAAAATCTAAAAATCACATAAAATAATTTTCACCACATAAAATATTAAGAAATAATATTTTAAAACTCCCAAAATTTAAAAACAAGATAAATAACCACAAAATAAATTAAATAAACATCTATTAAAAATACACTAAAATTCGGGATGTTACACGTATTTTCTTTGGCATAAGGAAATCCCTTTTGAATAGCGGGCTATCTCTATCCTCAGAAAATATTTCAACTTCCCAAGGTCTTTCAATTTGAAGTGTTTTGTTTTCTTTCAACGATGACATTTTGTTGGGGAGTATAGATGCAACTTTGTTGGTGAACTACCCCTTTTGAAGCAAACAATTCGATTATTTAAAACTCTTTTCCTTGATCAAATCTTATTCCTTTAATCTTACATTGAAATTGATTTTCAACAAGATTGAAGAAATTTTGTATGATTTGTCTTGTTTGGCCTTTAGAACGCATGAGGTAAACCCATGTCATTCTATTGTGGTCATCAATTATTGTTAGAAAATAATGAGCACCATTGAGTGAACTAACGGGAAAAGGGCCCCAAATATTCATGTGTATTAGATCAAAAGGTGCATCGAAAAATTTTTGACTCTTGGGAAAAGACAAATGGGTTTGCTTTGCCATATGACAAGTTTTACATTGATGCTTAACAACAAAAGGAGGGATATTATGCTCTATACTATATAATAAATTGAGGCATTGATAAGAGGGGTGTCTGCCACAATTCTGGTGTCAAAACAGATGAAGAGTTGGCCATGGGTTGCTGAGATGGCAGCTTGTCCCTGAGCTAATTCTTTTCCAAAAGATAGAGCCCTTGTTTTTCTCTAGCAATTCCAATCGTCATCCAAGTGTCCAGCTCCTGAATAAAGCATTGTTTAGCCAAGAAAATGAAACAAGTGTTTAGGTCTTGGCTAATCTGACTTGTAGAAATGAGATTGTAATGGAAGTTAGGTACATATAGGAAATTTTTTAGAATGAGAGCAGATAAAATGATGATAGTCTATATATGTGAAATTGGTACCGTAGTGTTGTTGGGTAGATTAACTGAGACATTTTTCAAAGGCTTTTTCTGTGTAAAGAGCTCAAGAGATCCTATGATGTGATCAGTTGCCCCACTATCGAGAATTCATGCACTTCTATTGGTGATGTTGTTTGTGCAGCTCAAAGAATGTCTCAAGGAAATAGATGAAGCAGCAAGAAGCTTACCGTTATGTTTTGGTAAATTTATACCTTGATTTTTTGAGTTGTTGCAAGATGGAGTGGAATTTTGGCATTGTAAAAGGGTTATGAGTTGTTGTATCTGGTCTGGCGAGATGTTTAGATTTGTCACTCCCGAGCCTTCATCTGAGGATGCATTTTTGGCCATCTTCTGCTGGTTCCCATCTCCAGTTCTTGGCTTATATAGTTTGTGGTTTTGAGGGTATCCGTAGATTTCCCAACAAGTTTCCACAGTATGATTTGTTCTCCCACATTTCGTGCATGGTGCTTTCTCCTTAGGACCCGATCCCTTGTAGTTTCCTTTTGTCTATTTGGCATTTCCCTTCTGATTCTGAGGTTTGTCACTGTTGACTGCCATTGCTGTAGATTCCGAAATATTTTGGACCGGGTTAGTAAGCTCATGATTTGCCTCTCTTTGTAGGACAAGATTGAACACATCATCTACTGAGGGTAGCGAGTCCTTCAACAGAATCTGGTTCCTTAGGTTTGTGTGAGTGTCATCCAATCCCATAAGAAATTGAATAATCTATCTTCTCTTGAGCCTTTTGTTTAGCACCAAAACAATACCACAATCCATTGCCTAGCATTTGAAAGGTTCAACTTTGAAAAATAGACACTTGCTGATTTTTTTCTTATTTAGTTGTCGACAACTATTGTTCAAGCATGAAAATTCTGTTATTGCTTAACCTTGCAAACCTTTTCTTGAGCTCATCCCAGACTATTGATGCCAAGTTTAACTATATGATGTATCCACCAATTTTAGGTGAGAGATTGTTGGTGATCGAAGATAGGATCATATGGTTGCATCTTTGCCACTGTGAGTATTTGGCATCTATATCAACAGGCCTTTTGATGGTGCCATTGATGAAGCCTAATTTATTTTTGGTTGAGAGAGCTACATACATAGCTCTACTCCAAGCATGATAATTATGAGGGGTTAATGGTTGTGAGACTAAAACAAGTCCAGGGCTCTCCCCATGATGTAGGAAATAGGGATTGAAAAATTCATCTTTAGGTTAGTGAGGTTCGGCCATAATGAGGGTTGGTAAGAAGGAAGATTTTGAGGTGAAGATGGGATGTTAGGATTGGTAGAGTAGAGAGATTCAAAGCTCTCTCTCTAATACCATAACAAGAAGAAAAATATTTTACAGGTAACAAGAAGAAAATATTTAGTGTTGGAACCAATATGGTTACCAATGAATCCGCATTGATTGAATTGTCTTTTATAAGATGTCTTCTTCTAATATATATACAAAAGCTAAGACAATAGACTAAATCTGTACAACATATTGAAAACCGAAATAATAGAGGGCAGCTATCTATTCCTTATAATCTGCATATCAAACTCTAAATAAAGCAAGCGGCTCCTCTAGTTTTCTTGCAAGTCAGGGGCTTGTCCTTCCAAATAAAGCAAAATCAAACTGCATATAGAAAACAACAATATGTAGCTCTGATCCACAATTTGCACCTCTTGATTTTCCTCTAGCTTTCTCAATAAGTAGTTGCAGCAATTACATGACAATGAATTCAGAATTTTTTGTGGAGCTTGATCTCAAGTTTTCCTCTCAAGTAAAGTGTGGGATAGAAAGGTAAAGAAGGTTGAGGCCCAGTTTGGATGACCAAAGCATCTCATTTGTATCTCATTTGGGCTGTACAGTCCTAGAGTTTTTGCCTATCTAAACATTGTATTTCATCTCTTAGTTTTGAAAACATCCACTTATATAAATAGTTCAAAATAGTAAATGAACAGTACAACTTGACGTGAACAGTGCAAAATCTCAAGGATTCGGGTACCCTATAAATCAAAGTTTTGAATTTCGTATCATACTGGTATGGTTGGTATTTAGTGTACCGGGGTAGTGATCGGTACAGGAAATGTATGTGTTTCGTACCGGATCAAATACCAGCACTACCGATGCGTTTTGGTCAATATTGACCGATTTTTTTTTTTTTTGTAATTAATGTAAAAATTGTGACTTTTTTATCATTTTCACTCCAATTCTCACATCTGAAGACTATTTTCTTGACTTTTTTTTATTTTTTTTTCTCGAAGACTTAAAATCAAATCCTTTCTTCCTTTTTCGTGATGACGATGATTAATTATTTTTTTAAATAGTTAGATTGAGAATTTATAAGTATTATTGAGTTTTATAAATATGTATTTTAACTTTTTAAGGCTTGCATTGATATTATTTTAAAATATAATTTATACATAAATAATTAATTTATTATATATACACTATCCCGAAATGGTACCAGTACCAAAATATTTCATTCCAGTATCTTAACCGAAACGGTATTCAAAACTTTGTTATAAATACCATGGGACCCACACATTTTTCAAATACCAAAAAATTAAAATTATCTTATCTCATCTTACTATCCAAACATATATTTTTTTTACAAACTATCTTATCTTATCTTAACTCAAAAAATCTCACTGCTATTTAAAATATCATATCTCATTTCATCTGAACTATGTATCCAAACTAAGTCTGAATGTAAATGTATTATGTTCTTTATGTGCCATGTTTATCCCGAAACCTCCTTAGTATTACTGCAGTCAAGGTAGGCATGTCTCAAAATAAGATTTTCCCTCTTAACATGTCATCAAATGAGAATTTGACATTTAAAAGTGAGAAAGTAGAGGAATCTTGTCTTTGGCATCTAAGATATAGCCATTTGAATGGTTAACGACTTCAATTGTTGAAGCAAAGAAATAAGGTGCTTGACTTTACTTCAATACATAAAATTATAACATTTGTTAACGATGCATTTCCTTCTCAAGCATGGAGAGCTCATGTTCCTTTAGATTCTATGCATGCGGATGGATGTAGACCAACTAAAATTTCATCTTAAAATAACAAACGGTATTTTCTTTTGTTTGTTGAAGATTATTCAACGATGCTGTAGATCTATTTTCTTGATAAAAAAAAAATCATAAGCTTTTTCATTCTTTCTTTAATTTAAAGCTCTTGTAGAGAAATGCAAAGTGGTTATGAAATGAAGACACTATATAAGTGCCTGTTTGGGGCTAGAAGGCTTAAAAAGTTCTTAAATAATCTTAAAAACACTTTAATAATAAAATTATGTTGTTTGATTGACACATATTAAAGTATTTTTTAATATCAAAAAAGTTAAAAAGTTTGTTTAAGGAAAAAATCAATTTTACTTTTACATAATCACAAATTTTTCCTTATCTAATGCATTAAATGTATTGTTATTTTACTTGTGCATCGTTGAATGAATTTTCTTTTTCATTATACTTAGGGGTGTAACTGGTTTGGTTTTGTCCGGTTTTAGATATATTTTAGAATCAAACTGGTATATACCGATTTCGAAATTTGAAAAATCAATACTGCACCGGTTACACTCCTAAACCGGTACTTCCGGTCTTGTTCGGACCAAATTTTTCTGTATATTATATAGTATATTTTAGTATATAATAATATAGTTATAATATATTGTAGTATATTATAATTATATTATAGACTATAGTGATATATTATAGTATATTATAATATATAGTAATATAGTATTAGTATAACTATTAATACAATAGACTATAGTGATATAAAATTTTAAAATTTAAAATTATATTAATTAGTAATTTATCATATAATATAAAAAAATCATTCACAAATATTTTATACAATGAAAATATGAATATATATATATATATGAACCAGTCCGGTATTAGAAAAAGAAAAACCGGAACCAGAACAATTTTGACACGTTTTGAGAAAAATAGAACTGGTATCGAACTAAACCTAATCCGGTTTACTGATTTTTTTTCACCCCTAATTATAGTTACTAAAAATTCTATTAGATTATTTTTATTGTTTTTTTATTATAAAAATTGATACCTATCAAGGATATAGTTATAATCTTTAAAAAATCAAATAAGCTTTTATGTCACTTCTACCTCAAAAAATAATTCTCAAAATTGTTTACAAATAAATGTAAATGTTTAAAAGTGCTTCAAACATATAGTTTCCAAACAGTAAATAACTTTTTAATAATAATACTTATTACTTAAGCTCTGCAATTATAAGCTTTAAGCTAAAAGCTAAATTAGCCACTGCAATCCCAAATATACAGTAAGAACATATCGTGGTGGGGAGTTCATTTATAAGTCATGTATGCATTATTGCAAAGAAAATAGCATTCAAAGGCAACTAACAGTTTGAAGAATTCCTCAACAGAATGGAGTTGTTGAGTAGAAAAATTGAACAATTGAAGAAACGGTTAGTACTTAGTAGCATGCTTAAAGGGAAAACACTTCCCAATAAACTTTGGGCATAAGTTGTCAACACAACAATTTACATCCTCAATTGCTCTCTAACAAAAGTTGTTCGTAATAAAACTCCATTTGAAGCTTGGCACAAGCAAAAGCCATTAGTAGACTAGCTCAAAGTTTCTGGATGCATCGCATATGCTCACATTCCCTCTCAAAAAAGAGAGAAATTTGATGAAAGTGAAAAAAAAAATTTATTGGGTAGAGTGATGAATCTAAAGGTTATCTTCTTTTGAATCTTAATACAAATAGGTTGGCAGTTTTAAGATATGTTGTTTTTTATGAAATGATGATTCGGGAATGAGAAGATAGTCTCCAACATACTAGAAATCTCGAGCTTCCTGAACTAGAAAAGATTAACGAAAATACAAGTCCTCTACAAATTCCAGATTCTGCCCAAACACCAATACTTGTCACAACATGATGAAGATCTCCAAGCACATCCTCAATAAGTCCAAATTCTTATTATGCAGATAGTCCTCCAAGAAATGTACGTTCATTGTCAGATGTGTATCAATCTTGTGAATTTTTATTTTTGGCTTGTGTGCCATAAACCATTGAAGATACTGTAAAAGAAAATGTATGGACAAAGGCCATGAATGAGGAAATAGCTAGCATTGAAAGAAATCACACTTGGGAGTTGGTGAATCTACCTAATGGAAGAGATGCGATTGGTTTGAAGTGGAATTATAAAATCAAGTTCGATGACGATGGCTCAATTCAAAAGCACAAGGCATCTTTGGTTACAAAAGGATATGCACAATAGCTTAGAGTGGATTTTCATAAAATGTTTGCATTGGTAGTTCGCATGGAAACAATTAGAAGTTGTTTGGAATTAGCTGCACAATTAGAGTTGTAAGCGTTTCAACTTGATGTTAAATCAACATTTTTAAATGGTGAATTAGAAGAAGTATAAATAGAACAACCAAAGGGCTATGCGAAGAAATGTGAAAAAAACAAAGTTTACTGACTACGAAAGGCATTACATGTCATAAAACAAGCTCCAAGAGCTTATAACTCAGAATTTGGTCCCTGGTTGTTCGTTTCACTTGCATTAGACGATAAAGATTTTTGAGCGTGAAATTAGGTGGGAGGTGTACTCGACCGTATAAGATGCTAGCTCAGAGCTCGGCCGTGGTAGGAGATATAGTCGCTCTAATAAGTTGCGGTCGCAGAGCTTGGATGTGGTGGGAGATGTACTTGATCGTGTAAGATGCGAGCGCAGAGCTCAGATGTGGCGAGAGTTGTATTCAACAGTGTAAGACACAAACGCGAAGCTCGGATGTGGCGGGAGGTATACTCGACTACATAAGATGTGAGCGCGGAGCTCAGATATGGCGGGAGATGTATCCAACCGTGTCATATGAGAGCACAGAGCTCGAATGCAGTAAGAGATGTACTTGACCCTGTAAGATGTGAGCGCGAAGGTCAAATGTGGCGGGATGTGTACTCGACCACATAAGCTCGGATGTGGCGGGAGGTTTACTTGACCGTGTAAGATGCGAGCGCGGAGCACGGATATGGTGGGAGGTTTACTCGACCCTGTAAGATGAGAACGCTGAGCTCGAATGTGGCGGGAGGTGTACTGGACTGCTTATGATGCGAGCGTGAAACTCGGATGTGACGGGAGGTGTACTCTACCGTGTAAAATAAGAACGCTGAGCTCGAATGTGGCGGGAGGTGTACGCAACTGCGTAAGATGTGTAGTTAGGTAGTTCGTCTTCATGAATGTCTATCGTTATTGAAAAGTGTATATTTATTCGATATTTTTGTTGTCGATCTTATTGGTGTATTTTTCCTTTATAGTGCGAGCCGCTATTAATGTTTCCAGTTCGCTAAAATTGTTGGAATTTGTATGAAGTAACCCACGAAAGAGGTTAAAGGGCTTATCGACCCCCTGGGTCCACCTTAGGTGGTTGTCTAGCTTGTCAACTTATTCCCAAAGGTAACCCGCACAAAGGCGGTTGTGAAGCTTAGAAGCCCGTTAACTCTAAAGGCTCATTCCCAGAGGTAACCCATTGGCAGCGGTTATGGCACGAGTGTCACACTCGGCACAAGTCTAGGGACTCATATTAGTCGAAGGTTGAAAAGTCAAGGGATTTATGTCCGAATGGCCATCTAGGCAAGTCTTGGGACTAGTGCTAGGCCTAAACTTCGTGGTGAGTCTAAGGACTTGATTTTGAGGCACGAAAGTCGGCAAGTCAAGATACTTATGTTCGACCGGTCATTTGGGCAAGCCTTGGGGCTTCATCCCGACCAATGCATCATTGCGAGTTGGTACGAAGGTTGAAAAGTCAAGGGATTGTGTCCAACTGGTCGTATGGGCGAGCCCTAAGGCTCTAGCTTGACTAAGGCATCGTGACTAGTCAAGGGACTCGGCTTGGCTGGCGTGAGAGTTGAAAATTCAAGGGACTTGTGTCTGATCGTTGTATCACGGTGAGTCAAGAGACTCGACTTTACTGAAGGAGACACTTGTCCATTCTAAAAGAGGTCTATTTGGTTAGCATAAACAACTCAAATCACAAAAGGTGGCGAACCTGACTTGCTCTGTCAAAGCGCGGCAAAGGTTGGAGGCTTGCCAGTTCAGTGCCAGGCAATTTTATCCAATGGAGCCATATTGAGACGTCTGAGAAGTGCTTGAGTAAAAATAAAATTCACACAAATTTTGAGATAAACAAATTGAGAGTTTTAGTCTCTGTAGTCGTTTTTTGCTTGATTGAAATTGTGTGATCATACTTGGTCGAGAGGGTTGGTGGAGCACATTAGGCGAGCATGCTGCATGGGCCAGTTGGGGCAGCACATCACATGTGCCTATTGGTGGAGCACGTTACATGGTCCATGCAACGTGAGCAACTTCTCCTGGGGTAAGCATCGTCTTTGTGTGGTCAAGCCGGTGCTATGACTAAGGAGACTTGGTTGTACAAAGCTTTACCCGCCATGGCGACTGAGCAACTCAAGGGCTAGTCATCTTATAACTGGGCAGGGCGTTGCCCACCATGGGTGGCCAAGCAAGGAGGTGCCCACCACTGGGTGACTGAGCAACATGGTTGTGAACGTGGGGCAACATGGCACAGAACTTGAGCGAGCAAAAGGATGCCGAGTAGCTTGGCCGAGATGTGTGTGTGGTTGGTCGAGGGAGAGGTGCCTGATTGAGCTGCATTATTGCATAATTTATATAGTTAAAATCAATATATTTTTAATTGTTTTATCATTTTATCATTGATTTTAGATAGAAAAATTATCAAGAGGCAATAAATCCAAGTTGTGATTTAAATTGATTAAAAGCATAGTTTATGCTTATTTTTATAACTTGTGATTTTATTTCCTCACATGCACAACACATTTTTAATATTTTAGTTTAATTTTTGTTTAATTTTTATTATATTAATTATTTTCTTTTTCTAATTTTTTATTATTATTCTGTTTGTTTTGGTTTATTTTATTTTTTCTTATTTTTCTGCGCAGGCTAAACGACATGTCGTTTGGTCTGCAAACCAAACGACATGTCGTTTTACTCGGGGAGTTAGCTGTCGTCTGAGCTGAACGACGTGCCGTTTCGTCAAAAGACAAAAACGACACGTCGTTGAAGTCGTCTTCAACCTCTCGCCGTGCAGACCTTCGAACCATGCATGCATTCCAAGCATGCACAACCGCAACCTACTGCCTCTTAACCACCAGTCCGAGAGCACTCCATCACCCCGGAAGCACCTCCACCTCACTGCCAACGTTCATCTTCAACAGCGCAGCAGCACCAACTACACGCAGTGCGTTCGGACCACAGTAGGAGACATGGCTTGGTGGAGCAATAATGCATGCAGATGCAGTGCGTTCGGACCACAAAAACTCTCCATTCACACGAGACCAACTGGAGCAATAATGGATGCAGTTTTCGTTTTACAGAGCAGCAGCAGATTGACGTGGAAGGGGCCTCGGTTTCACTGGGATGGTTGGCAGCACGCTGGAACGAGATGCACGACAGAGGACCCATTCGGTTCAATGCATTATGTAATAGAAAGTGGAGGAATAAACTAAAGAAAGAAAAAGAAAAGGAAAGAAGGTAGGTCTCGACTGGAAAATAGAGAAAAAAAAAAAAAAAAAAAACAGACACATGGAAGACAAGATGATGAACAACCAACCCACTCAGTTCGGTGCAAAGAAAAGAAGAATAAAGTAGAATAAAAAAACTACAGATCATTCGGTGCAGTGGGCTTCGGCTGGAAAGCAAGCTGAAAGAAAAAGAAGAATAAAGAAAAGAAAGAAGTGGGATTTCGACAGTGGGAAACAAGACGGCCAGCGGATCTCTTCAGTGGGCGACGACACATTATTCTTTGTCGCTTTTGAAGCCTATAAAAAGGCTTGAAGAGAATCATCAGAAATCATCAGAGAGTATTAGAGTTTTAGAGATTTTCAGTTATAGTTGTAGTTTTTTTTGTAATTAGGAGTAGAGTAGAAATATTTGAAGTATGATTTTATATTTTTTAGTTTTATTATTTTTATTATTATTTCAGTTGGGAGTTATAAATTACATGTCTACATTTTCGTACCGAGGTTAGAGGTGAAGTCTAATGATTTAAATATTGCTTTGGATCAACAATAGAGTTTATATTGTGAGTTTGATCAATTTTTGGTGTTATTATTAGAAACTTTGATTATCTATATATTTTTCTTGATCCATTGTGATTTCTGAATACATTGGATGCTTAAAGAATCCCTATGATAATCAATTGGACTTTTAAATGTTTATATCATCAAATATTCAAACTTAATCTTTAGTGATCGGAAGAATTTTTGGTGTTATTATTAGAAACTTTGATTATCTATATACTTTTCTTGATCCATTGTGATTTTCGAATACATTGGATGCTTGAAGAATCCCTGTGATAATCAATTGGACTTTTAAATGTTTATATCATCAAATATTCAAACTTAATTTTTAGTGATTGGAAGAATTTTTGGTGTTATTATTAGAAACTTTGATTATCTATATACTTTTCTTGAACCATTGTGATTTCCGAATACATTGGATGCTTGAAGAATCCTTGTGATAATCAATTGGACTTTTAAATGTTTATATCATCAATTATTCAAACTTAATCTTTGGTGATTAGTTTTCTTGGACTTAATTGTTAAATCTTCCAGTTAGACGGAATCTTTATTCTAGTCTAACTTAGCTAAATTGATTGGAAATAATATTCTAAATTATTAGACGGATCCTCGAAACCTTAGTCATTTTTCATATTGTTTTATTTTATTAGTTCAGTTTTATGTTGTTACTTTAAAAATCTTCATCTCAATAATCTCTTTTTCTTTTTTATTGCACGTTCCTTTTAATAATCTATTTTTATTTTAGTCTCTTTATCACATTAGTCAATCCCTGTGGATTCGATCCTGTAAGGTACTACAACACCTGTATACTTGCAGGTAAAACTGATCTGAATTTTTTATTCATTATTTTGAGTGAAAGTTCAGACTCAACAGTGCCTGCCACTAGGTGGCCTAGAAACACATTCCATGGTCGGGACCCGAAAGGTTGAGACATGAATGGCCGAGACATGCATGGCTGGGAAGCCATTAGGAAGTTAGTGGAAGTGTGGGCCCGTTATGGGTGGTTGGAAAACGCCTAGGTTTAGGGGTGTGCCCACTGGGTGGCCAAGAAGCTTATCGTGGGTCATTAGAGAGTAGTGGCCGATGACCTCTCGTGCTCGCCATGGTGGTTGGGGACCACATTGGTGGAGATGGAAGACGCCGTTGGACAACAAAGTGGTTGTCGACTCCCTCCCCTAATCGTGCCACAACTGGGTTGAGACATTGTCTCATATACAAAGCGAGATGCACACATGAGGTGCACTATTCACGACCCCTGTGGATGGGATCGTGGTGGCAAAGCTAGAAATGACCGATGGTCACCTGGTGACAACTGGTGGGCCAACTAGGCTTGCGGCAGGATGCCATGAGTCACTGGTTGCACGGGAACGTACACTAGGTATGTGGCTATTGGCCACCGCATGTCCGTTGTAGTGGTCAGGGACTCCACCGGCAGACCACAGGGTGGTCACCAGCACCCTCCTCCAGTCGTGCCAAAGCTGGGTCGTGCTATTGTCTCGTGTGCATCGCAAGGTGCACACGGGCGGACTATTCAGCGCCCCCGTGGATGGGGGCCATGGTGGTGGAACCAAAAACCACTAGCGATCACATGATGAGTGCCGGCAGGTCAACTGGACTTAAGGTGGGGAGCCGCAAGCCTTTGGGTGCACATTGCCTTGCACCGACGGTGCATTGTGCATGGCACTTTGCACTTAAGTGCACGACACTTTGCACTTAAGTGCACAGTGCTCACCCTCATATTTGTGTCTGTATATTGTGTAGTTTGGCATGCATGGGTACTATACACTTAAGTGCACAATTCTAGAATTCTTATTTGTGTTGTGTACTTGAAGCATGCTGGCCAATGTGCACGTACAACTTAAGTGGCCTAAGAATTTGGGTTCCCAAATCTACACACTGACGACACTATTTTGCATAAAAATAAAAGTCAGACGTTTGAGAACACTTATCTGGGAGGGTTCCCTTTGCCTACTCAGTGATTATTTAGCACACTAGAAAATTGTCATTTTCTCACCTCTGATGTAGAAAGTAAACAGATCCTACAGATGACGCCAACTTTTAATGCCGAAAAGACTGTACAACAGATTGTAAGGGGAGAATGAGTCGTCTACTGATTGCTCTAACGATTTGGGCCTCGATCGGCGTGGTATTGAGTCCCCAGAAGTGATCCAGTGCAGCAGTACGGTGTCGATGTGTACATTCATGGTGGTGTATAGAAAATGAATGCAGGGAAAGTAAAATGATTGAGACTCAAAGGTTTACGTGGTTCGGCATAATACTTACGTCTACGGGTGTTTGAGGAGGAGAAATCTACTATAACATGAGCAGTTTACAATCTCTCATTTCTCATTATACAATGAAAGTCAAAGATCTACTTGCTGGAAAAGATATTCTCTCTGGAGTTCCCTTCACTAGGTTAAAGAAGCTGGAGAAGAAGAAGTCAAAGTTCCCTTTTTATCTAACTTCTCTTTTCGCTTGCCTCCCTGCAATGGTAAGGCATGACCCCCTTCCCTTTGGGTGTCTGACAACCTCTCATTTGTCCCCTCATTTTCTCCTTTCCTCTCTTTTCTTTTGTCTTTTAGTGATGGTCTTTTGGTGGGCTGGGCCTAGTCTACCTGGACTTGGGATATTTTCTCCCTTACAATTGCTAAGATAAAAGAATAACAAAGAATTTATTCAGTTGTATGTGACCCATGACTACATGAGGCACTTGTGGATGTGTCAAGAGAAAAAAAACATTTTCTTTTTATACTTACTTGGAATACAACTACCATAATCGTTTAGTCTTACCAAGTTGATAATGAGCTTTCGCTTTGGGTAGACTCGTTTAGTGCATTTCATTGTTCTATAAGTCTAGATCTGTTGATATGACTATTATTTGGTATCAAGTTTTAAACCATCATTGACAAGACATGTCTTAGGGATTATTGACAAATTGTATTTTTAAAATAATCACTCATAGATCTTAGTATGTGTAGATTTTATTAATACCATTACTACAGAGAGCAAATTAGTTCTTAATTATATGAGCATTTTCAATTTTATAAAGACATTATAGAGGATATTAAACATCAAGAAGCTCACAACACCTTATATGTGGAAGGGACAACTGTGAAAGCATTATAGTTTTTCCTGATTTTTCTCTACATTCTTTCCATAGGTTAATATGTTATTCTCACAATTGTAGTTTCTCTGTACAAACCTTTTATGTATTTTCTGTTATTAGTGCACTAATCAATACTGCCAAGAATAAAGCCACAGAAGCAGCACTAAATATTGACACAAAGTCAAAGGAACAAGCTGTAAAGATACAGTACAATAGCAAGCCTAAAATCAAGCCTCAACATCCTCCAAAGTCTAGACTAGAATCTA
Source organism: Cyclocarya paliurus (assembly GCA_029856935.1). Classification (NCBI taxonomy): domain Eukaryota; kingdom Viridiplantae; phylum Streptophyta; class Magnoliopsida; order Fagales; family Juglandaceae; genus Cyclocarya; species Cyclocarya paliurus. The sequence continues at coordinate 10,173,803 of CM056945.1, read as the reverse complement.
TGAATCAAGGCCAACGTCTATATATTTTCCTAGTATAGCTTGGTCAACTTTCTTAGTCTTCTTTATATATTACTTCAACTCTACACTTGAATATGTGTGGAAAATAATACATACACTATAATTTACCCTATTATGGTAGTGCTCCTATGACCAATGTATACCTTTGTTCTTAATTTTTTTTTTTTTCCATGGCCTCCCTTTCTTCAACCTCTGTCAATCTCTTTGTATCATCCCACCCAGCCTCCTCTTCCACTATTTCCCTCAACCACATCACCCACCTTATTATTATCAAATTTACACAAGAGAATTATTTATTAAGACATGCACAACTAGTTCTCTACTTTAAGGGACAAAATATGTTCGGATTTGTGGATGGCTTGCAAAACCCTCCACCTATGATGATTTCCACCCTTGACTTTGACAATAGTGCACAAGTGCTGTCACGAATCCAACACATCTCCATTGGAAGCAACAAGACCAGCTCTTGATCTCATCCACCGTTTCTTCTCTTTTTCTGATGATGTTCTTGCCCATGGGATTGGCTTTGACACTTCACGTGCTGTTTGGCAAGCCCTTGAAGACATGTTCTCTTTGCAGTCTCAATCCACATCACACACTTACATTTTAACATTGCTTCTTACAAGAAAGGCAACAACTTCATTCCTAATTTTTTTAAGAAGATGAAGTCTTTTAGCGACATGCTACCTACTATTGGCCAACCAATATCTGATAGTGAACTAATCAACTACATTCTTGCTAGTCTCGGCTTTGATTATGACTCTTGATTACATCTCTCACCACAAAATTTGAACCAATGACTCTACAAGGGGTCTATGATCACCTCCTAAATTTTGAACTCTGTTTGAAATAACATATCTTTATGGAGCTTGCTAACGCCGTTTCAAATATAGTTCGCGGACAAATCAAGGTCACAACTGTAATTATTCCTCTTCAACAACGTCCAATAGCTCCCAGATGCGAAGTGGATCTCAAACTTCTGGGCAACAAGGGAGGGGTTGAGGTCATAACCAATCTTTCGCTTTCAACAACTCATAGCTCGTTTGTCAGGTTTGTAACAAACCTGGTCACATTGCACTAAAGCATTAACATCAGTTTGATTTTGCCTACCAAGTAGACTCATCTGGAAATCTCTAAGCCGATTTAAATTGGTATCCCACACTGCTGCGACACATCATCTTACTTCAGATTTCAATAATTTAACGCTACAAGTTGATGAGTAGACGTGTACAGATCAAACATGTGTCGACAATGGGGCAAGCTTGCCAATTCATCATATTAGTGCTGCACAATTCCTTTTTTCATCCAAATGTTTACTTTTAAAAAATCTTCTGCATGTTCCTTCAATTGATAAAAACATGCTTTCTATTAGTAAACTCATCTAAGATAATAATGTATTTTTTGCCATCATTTTTTTGTGTGAAGGACCTCAATACGAGGACAATCTTCCTTTGCAAGCCAATTAAGGGTGGACTCTACCATCTATCCCCACAATCATCCAATCCATTTGTTAAATCTGTTTGTGTTGGTGAACGAGCCTCCATTGGCACTTGACACTCCATATTTGGTCATCCATTTTTCTGACTCGTCAAAAGCATTTTGTTTTCCAATAAACTTCCTCTTAATAGTAATAAAAATTTATTTGTATGTGATTCTTATCAATAGGTTAAAAGTCATGGTCTTCCCTTTTACTTATCCCCATTATGTTCCCAACATCCTCTTGATCTTGGGGAGGGAAGTTTCGATAATTGAATAAATATTTCAAAAATCATGGTACTTGACATCGTTTAAATTGTCCCCACACTCATGAACAAAACGGATTGGTTGAGAGAAAATATCGTCACCTAACTGGAATCGGTCTTGCCCTCGTGACCCATGCTTCATTTGCTAAGCCATACTAGTAGGGATGTAACCGGTCCAGTCCAATCCAGTTTTGGACAAAATTGAGGACCGAACAGATATGCACCGGTTTTACATTTTTGAAAATCAATTACGCATCAATTACCCTCTTAAATTGATACTTCCGATTTTACCGGTTCTGGTCCAGTTTGGTCCGATATTTCAATTTTAATAGTATTAATATTAGGGCAGAAAATGTAATTAATATACTAATATACATTAGTATATTAATGTATAACAATTAATTAAAAAAAATGTAATTAATATACTAACGTATTATGTATTTATAAAAAAAAATATGTTGAGAACTTATTAGGCCATAAAATGTTATTAATATATATTTTATGTTTAAAGCAAATGATCAAATAAATTTTCATGTTTAAGATTAAAATTTTATATTATAAATTATAATAAAATGATCTTATATATAATTATAATTTATATTATTATGTATAAAAAATATATATAATATAGTGAATCAGTCCGGTCTGGTCTTAAAAAGCATAGAACCAAAACCAAACTGGTACTGGTCGGTTTTGAAACTACGGGAACCGATTCGGGCCAGTTTTCTGGTTTTGAAACTAAGGGAACCGGTTCAGACCGGTTCGGGCCAATTTTCCGGTTAATTTTAACACCCTTACATACTGGTCTCATGTTTTTCAAACTTCTCATTTCCTTATAAACCAGTTTCCCTTTCTTGTTACTAATCACAAATCACTAATTGAATTTTGTTCCGTGTGAAGCCTGATTAAGTATTTTTGAAGACCTTTGACTCTGCACATTTGTGGCCTTATAATTCTCACAAGATGGATTACATATCCAAGTTTTGTATTTTTTTGGGTTATAGCCCATCTAAAGGCTATAAGTGCCTTCATCGTGAAACAAGACGTATGTACATATCCCGTAATGTCATATTTGATAAAGCCTATTTCCCATTTTGAGAATCTCCACCCAATGAACCTCAGCCCATTAACTCGATCAGTCCATCGGGTCTTTATTTACCTTGCCTTTTGCAGGTACCAGCAACGAGCTCTTAATTCTCAACACCTATTCCACATGAGCCTAGAGTGTCTTCTTCTTCTTCAGGTTCCCATGACAATGTCGCTCCATTATCAACTTCACCACCCTCTACTCCACCTCTTGTACCATCCTCATCCTCTGATGGACCACCAGTTTAGCCCTTGCACACTCGATTGCAAAACAATATTCGACATCCTAAACAACACACCAATGAGACAATTCTTTATCTAAGTCGAGCCATGTTTACCACCACCATTGTTGCTCTTTTAGAACCCACGTGCTTCACTGCTACTAATAAAGATCTTGTCTAGAGGTAAGCCATGAGTGAGGAGTTTGAGGCTTTTGTTCGTAGTAACAACACATGGTCACTAGTCCCTGCCACTTCTAATAAGAATATCATTGGTAACAAGTGGGTCTTTCACCTGAAGTATAATGCCTACAGTACCATTTAATGACATAAGGCCAGCTTGGTGGCCAAGGGCTTCCATCAGCAAGTCTTCATTGACTATGGTGAAACCTAGAGTCCCATTATCAAACCCTAAATCATTCGGCTCATTCTTTCAGTTTTCATAACCCGCTGATGGTCCGTTCGACAATTAGATGTACAAAACGCCTTCCTCCATGGAGATCTCTCTGAATTAGTATATATGGCTCAACTGCAAGGCTTTGTTCATCCACAATATCCTTATCATGTTTGCTACCTCCACCAAGCCATTTACGACCTTAAGCAAGCACCTCGATCTTAGTTTTCAAAACTCAGCATACAACTTCTAGAGCTCGAGTTCTTCTCCATCAAGGCAGACAATTCACTCTTTATTTATCATCAAGTCTCTCTAGAACTCTTTGTTCTTATTTTTGTTGATGAAATTCTTGTTACTGGTTTCTCTTTAGTGGCTATCAACACTCTTCCATTATCTACACCGTTACCTTCCTGTCAAGGACTTGGGGCAACTTCATTTCTTCTCGGGCATTGAAGCCCACTTTCAACCCTGTAGGTTTTTCCTCTCTTAACATAAATATATCATAGACCAACTCAACAAAACAAACATGTCCAATACCAAAACAATCTCCACACCTAGGAGATGCACTCCAAATTTTGATAGTGATCCTTTTCACAATCTCAGTCTTTACTGTAGTATTATTGGAGCCCTCCAATATGTTTTGCTCACCCGGCCCAACTTGTCCTTTGTCATCAATCATGTATGCCAATACATGCACTGCCCCACTGTCAATCATTGGATCATTTTCAAACAAATTCTTCAATATCTTAAAGCCACGTTTCACCAGGGTTTGCTCATCACTCCTGCTCGGCACTCCTATATTACAAGCTTTTTTTTATGCTGATTGGACCAGGTGTCCAAATGATTGTCGATCCACTAGTAGCTATCTCATTTACTTTGGCTCCAAACTCATTTCATGGAGTTCATGAAAACAACATACTGTTTCCTGTTCCAGCATAGAGGTTGAGTATCAGGCACTAGCCAACTCCACTGTTGAGCTAATTTGGCTCCAAGGTCTCATCAAAGACCTTGGTATTTTTCTTTGCCAACCTCCCACTCTATGGTGTGATAATATCGAGGGTACCTACCAATCGGTTAATCTAGTTTTTTATACTCATATAAAACAAGTAGCTATTGACTTTCACTTTGTTCAGGAACAAGTCACTCATGGCTAAAGTTCAATTTATTTTCGGCAATGATCAACTGGCTAATATTCTCACAAAACCCTTGGTTGCTCCCAAATTTTCCTTACTTCGCGACAAGCTCACTTTTTGTTCCCCCCCACTGAGCTTAAGGGGACGTATTAGTGCACCAATCAATGCTATCAAGAATGAAGCCATAACAACCGTACCAAATATTGACACAAAGTCAAAGGAGCAAGCTGTAAAGATACAATACAATAGCAATCCTAAAATTAAGCATTAACATCCTCCAAACAAGCATCCATGAATCAAGGCCAACATCTATCTATTTTCCTAATATAGCTTGGTCACTTTCTTAGTCTTCTATATATATATATTACATCAATTATACACTTGAACATGTGTGGAAAATAATACACTATAATTTACCCTTTTATTTGTATATAAGAAATAGAATGTTATTTCTCTATCTCTATGTGAGATAGAATTTGTCAACTCTTCATGCTTGCTCATTCACAATGTCTCACACATCTAGTTCATCCATCTCCCCTACCCTACCCGAGGACTATTTTTACCCAGTGTAGCAAAATATAGCCAACTTTGTTTCCTTGTGTCTTACCTCTAGCAAATTTTTATTCTAGAAAACTAATATGCTTAGCATTCTTGAGAATTACGACATTTTATTTTATTGATAAAAATCAAAACATAATTACGAATTGTAAGGATTTTATCACTGGTGAAACCTCACCACCACCTCAATTTCTTAACTCAGACACTTTAGAGCCTCTACCAAATCTTGCTTTTTTGAAATAGAGACGGTCTAATCGACTTATCAAAGGGTGGATCACAGTTGTTTACACATTTTTTGGTACAGGTCAGATAGGAATGAGGGGCCATCCCTGGCCCACAATAGTGGGTTGAGCGTTGTTACGGGGGCTTTGCGTTCATCCATGATGGTAAATATAAATGAAATGTAAATGAGAGAGACATATAGATTTACATGGTTCGGCATAAAGCTTATCTCCACGGGGTGTTTGGAGAGCAAATCTATTATGCTGGTGATTTGTATAATCTCTCATGACCTCATCACATATCTCGTAGTACAATAGAGGTAGTACAATGGAGATTAATGATCCTCTTGCTTAGAAGAGGACGATGCCTCTGGAGTGCCCAAGATGAGCGTAGAAGAAACTCCTTGGAAGTCGTCCAGAAGTCATCCTAGAGCCCTTGGTGCTTGTAGGGAGGTCCCTTTTTATTGAGGCGTTGGGGGTGTTTGATCTCCTACCAATTTTATGTCACTTTCACCTTTACGTGTCTGACTTAACTCCCTGTGCCTTGTCACTTTTTTCGACTTTGTCTTGTCTTGTCTCCCTAATTTTCTCATTGCTTTTGATTATTTCCATAATGAGCTGAGCCTAATTTATTTGGTATTAACAACAACCACTATTTTTGAATAAGTTTTGGGTATTGTTGTTGGCCTCAAATAAGTTGTTAAACTCTATAACACTCTTGTTCATGCTTTTGTTCGTGTATCTTCGTATCATAATCTTGCACTCAAACCAAAATTTATCTATATTACATGAGGAAGTGATGCATTGAGTTATTATATACAAAAATTCAAAAATATCTACGAAATATATTGAGTGGATCACAACCACTCTTGTCGCTTTTGATAAGCTTGTTTCCGATTGGAACAAATCCTAGTGGTTGCTCAAGAGTATTGGAATCATTTGTTTACACAAACTACCTCATCTCATCTCATCATTATAACTTCCACACAAAATACAATAAACATTACAACCTTTTCAAATTCTAAAATAAAAATAATATTAAAAAATTATGGATTAATTATACTTTACCCCCTCAAACTTTCACTCAATTCACAATGTATCGTCGAAACTAATAATTGCATCAAACCCTTCCATCTACCAGCAGAGTGAAATGTAACGGAAATTTTGAACACCTGCTTCTCACGTGCCTAACTACCACTGTAAAGACAAAATCACCCATGACTTCATCGACTTCATGGCTCCCGTGCTCCTCATTGCAGTCAAAATCCCTCAAAATTTACCGCACTTCGCATCTGGCATCTCGTGGAGAAGTAGAGCAAGGGTTTGCATCCATTTGCTGAAGATTGGTGCGTTTCCTCTTTGTTTTCCCAGGTGAAAAAACTATAATATAAGCAAGTGATGCAAGTATTCAATTGCACGACTAACATGTATATTTCAATAGGTTGTGAAAGATATCAATTGGTTTATCTAACATAAGCTAGGGTGGTAAAGCACCACTGGATGACCCATTTTGCCGTTGCAATCTACGGGCATGTCTAAGAGTGTCAATTATGGACGATAACTACAAAAGAAAGCTCTGGAGATGCCCATATTGGACTCCTGGTTGTCAACATGGGGGTGGAGACAGGTATTGTACATTTTTTGATTGGGTAGATAATGATTTTTACTCCACGTGTAGTGATGTTGTTGGCTAGATACGAGATAGATTTCAGATACAGAGTCGTAAGTTGAAGATTGAGAAGTCAGAATTTGAGGCTAACTTAGTGATGGAGGGGAGCGCAGGGAGCATATCCAAGCACTGTTGAATAAGGTGAAGGAAAAATCTAAGGACTTGTGCAAGAAATACAATAACTATATATGGTGTAGTGTCACTATAATTGTTCTGTTTCTTGCTGTTTTCTGCATGAAAATGTCCCATGATGGTGATGAAGGTCACAAGAACTTGATGATAGCGTATGATTGGTTAATGTAATTTTCTGAATGTATATTGACTGTGGTTGTTGTTTTGAACATGATTGTTCTATTGGACATCACTTATTGTGTTGACTTTGGTTATTGTATGTAATTTGGACTTGTATTGAATTTGGTGGCACGACTAGGTTGTTCCCTATCCAAAAAGCCTCATTATATAATAGTTAAATGTTGGTAATAATGATTAATAATAATGTCATTATACATATCAAAATCCCTCAATTGAAATGTCACCATAACACCATAAAACCAAAAAAGCATAACTATTGGATCATTACAAAAAAAACATAACTATTGGACCATTACAATAAAAGTAGTATTAGTCTCTTTCCTAATACCTAATGTAGTCTATTTTTGTTTTCTGTGTACAGTAGTGGTCAATATTGCCAGTTTGGTCTCTTCTGTTTTCGTTTTTGATTTTGGTTCATCCTCTCCACATGTGAAGATGACTTTACACCATTCCATTTCTGCACTGATACATTAGTCTTGGCAGGAGGCACTTGAGTGTTGGGTGGCAATTGACCAACTCTGTCAGAGGTATTTTGTCTTTGCAGTGGTAGTTAGGCACGTGAGAAGTAGGTGTTCAAACTTTTCGTTATATTTCACTCTGCTGGTAGATGGAATGGGGGATTAGTACGTTTTGAAAGTAAGCGGGTCCACTTTGACACAATTATTAGTTTCGAGGGCACAATGTGAATTGAGTGAAAGTTCAAGAGTGCAAAGTGTAATTAATCTAAAAATTATATTCTAACAATATTTTATTCAACTTTCAACTTTCATTTCATTTGATTTGTATAAACAAACATGGTTACGTATGGAGTGTGAACCAATAATTAATCCTTGTCGTCATCATAAGTCATAACAAATCAAATTCTAACAAAGTACTTAGTTGTGCACAAATCAAAATATATCTTCATTCAAACAACTCAACAAGATTACATCCTAGCATCCATGCAAATATCCTCCCCAATGAAGTCCAAATAAGAATCCCACAAGGATATGGCTAAAAATAATTTGGGGTGCATGGCTCTTTTGTGTCCAGTAGTAGAATCTTATAATATTACATCCATGACATGTATGGATCATCTAATTCCTTTTATTATAGTTGTACAAGAATTTTATGTGAGAGAAAATGAGGAGAGATCTCCCACCTCGTGGCTTGTCCAACTCTCACTCTACTATAAATTTGTGGTCTATCTTCACTTGAATAAAATCTTGATTTGCTCCAAGGACGATAGATTATGAAAAACTACAAAAGGTAACGGATAGTTAGATTTGCGAATGATTGCAGGAGGCTCCTACTCATTATTTTAAAGGTAAGCTAAAAGGAGGATTCATCTTTAATTTTTATATCCCTACCATCAATGTTGTTTACCTAGGATAGTTTTTCTTGCTAATTTAGAATTAGGATAACCGAGTTTTGAAGGTAGTTATTGGCCTGGGTTTTCTCCGAACAGATAATTGGATTACCCACCCGCCCATATTTAAGGACAGATACGGGTACATGAGGCGGACACTGAGTTTTAATCTTGTGCCTGTAACCCATATTTACTTTTTAAAAAAAATTAAGTTATGCTTAACTTAAGTACAACCTGTGTGGATTTTTTTTAACAAAATTTGGTCCACTTGAGTTTTTAGTGTTTTGGGTAAAAAACCCATATTCTTTCAAGCATTGAACTGAATTATGACCAGGGTTAACTTGGACGGGTACCCAGACTGCATCACACGTCAGGGTCTAGATTCGGATATAGTTGAATACCCAGATCTATACTTAGGCCTCGTTTGCTTACAGGGATGAAACACAAAACTCTGAAAACTTTTCTAAGTTTTGTACGGATAAACTATATCTGAAAACAAACACTTATTTTTTATCTCATCTCATCTCTCATTAACTTATTTACTGTTTATAAATTGTCCTATACTGAAAAAAAGTTGAATTGACGGTAATATTTTGTACAAAAAAGCTGACTGCCGTCTGACTTGGTTTACTGTCTAGGAACATGCTGAAATCTGGTTTTCATTTGGTTTTACTGTTCATGTACAGCCTTCCACCCTTTTGTTTATATTTTATTATAAAAAACTAATATAATTAAAAGTGGGTCCCTCGCACCAGTATTAAAAACATGCAGGGAAAAAAAAAAGAAAAAAAAAGAGGCAAAACGCAACACAGTGTACAGGAAAACGCCAAAAAAAAACTCTAAAAACATTCGTACTAGTTGTGGGTCCCACAACTATAAATATTTCACAAAAAAGTCAAACTCATCTCATCTTATCTCTATAAACAAACACATATTTTATCTTATCTCATCTATACTCAACATATCTCAATACTATTTGCACATATTTTAAAAAATTTCATCTCATCTTATCTCATATTTGAAAATAAACGAGGCCTTAGATAAACAATCTTAGACTCTTAACCACCACTTGCAAACCTAAACAACAAGCCAAGTTTTAAATAAAATAGGGAGCCGCTACGGACATACAGGGATCACACAATTATGCCACGTAATGTTTTTTTTTTTTTTTTTTTAAACTTTGCAGAGCCGTCCCACTGCCATGCTATCTTATCCGTTCACAGCTTTTGTTTCCCGCCATGCTTCTGTTGGCCCTCACTAAGTCATCTATCTCACTTCTATTTTCTTCTTTCTTTTTCTTTTCCTTCTTCTTCTTTTATTTTTTTATTTTAAATAATCTACTTCCATTCTCTATTTTCTCGTTTCCTCTACTTATCGTTTTTTGTTTGTTTGTAGGTATCGCCAACATTGTCCCTAGCATTGTTGTCAAAAGTTACAATCTCCAATGTTGGAGCCCTCCTTGCCGGCAAGTATACACGAGATGGAATGGGAAGAAAAAATTTTACACAAGTTTTTACACATTCCTTTTACATGACGTTGGGAAATATCGACAAAAACAACATTTTTACTAGGGCTGTGCATCCGAATCCGGGAGCATCCGGATCCGGATCCGGCTTTTTAAAACCGGGCGGATACCCGCCCGGATAAATCCGGTCAAAACCCGGGCGGGTATTGAATTTGGACCCGGATATCTGGATTGTAACCGGATATCCGGTTTAATACTTTTTTTTTTTTTTTTGCTTTTTTCTTCTGAATTAATTTTTTAACACTTTGTAAACGGTTTTTTTTTTTATAACTTTCTAAAAGCAAATTTCTTTTAGCACTTTTTGAAAGGCTCTTTTTTTTTCCTTTAAAAAAAAAATCTATTAAACACTTTTAAGAGCCTTTTTAAAAAAAAAAAAAAAATCTTTTTTAACACTTTTTAAAAGGCCATTATGTTTATTATTTTTTATAGGCATTTTTTATATAATGAATATGTTTATAGGCATTTTAAACTTTTCATTAACCATTCAAATTTTTATAAAACTAATTAATAATAAATATCAACACACAATACCATACATATTATATTGTTGTTTACATCACAATGCAAAACATCAATTAACAAACAAAATAAATAATAATACAATATCAAGAGGTAACACTAAATGCTATGACTATCTGCCTATAATATAAACAAAGATAGAAATATTTCTATCTCTTAATATTTCCAAAGAGCCACTCTGTTACTGCTGCTGCTGCTCATCTTCTTCATTGTCTCCATCCAAATTGGTCAATGGTGCCAAAACTATTCTGAAAACAGATTTAGTAAAAGAAAAAGAACTAAAAATAGATAAAGATTATTAAAAATAGATTTAGAAACATATGCTTACCCAGTTGTGGAGATGGAGAATTGGGGAAACAGTGGCAGCACAATAAAGCACTTCAGCACATATTCAAACATATTAGTTGATGGGAAAAGAATATACTGATGCTCAATTTATGATCAACAGCTTGACAAATAATTACCAGCATGCAGATATATTAATAAAACATATGTTTTAGTAGCTTGACAAAACTACTAAAACTCTCAGCAACAAGCTAGATATATATACTGCTCAGTAAACAAAAATACAACAAGAAACATAAAGAACAGAGAATTTTAAATAGTTACAAGATGCATGTTAAAAAGATTTTTGAGGAAATTGCTTGTGCATTCAGAGTCGTGCATGAATGAATCATATACAAAATGAAAGTAGAACTTCAATGCAAGTAAAAGATATTGCTGAAATCACTTGTAAATTGTGTATGAATATATATGAGAATACCAAAGACTAGATATATATTAGAGCAAGGTTCCTGCAGCTTGGGTTTATAAAAAAGAAATACTATACGGCACGAGCTTCTTGGACGGGCGATTGTTTGGTTGGTTTTAGGCTATTTCTAATATTTGATTTTGTTTGACCTTTTGATTTTGTTTTTCCAATCTTATTATCTTTTCTTAATATATATATTCTTTGGGGTTAGTAAAAACTTGGCATACACAGTACAAATGAACTTAATTTTTTCAAAAAAATGGCTGAAATATCTGATCATGAACAGAATTTGACATGCTTAATGATATATAAAGTCAGCCATATTAATTAGCCTTATATATAAGATAGGTCAATAGTAAGCACCTATATACATTAATATACATAAAAGTAGTACTAGGGCCTGATTGTCGATGAATATGAGAGAGAAGAGAGAAAAGAATACCCAAAAACCCAAACACAAATACAAAAACTCAAATCTAGGCAAATTGCATCTAAATTTAAACACAAACACAAAAACTCATATTCACATTTAGAACTCAAAAGGATTATTGAGGAATAAAAATGATAGAACAAGCACAAATACAGATCCAAACCCAAAGGAAGGGGAAAAAAAAACCATACCAACAGAAACTCAGATCCACAAGCACGGAACTCAGATTCCACAGACACAGAAACTCAGATCTAAAACCACAAAAATAGATCTAGCCAAAGTGGTAAACAGCCAACAAGAGAGATTAAAGTGATATACAAACCGAGAAAACATCTTAACATTATTTTTTAGAAGCAACAAAGTACACAGTTTTACAAAACTCAGATCCACAAGCACGAAACTCAGATTCCACAAACACCGAAACTCAGATCTAAAACTACAGAAATAAATCTAGCCAAAGAGAGAGGAAAGTGATATACCAACCGAGAAAGCATCTAACATTATTTTTCAGAAGCAACAAAGTACACAGTTTTACAAAATTTATAGTGTTACGAGCATGTAGATCTACAAACACGTTTTTGCTGGAAGATTTTAAAAATAAAGAAACCCAAAAAACAGATCTACAAATCCCGAATCTCAGATCTACAAACACAAACTTAAATCTATAAACTTAGAGAGAGAGAGAGAGAAGCTACCGAGTAGAGAGAAGAAACTGAAGTTAATGGACGACAGCCACTGCTATTCACCGGCGGCGATGGATTTGATGAAGGACGCTTGGGTTTCGTCGGCGAGAGAGAGAGAGAGAGAGAGGAAATCGAGAAATGAGACGCTTCGGTTTCGTCGAACATGCTTGAGATGCTTGGGTTTTGTTAAAGGCTTAAAGCCGGTTACGGATATAACCGGTTAAATACCGGATCCGTAACCGATCTGGATGGATATAATAATTTTGTATTCGCCCGGATCCAATCCGGGCGGTTATCCACCCGGATCATCCAGATTTCTGGATTTTTAACCGGACTGGAAAAAAATCTGGTCCGGATGCACACCCTTAATTTTTACACATTTTATATCTCAAGTTTTTCAATGTTACTAAGATCATTTCACTTTGGTAGGTTCCATAGCCTGAATGACCTCGCTAGAGCAGTAGAACTTTTCCAATGTTAATACCACAAGCGGGTCGGAAAGTGTCCAACGATTTAAAACAATTTACAAGTTTGTGAATCTCATGGCAAGAGAAAAAAAAAAAAAAAACTAATATGTCGCGTGAGTGTGTGAATCCCTTTGTAGGATTCCTTTATTGCTCTGTCAGTTTCCAATAAAATATAACCCAATTTGGATCACCTAGTTGTTTCAATATATCAATAAAGCAGCCCAAAATAATTAAATAATAATTCTTTTTTAAAAATATTTCTTACACATTTATTATTTAAACTTATTTTTAAGGTATGACCATAACATTAGTAAAAACTTATGACCTTTTTATCCCAACTTCATTTCTTCCTTATTTATTAAAACCTTTCCAATTCTTTTTATACAAACATTAATACGAGTTTCATTTATAAAACTAATAAAAGTATAAAGTTACAACTTTTTACAAAATAAGGAATAACTTTATAAGATTGACATTCTTTTTTAATGAAGTAACATGATTGCATTAAATGATGATAAAATGAATTATTACAACTTTTTACAAAATAAATAATAACTTTATGAGATTGAAATTCTTTTGAATTAAGTAACATTATTACATTAAATGATGATAAAATGAATTATAAAATAATTATAAAAGAGTTATAGATGTATTATTATCCAAAGCAATAATCTTGATATAATATTTCTTAAAAATTGTCCACTTAAAACCATGAATTTAATAGTAAAGTTTTTATTTATTTACTATTTTTTATTCATTTGTTCGTTAAAATAGAAAAAAAAATCAAAATAACATATACTTTAATTATAAAAAAATACTTTAATTATAAAATAATTTTAATAAAAATAAACTCATAAATTAATTTAACTTAACGTATTACATTAAATTATAAAGTTATTTATTATTTTTTAGTGCATTCACTTGCTAATCCATTCCATTTAAGTTCAAACTCTACGGTTTCTTGTCTCAAAACAGACAACTATTTAAGAAATCAGAAAAGCCATTTGCGAGAGAAACAGATTCAAATCTAGAAAGAGAACCCGAGACTCAGAGATAGAGAGAGGGATTTGGTTTTTGAGAGATGGGGTGGTGGGGATGGGCGATCTACGAGAGTGTGGTTGTTTTAGGGTCGCTGTGCCTACTTGGCTGGGCAGGGCTCTGGTTCCTGAATCGCAGGCTTTACAAGGAGTACGAAGAGAAGCGTGTTTTGGTCCAGATCATTTTCAGCGTCGTCTTCGCCTTCTCCTGCAACCTCTTCCAGCTCGTCCTCTTCGAGATCATCCCTATCCTATCCAAAGAGTACGTATCTCTCCCCATCTCTCTCTTTCCTCTCTGTTTGGTTCCTGAGAAACTACCGAGTTGTTAATTTCTCTCTTTTTCACTTATCTTTCCGTGGAAGACCTTTTTTTTGTTAATTCATTATTTTTCTCGTATTGGCTGTAGGGCACGATGGATGAACTGGAAGCTGGATTTATTTTGTTTGATACTGTTGCTGGTTTTCATGCTGCCTTATTATCATTGTTACTTGATGCTTTGCAACAGCGGTACGTTGCCTTTTACTAATTGTTGTGTAGAAAAGTCACCTATAAAAAAAAAATGTTGTGTAGAAAAATTTCTTCGTGTTGATTATTATTTTTTGATAAGTACTTCGTGTTGGTTATTAGGAGTTCCCTGGTGCATTACCTTGTGTTGTAATTGATTCTCTGGAGTCGTTCTTTAGTCGGGATTTGGTTTAGCTTGAGTTCACACACAAGCTAAATCTCAGTTACTGCATCACTTAGCCTCATTAAGTGTTCAATCTTTTTAGTATTAATATCTTTTGTCGCAGGAATAGCTGTTTTGTTGAATCACCGATGTAATGTTTGTGTAGAGCCTTTGTAACAACTATTTGATTGAATATGTGAGAAATTAGTACATAGTGTACAAATTGGTGTTTTTAGTTGGCTAATAGCCCTCTTGCATGTTTCGAATTTCCTCTGTATATGTTCTGTAACAGATTCATACAGAAAGTTCAAGATGTACTTGTTTAATTAGTATGGTCATGATATCAGTCCATGTTCATTTCATTAAGAGTTGATGTGGCAATGTGCAGGCTTGGTTTTTAACCGTTTTATTCATAGAGCTCAATTGGGCAACAAGGTTTTGGGCCTTTGGCTCTTCTTGAATTTTATTTAATATATCAAGCTTAACCTTGTCTCAATTGCTAATTTTGTGTTTTTATTCAACATGCAAAATTCTCCGCAAATATAAATTGCTTATTATTATTATTATTTTAGCGCTAAAAAAAAAACTTATGTGTACTCGTCAAGGTGCAATCTAGTGTTCAAAGGATGAGCTTGAGATGAGCTTTAGATTCAAACATCCTGGTTCAATCTAAATTAAACAAATTGTTTTATCTATCTCATTCTGTTTTTTTTTTTAATCTATCTCTACCTAGTTGTTTGAAATCATTTAAATTAAGCATAAGATTATGATTTTCATTAAAATATCTGTAATATTCATCATCCACTAATTGATAGTCTAGACAATAAATAGTTATTTTATGTATTTTTTTAAAAAAACTTCAAAAGCGTGCTGATAAATGATTATAGGGAAGCTTTAAGTTCACTAGCCTTTTTGCTGTCATAGCACTTTCACCAAGTCATTTTGTATGGTATCAGAGCCACCTAGTAAGCCCAACCATGTGATACTGGAGCATTACATGACATGGATGTGTTGAGGATGTCATGAATTCATGAGGCGTGGTTTGTAACACGCTAGTTCGATGTTGGGAATATGAAACCCACGTGGATAAGTTATAAAGCTACTCATAGATGCTAAGTCCCACTATGGCTGCTTACTAAGTGAAATTGGGCTTTATGAGTGATTTTAGGGAAGCTTCAAATTGACTAGTTTTTTTGGGTTATAGGTTAGATGTAGTTAGCACTTTCCCTGGGTCGTTAAAGCACTTTTATCAATAAAAAAATATTATGTATCCAGTTTTTATGGTCCTTTACTAGATGATTTTTTGGTTGCTTTTAATGAGCGGGTCGTTAAAGAACTTTTGCCAGTAAAAATAATAATAACTTGGGTTGAATATATTTAGGATTGAGGAAGAAGATCATAAATTATGCTGTTTAACTAGTGGATACCGGTATGCCGATGCAGATGAGTTTTTATAGGCCTAATGTAAATCAATGATTACTAGA
Organism: Cyclocarya paliurus; assembly: GCA_029856935.1. NCBI lineage: Eukaryota > Viridiplantae > Streptophyta > Magnoliopsida > Fagales > Juglandaceae > Cyclocarya > Cyclocarya paliurus. Next base: position 10,157,541 of record CM056945.1, on the reverse strand, counting down.
ACACAATCACCTTTTACAAGCAAAATTTATAAGAGCATCACTGCGGTAATTTTCTCTCTATCCTTATCCATGTTAATTTGAATATTTGTCTCAGGTGTAAGGAAGGAACGGGCTGCGCTTGGAGCTATCTTGTTCTTGCTCGCATTTCTTTATGCTTTTTGGCGAATGGGCATTCACTTTCCCATGCCTTCACCTGACAAAGGTTTTGAGTTGATCCTTGTTAACTCTTAGATAAATCTTCTCTTTCTTTGACACTTGCTTATCCTATTTATTTAACGTGTAACACTTCAAATTTACAATGAGAGGGTGATGAATGGGGATATTATTGATAGGGAGAAGCTTTTGCAGTTTATAATAATTTCAAGGGACTCCGACTTGGCTAGTCATTTGGTGTATATGTCTATCGGTGGCATGAACTTTCTTTTCATTGTTAAAATGATATCAAAGCCAATTTCTTGTTAAAGATACGAGACTTTAGCTATGCCATGTACAATGAAATGGCTTGATGAGGATGTTAGGGATTTAAAGGGGAAGATTCTAATACCATGGATTTAGTCTGAGAGGATGTTTAATGAGACCCACATTAATTAAGAGGGAAAAGTTCTTGTATTATATTGTTTCCAAATGATTCCAATTGTAAGCATGACTAGTCCTTTCAGAGAATAAGTCAAATATGTGACTTGGTCTTTTGTTGAATCTTTACAAATAGACGATGCACTAATGAATTATGTCTATATGCCCCAATGTTTCTGCTGTCATGAGTAGTTCCCTTGCATCTTAGTCTAATAAGAACCCCTTCCCCCCCTTCCCCATTGTTATGGCCATTATTCTTATTGTTTAAATTGCTACCACAATCTTTCGGTAAATTTAAATATATCTCATTGTTTTTTCTTAAGTTTTGACTTTATGCCACACATGCCAATCCTCAAAACTGGAGCTTTAATTTATAGACAAAACTTAAACAGTGGCTGTGAAAATAAAACGTGGAGTTCTAGTACTTGAAAGTTAATGATATAAATTTAAAAGTGAGAATGTCATGAAAAGACATCTTTTTGCGAGTAGGATCAGTTATATTGTAAACAAACGCAGGAACCCAAACCAAGTTTACAAAAAAGTATACAAGAGAAAACATTCAATAGAAATCAAGGATAATGAAAAAGAGTACAAAGATCTACAAAATTAGAAACACTAATGAGGGCATTAATAGAATAACACTCAAAATGTGATTGAAGACAACAAAGTTGTAAAGCTGAGCTTGTCTTCTCACAATTTTCGAAACTTCAGGTGTTTCATTATCTCGAAATGCACCATACTAAGCAGGAGGGGTTCACATTCCTAATAACATGAATATCATTTCGACCAGACTTTCTTTTCCAACACGCCAAAAGCTCCAACATCCATCTAGGCATAACCTAGTCAACTCCAAACATCACAACTTTTACTCAATATCACAATTAAAATTGATTCCTTCATTTATGGTGAGAGTTGTGTTAAAGATTTAAAATTCATAGATTGTTGAGGTTAAGTATGTCAATACGAAACTTGTATCATTAGATTATGTCTGAAGGCATTAGATACACAGTGTCTAAATTGACAACACAACATGATATAAAAAGTATTGAGGATGTCAATGGTCTTTTTTCTTTGAGAAAAATATTTTACCCCCTCAAATTACCACTCTTTCTGTGATACGACCACCAAAATACTAAAGCTGTCACTTTAACCCTCAGAATACCTTTTTTTGCAATTCATTTCCCTTGAAAATCCAACTATTAAGACCGTGATGTGTCACCTATTTTTCATCCACCTAACGGATAGACTTGAATATATTGTATGACTTCTTTATAGATCCAGAGCCTCTAAACATTGTGGATCCATTTTTATTCCTTTGCATGCATTTTTTTAAAATTCCTTCTCTTCCCTTTGATTTTCTTTTCCTTCATGCTTGTTAATAAATTACACTTTTAATTGTTTAGAAATATCTACTATTATTTAGCTGTTGGCTTCTTCATGGTTTTGTTTCTCAGGTTTCTTCACAATGCCTCAATTGGTCAGTAGAATTGGGGTCATTGGGGTTACTGTCATGGCCGTCCTATCTGGTTTTGGAGCTGTAAATTTGCCATACAGTTACTTGTCCCTCTTCATTAGGTAATAAAGTAATATTGCTATTTTGCCTTTTGGTCTGAGACAGTGAAGCATAACTTTTTCAAGTAGCTATCGTTCCTGTATATAATCTTCTGAACTCTCTCTCTCTCTCCTGTGCTATCTTCTGAACATTCTTACCTCTTCTGCAATTGTTTGGACTTTGCTTGATCATGCTTTCAAGAATACGTTTTGACCAATTTTTCAAAATTATTGATACGACTTTGTTATGATCTTTGGATGGACATGATGATGGAAGCATGGGTTTCTTTGATATAAATATCCAATTAATGCATCACTGCTAAGCTAGGACTAGGGTTGGGGTTTGGAGGAGGGGGTGGATAGAACTATAGAATACAAATTCAGCAAGAATAGAACAATAAGCGGTGAAGAAGTTAAGATTGATTGTTATAGGACTTGATTGTCTTTGGTAGGTTGCCCCAGTTGCCTACATGGGTAGTAAAAGGGCCAACACTGCATACCTAGATGATTTAAATGCAATCCCTCCACATTGGGTGTAGGTATGTGGATGGAATGGCAGTTTTGGGACATGTACATGAAGATGGTCACATAAGTAGAATGAAATCCAAGTTGTAAATTGTGCTGAAGGAATCAAGAAGGGAAAAAGAGAAAAAGGAAGGAGGAGGAGAAAGAAAATGGCGATGGGTGAAGTCTTATCTTATTTATGAGTTCTCACCATCATTATAATCAAGTAGATGAAATCCTAAGATATCCTTGCTTTGAATGCATACAACTCTTCTTGTATGTCCTTGTGATGTGGGTGGGAGGGTTGACTCATAAATCTTTATGTGTAGAATGGAATAAAAAGACTTGTAAGATAGCTGCTAGACTAACCATGCTTAATGGGATAAGTTTGTTAGTTAGGTACACGTAATATGTTCTTCTAGTGTACTAAGGTAGTGCCTTTGCACTCTTTGATAAAATTTAGTCATGTTACTTATAAAAAATATAAGCAATGTTCTGATAAAAAAAATATAAACGATGTTAAGACACAGTATGTGGCTTAGGCATCATCAGCACTTAAGCCGAAATCCAAGGGTGTGAAAGTCACATCTAGCCCCTAGTAGGGACAAGATGAAGAAAAATCACATTTGGCTGGTTTATTAAGCCAGCCCCAAGTAGGATATTAGAGGCTTGTTGAGCTGCTCAGCATGCACCTTTTCCAATGAAATCAGTTTGCAGAACTTCACAACTCCATGTATCAGTCTTTTTCAATCAAACAGAAACTTCACTGCAAAAGCACACAACTAAATTAATTTCAAGACTTTTTTCTGAAAAGAAGTTACAAGAGATAACTAAATTAAAAATAACTGAATAAGGGGGCCTAAACTAAACAACAAATGTGTTTAGATGTTAAAGCTTTATTACCAGGGAAGGATATTTACTCATATTATGTTTTTCAGTTTGTTTTCTTCTGGATTTCCAGTGATATCTGATTTCCTATGTTTCTGTTTGTTTTTGTTTTAAATGTGATAGAGAGATTGAGGAATATGAGGTGAAGGCCTTGGAAAGACAACTAATGCAATCAATTGAGACTTGTATTGCAAAGAAAAAGAAGATTATTCTTTGTCAAATGGAGATGAAGCGTATTCAAGGATCAGAGGAGGTTGACTTATTTGCCTATATCTTTGACCAAGCTCCTTTCATCTCCTTTTAAACTTCTGATGTCTTTGGTTCCATGGATGCTGGCCTCATGGTTAAAATTCTATTGCTTAACATTTTTATGTTCATGAGATGTCTATTTTTTGCAAATTTCTCTCATAAACGCTCATTTTATGATTACTTCGAACCCCTAGGTGGCTCAAGTCATAAGTGCCTTGGTCTTGGTGAACTGCTCCCTCCAAGTCTAAGTTTCGAACCCTTGGGTGCAACCAATTTCTAGGGGCCATGTCCCTTCGGTGAAAAGCCAATGATTTACTTGATTTGTGTGATGGGGACACGTTACATGGGCCCTAGGTTTAACCGGGTAAAAGACATTGCATTTGCACGGTCTCCGGGATACCTCATTATAAAAAAAATGATTACTTTGTTAGAATGGATGACAATTGTTAAGATGCATGTCATTCCAAGTCCATACATTTGTGTATCTTTGAATATGTATCATATTTGCAAATAACTTTTGTACATGGGAATTTACAAGTGACTACCAAATATAATAGAAAAACTAACTTTGAGAATATTAAAAAGTGAGAAGTTTAAAGATATGAAAACATGTAGAAACTGTATATTGATCTCTCTCAACAATCATGGTAGGAAATACAATCCTGTGCCCTTAAAAATTAACTCCCTGAAATAGTCTTTAGTGTTAGATGCACACTAGTTACACCATATACGGTATCAGTAAGAAATTTTAGTATCGAACATTTTTTAGCGAACTAGTGTAGTGTATGTGTGAAATTCTTTTACACTTAAAGCTGGGGTTTCTGAAATATAACAATCAAGCAAACCTGTTGCGGAATCAAAGAGGATAAAATTTTACACAAAAAATCCTCGTAAAACTCATGGGATTATGCAAGTTAACTATAAACGTCTTTTATGTTCGTGGTTTACATTATGCGTGATGACTTTGTACATCTAGATTATGATGTTTTTCACAAGTCCCATACTTGCACAATTTGCCTCTGACTGCAAACTCTCTGTGCGTGTGTAATATGTTAAAAGATGGAATGATGGGTCTTAGAATGGATGGTGTTAGATTATAGGCATTGTGGGGCAGATTTTTTCCAGAGGTGCGTGTCGTTTTTGTGCCCAATTTCAATCTGGATCTCATGGACCTTATTGATTTGATTTCAATCTCATTTACCTTCCAAAAAACATTTGAGCTTCTTAGGGAAGACAATTAATAACATGACTCATCATGAAAAATTAACAAGATGATCAAAGTGTGAACTTTTGTATGTTTCATGTCCTTGCCTCAGTTCTGTGATGGCCTACTTGTGTCTGAGTAAAAGTTGTTTGGTGCAGGTAAAGGCTAGATCCTTCTTTAAACAAATTATAGGCACAGTTGTGCGATCTGTGCACGAGGACCAGACGGAGCAAGGTCATTCTCTTTTTACATTTAAAATAATATTCTACTTATTTTCTTGCAGAATATATGTTTGTTGGCAGGTATGCGTTTTAATATACATTTTTTGATTAGTAAAATAAAATTTTATCGAAACAAGTAAATAGGCGTTGCCCAAGTACAGTAAGTATATGCAAGAGAACACCTAGTTACAAGTTAGGAGCTAGAGAATGATACAAGAAAGTTATGAAAACTAGATCCATTGAGTACAATGATAGAAGCCCAAAGAACTAAGGTGTGCAAAGAGAAACTTCTAAGCTCATCTAATGAGTGCTCCCTATAATCAAAGCTCTGATCATTCCTTTCAAGTCAAATGCACAGCACGAGACATAAATGAATCATTCTCCATATAGCAGCAAAATGTGGGTTGCCCTAAAGGCCTTTTGAACAAGCAAAGAGATCTACCACCCTCCTAGACATCATCCATGCAAGTTTGGTCCTGCTAAAGTTCTCATCCCATAGTGCCCTTGCCACCTCACAGTGAAGTGCTAAATAATCCACTGATTCACTACTTTTCTTATGCATATCACACCAATACATAACAATAAGTCCACATTTTTCAAGTTGTCCATGGTCAAGATCTTCCCAAGAGATGCTTTCCAACCAGAAAAAGCATCTTTGCAAGGCACCTTACTCTTCCAAATGCACGTCCAAGCAAAAGGAATTGGGTTTTGAGAAGGCAAATCTTTATAAAATCATCGAACAATGAGCTTCTTATTCCCGGTATGCATCCATTACATCCTATCCACCCTAATACTAACAATGCTCGAAGCGTATAACAAGGTGAAAAGGTTGGAGATGGCTTGTGTCATGCACAGAAGAGCAATGGACCTTTTTGACTCTTGTAGAGGGTTAGGTCGTAGTCCACATATTATATGGAAAATTGTTTCTACTTGTATCATATGGTGTATTTGAAGGGGAAAGAACAATAGAAGTTTTGGGGATTGTGAACGGACAATGTAGGAGCTTAAGACGTTCTTTTTCAATACCTTCCCCCTTTTGACAGCTTCTATAGACTTTAATGGGTTCAATCCACATGATTTTCTTATATTGTTTTTGCTTTCTAGATGTGTTTTTATTATATACATCTTGCGTACTTGGATTGTGCCTTTTGTGCTTCTTAATGAAATTCTTATAGCTTAAAAAAAGTTAATTACCTTATACTTGGTTGAAGAAGTTGGAAGTTCTGCATCTAATATCCTGCTCTTCTCAATTGTGGGACTGTTGGAGGACTTTGGTTTAAACTACTTTGTATTGCGAATAAACAATAGCTTCAAGTTTAGGCAGGGTGTTTCAGTATCACTTGTAAGATCATCTTGGAAAAGGCTTATGATCATGCCAAGCAGATGTACTGACTCATCTTTTTTTGAAATAAGCTTTTTAGGAGAAAATCGTTGGATAACCATGTAATCTTTCTCCTACTTTCTTGTACACAAGTAATGGATAGGGTAATTACACATATATGCTTTCTTTTAATTACCATGAACTGTTATAAACAATGCATTTAGATGCAGTATGTTTGTTTGGGTGTGCAGAATATAATGTCACTGTAGTGGTTTTGCTATGTTACTTGACACACTCTATGAATTATTAATAGAGTCAGGTTTAATATTATTTTTCGTGGTATCAACAGTTATTCTTTTGCCTTGCAGAGGCCTCATCTCATTATAGTTTATCATTCCACTGTTCAATAATGTATCTTGTGTAATGATATAATTTATTTATTATGATTTTTCTAAAGACATCAAAAACATGGAAGCGGAGGTACAAGCTTTAGAAGAGCTCTCAAAGCAGCTATTTTTGGAAATCTACGAGCTCCGGCAAGCTAAGGTTTTTATTTTTATAAGCAATTTACAGTTAGTTCTGTATTTGCCAATGATAGCTTTCTGATTTACTTGTTATTTGAACATAGCCTTTCTGCCATTCTTCTGCAGTACCTTTTACATATTTGCTGCAGTTTTTTTGAGAAGAAGAATATTCATTCTTATTAATTTCCAAGAGAAACGATTACAATATAAATAGAAGAGGAAGGCCACAAAATCAGCAAATCAAATCACCAAATCTCTAGGCTATAAAACAGGAAACAGAAATATCTAAAATCTGAAATAGTTATTTCAGATTTTATTTAAAAGAGAACTTACTAATTTATCTCCTTGAAATCCGACATATTTAAAATATAACTTATCTCCTAGAAATCCGACACCCCCCCTCAAGTTGGAGTGTAGATATCTATCATGCCCAACTTGTTTACAAAGAGCTCAAAACTAGGTCTGAAAAGTCCTTTGGTGAAGATATCGGCTATTTGTTGAGTAGTAGGAACAAAAGGCATGCAAATAGCGCCACTATCAATCTTCTCCTTTATGAAGTGTCTGTCAATCTCTACATGCTTAGTGCGATCATGTTGTACTGGATTTTGAGCAATATTTATGTAGCTTTGTTGTCACATTACAACTTCATTGGCATGTTCGCCGGCATCCTTAGCTCTTCAAGAATTCTCTTTAGCCATAGCATCTCACTAACTCTGTTAGCCATAGCCCTATATTTTGCCTCGGCACTGCTTCTTGTAACCACATTCTGTTTCTTGCTTTGCCTTGTGACCATATTTCCCCAGACATAAGTACAGTATCCTGACGTGGATCTCCTGTCAATAACTGAGCCAACCCAATCTACATCAATGTATGCCTCTATGTTCTGCTGTGTGGTCTTCTGGAAGAGTAAATCCTTGCCTGGTGTACTTTTCAAGTATTTGAGAATCCGATAAACTATTTCAAGATGTTTCTCGTAGGGTGAGTGCATAGACTTTCCCACCAACTTTTGATACTGAGTTGTATTAACTAGATTACCTTCCTTATCATCTCCAAGTTTCTGATTTGGATCGATTGGAGTGTCTGCTGGCCAACACTCGCTTATCCTAGTTTCCTTAAGGAGGTCAATTGTTTCATCTTGAGTACGTCATCTCCAGTGAGAATTATATCGTCTACATACACAATCAGAATTGCTATTTTCCCATCCTGTGAATGTCTTGTAAACATCGAATGATCACTTTGCCCTTGAGTATACCCCTGACTTTTAACAAACTGAGTGAATTTCTCAAACTAGGCTCTTGGTGACTTTTTAACCCATATAAGGACTTCTTCAGTTTACACACCTTTGTGCCAAACTTTTCACCAAATCCTAGAGGTGCATCCATGTACACTTCTTCCTCCAGATCTCCATTGAGAAATGCATTTTTTACGTCCAACTGTTGCAAAAGCCAGTCACAATTAGCCGCAAGTGACAGAAGAACTCTTACAGTGTTTAGCTTTGCGACTAGGGCGAATATCTCTAAGTAATCAATGCCATAGGTTTGAGTGAATCCCTTGGCAACCAATCGAGCTTTATAACGTTCTAGAGAGCCATCAAATTTATACTTGACTGTAAACACCCATTTGCTCCCTACAATTGTTTTTCCTCTTGGTAGATCAACTAACTCCCACGTGCCAGTTTTTTCAAGAGCTTTCATCTCCGTGAAGATAGCCTCCTTCCACTTAGGAACTTTCAGAGCATCCTGCACAGTGTTAGGCATCTCCATACAAGACAATTGTGAGGTAAAGGCACGAAAAACAGGTGAGAGATTTTCACATGACACATAATTGGATAATGGATGTTGGTGCAAGATCTCACACCCTTCCGGATAGCAATGGGAAGTTCAGAACTCAGGATTAGACCCAGACTCGGGTTCAGAACTAGAAGATGACATAGGTTGAACATGAGGTAAGGGCTCGGTGAGGACATTACTTGGAGGGTTTATGGATTCTGGGCAATGCGGAGGATTGGAAGACCCTTTCTTTTGAGTTGTCTTCTGTTGCGAGTAGACAATGTCAAATGGTACCAACACTGCGTTTTCCGTTTCTGTCTCTCCTTTGTGAACATCATGAGATGGCACTGTAGGGAGACCTGTCTTTTCAGTATCTAAACAACTAGACTCACTTTCCCTTGGTATAATAAAGCTTGGGTTTTCAGGTTGAATAATCAAAGTTGGAGAAGGGTCATTTTGCAAGTTTTCAGTTTGGAAAAAATCATGAAAACTAGCCGAATCTTTGTTTTGGTTCCCCCACCCACCCCCCCCCCTCCCCTGGAAGATGAGGCATAAAATATGGATGTAATTCAAAAAATGTAACATCCATGGTAACAAACATTTTTTTTGAAATAGGTTCAAAACTTTTATACCCCTTTTGAGTGGGAGCATAAGCAACAAACACACATTTTGTGGCTCGGGGTTCAAGTTTTCCTTGATTATGACTATGAAAATGAACAAAGGCAGTACAACTAAATATCTTTAGTGGTAAAGAAGAAGAAAACCGATTTGTTGGATAACACCTATGAAAATATCAAAAGGTGTTGCAAAGCTTAAAACCTTATTAGGCGTTCTATTTATGAGATATGTAGCAGTAAGAATGGCTTCACCCCAAAGATATTTAGGTACTTGACTGGTAAAAAGTAATGCCCGAGCTACTTCCAATAAGTGTTTGTTTTTTCTTTCAGCCAAACCATTTTGTTGCAGAGTGTCAACACGAGCTTTGATGAACAATTCCTTTTTCAAGAAAAAATTGGCCCAAAATGTTTTTGAAATATTCTCGACCATTATCACTCTGCAATATTTGAATATTTTTTTGAAATTGTGTTTGTACCATGGTGTAAAAGGTTTTGAAAATTGTTTCCACTTCAGATTTTTCCGTCATCAAATAAACCCAACTTAATCTCGTGTGATCATCAATAAAGTTCACAAACTATTTTTTTCTAGAATGCATAGAAGTTCTACATGGGCCCCAGATGTCACTATGAATGACAGTAAATGGAGTAGTTGGTTTGTAGGGTTGGGTGGAAAAAGATGCATGATAATGTTTAGCAAACTGACAAACTTTACATTGAAAAGAAGTTGGACTTTTATTCCGAAATAAATTGGGAAACAAGTATTTTAAATACTGAAAACTAGGATGGCCTAACCTATAATGCCATAACAGAATATCATTATCGTTGTAAACAGAAACAGAATTTAAGCAAGTACTTTGACATTGTCTACTCAAGTTAGGTCCATCTTCAAAATAATAGAGTCCATCTTTTTCCTTAGCACTGCCAATTTTTTAGATTTGGGTCACCAGCAGCAGGTTTTGATATTTTACCAGTCAAATGCCCAAACTTGCCTCTGCCATCAATTGCCAATTTGACGGACTGAGCCCACTCGAGATAGTTGTGCCCATTGAGTTTTGTAGCCGTGAGATAAAGGGCTGAATTCTGGGAATAGGAATCAGCAGATACATGCGTGGGAGGAATAGTGGAATTGGGTGGAATGGTTTCGGAAGTACTAGAAGAGTCTGAAGTGATGATAGGATTTCTTTGGGCGCGGGTCATCGACTTATACGACATCATCAGAAGAAAGAAGGAAATGGAAAAAGAGCACGAAGCTCTGATACAATGCAGTTTTTTTGAGAAGAAGAACAATCATTCTTATTAATTTCCAAGAGAAACGATTACAATATAAATAGAAGAGGAAGGCCACCAAATCAGGAAGGCCACAAAATCAGCAAATCTGTAGACTATAAAACAGGAAACAGAAATATCTAAAATCTGAAATATTTATTTCAGATTTTATTTAAAATACAACTTCCTAATTTATCTCCTAGAAATCCAACATTTGCTAATGCTGTGGTTTTGCTGAAGGCTATGATACTTTTTCAAAGCGCTGTATAACGAGAAATTAACTTGCAAGGAAATTGAACTTTTGTGTTTCTCTTGTATGCATCAAATGTACTAGGGTTGTAACCCTTTTTCGTGTGTTGTAATGAATTATTACCTCATATGAAGAACAATATTTCAAAACAGTAATAGTGTAACAGTATGGTAAAAATAGATACAATTCTAAGCAGATTATATGGATTTTGGTGCATGACATGAGTTCTTAGGTTAATATGTAAAAGGTTTCATAGTCCTGCTGTATAGTAAGAAAGCTATGTGAGTCCTTCTATTGTACAGAAGTTACCATGTACTGCAACCGTGATCTTATAACAGGCAATACCCAACCACCTTGTCTATAAGAAAAAAAAAATGAATTTGTGCTTTCCTTGTATCTCTTGAAGATGGGTGCTATCTTTGGTATATTGCCTTTGTACACAGGTGTTCCGTTGCTCTTTTAATAAATTCTCTATTACTTTTTTATTTTATTTTAAAAAAGATGAAATCTATGAGAGATTGACTTCAAAAACTTTTAAGGATGCTTGTATTTGTGCTTTTGCATTTAGCACAAAAGGTGCCTGATTTTATGCTTATGTATGATCAGAGTCTTTGGGCCATATGCTACAATTTTAGTTTGTGCTGGGGCTTTTCTCTTTATGTGCGCTTCTAAAAACACTACACCATAATCTTCTGAGCACATACCATTGCATACACGAACTATGTTCTGCTTGCTCCCCCGACTTGGTGGAGAAAAGAAACGTATTTTATTTCCCTCTGTTCATGTATTTTTCATCATTAAAGTTAGAGTAATTGTATTAATGAAGGAGAAATATTTATATTGTACCATATGAATTGGGGCCTATTAAGTTTGCCCCTTCAAAATATATGGTAGTAAATGGATGCCAATATAGGTAGTCGTAACAATGCAAGGTTCAGTACAAAAAAAAAAATATAGATATATAATGCCCAAAAGAAGCTTTACTATTGTGATACTCCATATGATAAGGAAAATGGTAGGTGTCCAATGAGATCTTACATTGTTTGGGAAGGAGAAGTTCTTGCTCTTTATAAGGTTCCAATAGGGCTCCTATTGTATCATTGACTAGTCCTTCGGGAGTATAGGCCATGTGGTTTGGACCTTCCATTGGAGTATTACAAATGGTGTCAGGGCCTATCCCAACTAGAAATGTGGGACTTGAGCCGTATCACCTACAATGGAGGGGTCCGACGAGGACGTTAGGAATTTAAGGGGGGTAGATTGTGATATCCCATATGATAAGGATAAGAGTAGGTGGTGTACAAGATCTCATATTGTTTGGAAATGAGAAGTTATTGCTCTTTGTAAGGTTTCAATGGGGTTCCAATTGTATCATTGACTAGTCCTTTTGGAGTATAAGCCATGTGGCTTGGGCCTTCTATTGGGGCGTTACAAATGGTATCAGAGCCTATCCTAACCAGAAATGCGGGACTTGAGCCGTTCCACCTTCAACGGACAAGCCCGATGAGGACGTCGGGAATTTAAGGGGGGAGATTGTGATATCCCATATGATAAGATTAAGAGTAGATGGTGAATAGGATCCCACATTGCTTGGGAAGGAGAAGTTTTTGCTCTTTATAAGGCTTCAATGGGGTTCCAATTAGATCATTGACTATTCCTTTTGAAATATAGGCTATGTGATTGGGGCATTAAAGTTATGCTCGTAAACTAATGAATTTTGCTTTTAGACTTTTTCTTGGACCATCTCTCTCTCTTTGGTATCACAAGTTAAAAATATATGATGACTAGTGTTGATTATAATTCATATATGTTTTTTTGATAAGTAAGAAGAGATTTTATTAGAAACGAATGTATAAGCAAAGCCCATTTACACAGGAAATATACAAAAGAAAACACATAAAGACATTCTAAGAAATGGAAAGTGATATCAGAAAATCATGAACGGAAGATCCGTTCATATATGTTTATATCATATATATTATATGACAGGCAGAGTATGAGCTGCTAGTGTTATATTTGTTAATATTTTAAGTATTATACTTAAGAGATAATATACATATTCTAATAGGTGGTTTCTCTTCACAATTATATTTCTATATAAATATCTAGTTTATATTTTGACTTCTAAATATATATATGTACATATTGTTCCATTTTGATATGTATATGCCGCATTCTGATAATAAATTTAGCTGAAAGTTTTCTAAAGGATGTTTATTTTCAACAGGATATAAGCCATGGAGCCCTGGCCTTTCTGAAAAATTGTGCAAAATGAATTGATTCTGGTAGTACTCCATAATACAGAAAATTCTCAAAAAATTGTGAATCAATGAATATCAGAGAGTATAGCATTATAACCTATGGATTGAAGTTGATTTCTAATAAACTTTTTTCGGAGTTATTAACGTTTTTGAAAAGGAAATAGTGTGGCCTTCTGGAGTATATTGCTATTTGGAGAACAATTTCTTTCATTGGTGGGGAGCTTGTCAACATAATTAAGCACTATTGCATTGTTTTCTGTTGCTGCTATCTATAACTTTCTGTTTATGGAGTAATTTTGTTAATAGCGTGTTCTCTTTGCCGTGGAGAATAATTTTTATATGTCCCGTATACTTGGGCCTTTGTTTTATGCTCAATAAAACTTTTTTACTGATAAAAAACAAAGAATACTGTTTTAAATAGACAATAACAATATTTTATTTACTTATAAAAAAAAATAGACAATAACAATATTTTATCTTAATTAGAAAATAAAGAATAATATTTTAGTTTTATTTTCCATGATTATATGATGCTGCAAATTGCTACTAACAGTTGCATTATTGAATTTTGTCATGCAATCTTTTTACGTTTTTAATGAAAATGCCCGAACAGGTAATCTCAGTTTTTTCCCTTAATTTGCAGGAGGCTGCTGCTTATTCTCGAACCTGGAGGGGTCACATGCAGAATCTGCTTGGCTATGCATGTTCTGTCTATTGTGTGTACAAAATGATTAAGGTATTGTCTGTGTAAATTCTGGACAATTCATTTCTTTTTTACTGAATTTTGCATGTTCAAGACCTTATTTGATTGGTAGCAAATATTGGGATTAGGGTTTCGGGTTGAAAGTCAAATCCTACTACCCCCTTCAAATCCACAAAATTCTACACAACCTGAAGATATTAAAACGGCAAGTCAAATTTTGCATTATCAATTGAAACGTGGGTTTAAATTCTGTAAAATTTACTTGTAAAAAAAACTCTGTAAAATCCTAGAGTTTTGAGTTAGTTTTGATTCAAATGAAACTTCTTATCTCCATAGGGACACGTAGAGGGTGAGGTTATGGGTTTAAGATTCCTGTATTGTGTATAGCTGACCAGTACATAAAAAAAAAGAGGAAAAAATGAGTAGGATTTGGAACTTTTAAAGACCCAAATGCCAAAGATAGAAATACTCTGATAAAATTGGAATTGTGATGTTGGGAGCCTGGATAAACACTTTTTCAATGGGGACCTGATGACTTGATTTAAGTCCACACCTAAATTTTGTCCTAGAATCTTAGTCGAGTCTCTGGATTATTTACTGAAAATTGTCTGATTTTTAAGGAAATATGTAGTTCAGCCAAATATCTGTGTTCATTATACAAACTTTTTGGGCCTGAATACAGCTGATCACGCATATTGGAATAATGCATCACAGTTATTTATGAACTGTTGACCATGGCTATTAGGAATATTATCTTCCTGATTTATAGATTCCCTCACATTTGGAGAAAAGAGTTACTAAGCAACACCATGCACAAATCGTGGCTGCATCACTTTCAAATGGGTGATATCATTTCCCTAATTCACATAGAAGAGGTTTAGTCCCTGTGTTAGCCTTTCTTTGGTATGATGAAATCAAAATGAGCATCAATGACTTTTGCTGGGCAAGTCCAGCAACTTTTCGTGCTTTACTTAACCAAGTTCCTTTATTTCAGTCTCCATTTGGACAGTAGAAATGAAAACCTATGGGTTTTCTGGTTTAAGAACTCCATATTCAAGTATCTAAATGTACTTACATAATCGTCGCTTAAGGAAACAGTCCAATTGGAATGTAGCAAATTTAATTTCCAAGATTTTCTCATTCAAAGTGGATCCTTTCCATTCACTGGGGATAATGTCTCAGTTCCACCATTGAAAGCTTTTGGATAAGTCCCTACTTTGGAATCTGGAAGAAAAATCCCAATGTGCACAGTTTATGTTTTCTATAAGATCTATAAACAACGACTTTAAGGTAATTCTTATACTTTGTATTTATTCCCCCATTTGTGCTCCTAACCATCTAATTCTAGAATTACAAACTTCCTGACGAGATCTTATTTTAGTCTCTTGTTTGTTATGCCCTTTGAATACTCTTCCTATTCTGAATCGGATTTTTACTGCATAGAAAGTGAGGTGCCTGATTGATCTAATTGATCTGTGCAGTCTTTGCAAAGTGTTGTTTTCAAGGAGGTAATTTTATCATCTCTTAATTATCCCTTTTGTTGATATTTTCATGTTGAATTTATAATTTTGACATTATAGAATTCTTTAATACGTGTTCGATTAACCTTGTGATGTGCTTATGTATTGCATGGTTATCTCTCCTTGACAGGCTGGTTCAGTTGATCCTGTGACCAGGACTATAACCATATTTTTGCAGTTCTTTGATATAGGAATTGATGCTGCATTACTGTCGCAGGTTAGTTGTTAACACTGCTTACCATATGCCTAAGTAAATTCTAATTGACTTTTCAACCGGACTTCCGAAATCTTCAGCATCTGTCCTTTTAACTTAACTCCATCTTACTAAATATAGTTTGCAACACTTTTTAAAACTTGAGACTACTACATGGTTGGACTTCGACTAGGCACAGACTCACAGACGATTCACAAAATACAGCCAATAGACCATTTGAGCCTTGATCATTTATGCTTCCTGTGTATATATTTTATTTTTTTGCCATGTCACATGCTGCTGACATGTATGAATGATTGCTTCAAACCAAACCAATGGGCAGTTTTCCTGATCTCTGTATGATATGATCGTTATATTCAGCCTGTTTTGTAAGAAAGATGGGCATCTATCTGCAATAAACATCTTGTGCTGAGGATGGTCTCAAAATCCATGAGATTGGGATTTACTTTTGTGATACTCCCATATTGATGATGAGTGTAGGTAGTGTATGGAAGATCCCACATTGCTTGGGAGGGAGAAGTTCTTACTATTTATAATGATTCCAATGGAGCTCCAATTTTACCATTCATTAGTCTTTTTGGAGTATAGGCCTATATGATGTGGCTTGGACCTTCTCTTGAGGTGTTACAAATCGTATTAAAGCCAATCCCAACCAGAACTATGGGATTTGAGCCGTGCCACCTATGATAGAATGGCCTATTGAGGATGTCCAGAAATCCATAGTAAGTGATGAGTGTAGGTGGTGTATGTAATCCCACATTGCTTTGGAGGGAGAAGTTTTTACTCTTTATAATGGTTGGTTTGATATTTCATTGGGGCTCTAATTGTACCATTGACTAGTCCTTTTGAACTATAGCCCAGATATGGCTTAGGCCTTCCTCTTGGGCATTACAAACAGTATCAAAGCCTATCCCAACAAAAAGTGTGACTTGAGCTATGCCGCCAATGATGGAATGACCCAATGAGGACGTTGGAAATTTATGGGGGGGAGATTGTGATACCCCATACTGATGATGAGTGTAGGTGGTGTATAGAATCCTACATTACTTGGGAGGAAGAAGTTCATGCTCTTAATAATGATTCCTATGGAGCTCCAATTGTACCATTAACTAGTCCTTTTGGTGTGTAGACCCAAATGTAACTTGGGCCTTCCCTTGGGGCCTTACAGTGTTCCCTTGGGTCATCATGTTTTCACTTATGTGTATCCTTAAGATTACATTGGATAAGCAAGCAAGTTTCTGTGCCGACCCCTTCAAAATTAGACACGCTGAAATTTTTTAATCAACCCTTTCTCACATTTAATCTTATTCATCCTGAATGCATTGTTTCATAACAAAAATCCAAAAGAATAAGGTGAGAGTGTAATTCTCTTTTAATTAAAGTTTGTGTTAGGCATGCCATACTTGATACAGTATGGTCCTGTTTCTAGAGAAGGGAATAGTTGATCATGCACTATTTTCCATTGTCCCGTTACTTTCATTCAGTGTGGATTTTTTTCTTCTTTACTCATTCTTTAGGCCCTGTTACTGACTAAAATTAGTTTATGACTGAAAGCAAGGGGCATAACATCCTAAAAACTTGAGTCATTAACCAGGATTAGTGTCACATTTTTGTGTTCTGAATGTTTTCCAGCAGTACTTGAGTTTCAGCCAAAGTCACTGTTATTTCATCTGGGAAGATCTTATTTAAATGAGCATTTTCTTCATGTGAAAAGGATAATTTGGTGCTTGAACACACAATTATGTGTATATGTATAGGTGTATATGTTTACTTCATAAAAAAAATGTGTATAGGTGTGATTTTTATTTTTGATAAGTCAAGTTACATGTTTGTGAATTTTCTCATCTCCTAGAAATCCGTAGCCTGGTTTCCACTATAGTTTTTTTTTGTAGGTAAAAAAAGAATTTATTAATAAGAATAGGCCTAGCCCCAGTACACAGGGGGTATTCAAGAGTTTACACCTAGTTAAGAGGGAGAGGTAGAAACAAGAAAATCACTAAAATCTAGTCCATTACAATCTACAACACCCACCCAAAGGAACAAAGTTTTAACAAAGAACAATCAAATTTCCTACTATGTTCGCTCCTTATCTTCAAAAGTCCGATCGTTTTGTTTCTTCCATAGGCAATATAGGAACCATTTTCCACATGGCTGTGATTTGTGGAATTCCGCCCAAATTCTTCCAACTGGCCAGGAGTTCAACCACTGTAGCAGGCATAACCCAAGCTAACTCCAATCTTCTAAAGACATCATCCCATAGTGATCTAACGACCTCAATGCAGTAGAAGATGATCCAGTCTCACCGTTCTTTCTGCACATACAGCACCAGTCCATGACAATCATCGGCATTTCCGTAGGTTATCCATAGTCAAAATCTTGCCCAAAGAAGCTTATCAAAAAAATCTTGCCCAAAGAAGCTGTCCAGGCAAAAAAGTTCGCCTTAAGAGGCGCCTTGTTTCTCCAAATACATTTGGTCTTATAACTTCACTAGGTGTTTGTGTGCAAAGAATGAAAAGGCAAAATGCCGGTTCTTGGGTGTTGTATAATTGTGAATGCTTATAAAATATATAGTTTGATGGCAATAATCAAAAGAACCTCGTGGTGCTTGTGCTGCTGGTATTTTTATGCGCAACTTTTAAGTGATCTAATTTTTCTATCTAGGCTGACGCTGCATTTCTCTTACCGTTCTTTCATTATTCTTGTACAGTATATCTCACTGTTGTTCATTGGAATATTGGTGGTCATATCTGTTCGGGGATTCTTAACAAATCTAATGAAGGTAATCCGGCTTTCTGATAACTTTGAATTTCAATCTGTTACTCATGTAATTTAGATGATTATGATTTACTCATTCTCTTTTGATCTGAAAGAGTGCAAGCTTCTTATTGTGAGGTTGGAGCACATGTTCATTGGTAACAAACAAAAATGTTATTCATTTGAATGATTAGGATGTTGCTGAGACGGTAAAAGGTTCATAACTGAAGTGATGTAGGCAGCTAAATGCTCCTACAAAAGCAAACCTAAATATCAAAATTGCGTGAAGTTTCTGTCCAAAAACTCTTATGCCATGAAGCTTTTAGACAAAGGAGTCCCGACTGACTCAATGTAGTCCCATAATTTCGCATTACTGGAAGATTCTTAACAGATGTATAGTTATTAAATGATAAAAGTGAGATCATTAATTTACTTGATTTACTTTCTGGAACACATTGGTTCACTTATCCTTTTAATTAGACAAGAAATCGAATAACATTCTGAAATGATTGGCATGGTTGCATGCCAGGACCAGCAGGATGATTTCCTCCTTCAATATTTCTTTTTAATGTGGTACAAACAGTGTCTCAGTGGATTCTATTATTCTGGATCTTAATTTGCACTTTTTGGCTGTGTGCAGTTCTTTTTTGCAGTTTCCAGAGTTGGGAGTGGATCTTCAAGCAATGTTGTACTTTTTCTGTCAGAAATTATGGGAATGTATTTTGTTTCTTCTATTCTTTTGATAAGGAAAAGCTTAGCGACAGAATATAGGTACGCTCATTATTTATGCTATTTATCATTGTTCTTTTTTATTTTTAGTATGGTATGCTATATTTAACAACCTACTTGTGGGTGCTAATGATTTTGCACGGACTTGAGAGTTAATAAATTCCCATTATTGCCGTGGGGCTTCCAGAAACTTGCATTAAAAATATGTGCATACCTGTGACCCATTTTGGCACTTGTTTTGGCAGAAGTCTGCAGTGAACCTGGACCCTATTCTCTCTTACCTGTGTGATTGGAATTCTATTCTATATTAACTCACCCACAGATTTTAGTATGGAAGATGGTCCCTATTTGTCTGGTGTAGTGTATTTGGAGGGAATAGAATGATAGAACTCTCAAAGATTGCAGATGAGCGAGAAAGAGCTTATAAGTTTCTTTTTCAATACTTTGTTTCTTTGGAAAACTACAAGAGTTGTTAATGGGCTAAGTTTTCATTATTTTCTTGTATATTTTTCTATATCTGAATAGGTGTTTTTCTTGTATGCATCCTGCGTACTTGGACTATGTCTTCTGTGTTCTTTGCTTATAGAATTTTCTAATGCTTACTAAAAAAAACTCACCCATAGATTTTGGGAGAAGACAAACCTGAAAAAGATAAATGGTGCAACATCAATTCCCACAGCATAAAGTATCCTGTTTCAAACCCAAAGACTAAAGCTATCAGTCCTGTGGCATGGTTTGGAAACTATTGGCCCATGGTGATTGTTAGAATTAGTATTTTTTCATCTTGTCTACGATTGTTTTGGTAACTTCATTATTTTTTTTTTATAAGTAAACGAATGTATGAATAAGAATAGCCATAGCCCAAGTATACAAGGGGGTATTCAAGAGGTAACACCAATTTAGGAAGAAGAAAAGGAAACAAGAAAATCATGAAAATCTAGGCCATTGAAATCTACAGTTTTAGCCCAAAGGAATAAAGTTTTAACAAAGAGTAAAGTAATCTCCTCACTGATCGCGCCTTGTCTTCATTATTGTTGGACATCAGCTGTAGTTGATCCATATCGCTTTCTTTTATTAGTATGTGTTATTGTTTTATCACTGGGCATAAACATGTACATATATATATGTTATTTGATATTTAAATGTGGATTTTATTGATAATAGGCATCAATGGGCATGCATTTGTGGCCTTTATGTCAGTATAATTTGTTGAAGTTTGTCATTTTCTAATTAGGGTCCTAGTTGCAGTTTAACAAGGAAGAGTCCATGGCATAAAAGTTCCTATCTATTTTCCGTATTCTTTTTCTTTAAGTTAGATTTTATTAATAAGCAAAAAGGCGTTAGCCAAGTACACAGGGTGGCATGCATGAGATAAAACTTAATGTGGAATTGAGTTGGTTAATGGATGAATGAGTGCCTGGTGTGATACTCTCTCTCTCTGTTTTCCTCTTCCCTATTGTTGTACGTACATTTTAGCACTATGATTCCCTCAAACCCCACACATTTTCCCTAGTCATGAACCTGCAGATAAAGATTGAAACAAGTCTGAAAGCTCCGTTCTTGTTGCTGCCCTAGAAATTTTACAACTGGCCCCATTAAAGAATTTATTTCTTGGCCTAAACTGTCTTTGCTAAAGCATTATTCCATCGACAGACCGTAACCCATTCAGGTTTCCTAATCTGACCTACATCAGTTAGAATTGGGTATTTCTGTAGAAAATCTGACCTATATAATTTTTGAAGCAGGAGCTTTGCTCCTGTCAAGCCACATCATCCACTCCTGCATTAAGTACTCATTACTTAGGTCATTTAATTTAGGATTGAAATGTTAGATAATTTTAGAGTTTTAAGGATTTGGAAGACTTGGGATAGTTTTGGATAGTGAGATGATAATTTTTTATTTTAGATGAAAGTTTAAAATATTATTTTTTAATATTATTATTGTTTTGGGGTTTGAAAAAGTTAAATTGTTTATTATATTTTGTGTGGGAATTTGAAAAAGTTGTAATGATGAAATGAGAATTTTGGCTCTAGTGGTAAAGGCCTTGGGCTTGGGGTATGTTCCCCGAGGTCCAAGGTTCAAATCCCCTTGGGTGCAAACAATCTCTAGGGGCCACACCCTCTGGTGAAAAGCCAGCGATTTAACCAGTTCCGTGTAGGAAAACTTCCGAGAGTGAGGTGCACGGGATTGGGGTTTACTCTGCAGGGGTGGGTCCGAAGGGCTTTGGCTTGGAGAGGTTCCCTAACATCAAAAAAAAAAAAAAAATTTGTCTCATTCCACTTGCCAAACCTATCTAGTATTCTTTCTTATGGTTTATCCTCTTTCCTCAATATCTCATTTCTTATTGTAGGTAATTGAATAATGTCACATTTACAAAACTCCAAATCAAGTTATTAATATAATGTCTAATTATTAATTAATTAATAATAATGGTTGTGGTGTTGCAACATAAGAGGGAGGCCTTGCGGAAGATTGTAAATGACTCGAAATACAGTATTGCTTGGGGGGTGCTTATGGAGTGGGCCTGTGGAAAAACATAAGACGAGGATGGGGGGATGTTCTCTTGACACATCAGATTTGAGGTGGGGGACAGGTCCAAAATTAGATTCTGGCATGATGTATGGTGTGGCGATAGGGCCTTCAAGGACACGTTTCCAATTGTTAATAAGATGACACAGATAGGAAACTTTAGTGCCAGAGCTTACAGAGATCTCAAGTGGCTCCCACCATTGGAAGGTGAACTCTGTTAGGGCTGTCCATGATTGGGAAGTAGGCAAATGCTCATAATTCTTTAGCCTATATTACTCCATGGAAAAAAAATTTTCAAAAAAAAAAAAAAACTAGAGGTAGACAAGATGTGCTGCCTCCCTCTAGGGGAGTTTTTTACTCACTCCTACAAGGTCATAGATAATTGGGAGAACAATTCCTTTCACCAGAAGAGCATATGGAGTAGTAATGCCCCTTTCAAGGTGGCTTCTTTGTATGGACAGCCTTGTCTGGGAAGATCCTGGTCATTGACAACCTACGAAAATGATGGATTATAGTGATCGATTGGTGTTGTATGTGCAGGAAGAGCAGTAAAACGGTGGATCACTTGCTTCCTCATTGTGAGGTTGCTAGGGCCCTAGGGATGAGATTTTCAACAGAGTGGGACTTACATGGGTCTTGTCTAGGAGAGTGATTGATCTGCTCGCCAGCTGGAGGGAGTCCATATGGTGTTCCACAAAATGCAGATATTTGGAAGATGGTCCCCATATGCCTTTTGCCGTGTTTGGCGGGAAAGAAATTATTGGCATTTTAAAGATAAGGAATGCTCTGTAGAGGAGCGTAGAAGATATTTTTCTGCACTTTATTTCTTTGGTCATTGGCTATTGACTTCAATGGGCTTAATGTTCATGATTTCTTTGTATCTATTTCTTCTCCGTCTTCAATGGGCTTAACTAGGCGCCTTCTCTTGTATGTCTTGTGTACTTGGGCTTCACGTAGATTTCTATTCATAAAATTTCTACTTATCAAAATAATAATAATTAATAATTTTCCCATGCACTGCACAGGTGCATGACTAATCCATAAGTTTATGAGGAGTCCTTACCTCTTCTCTTGTGGATACATCCTTCTTTCATTCAACTTGACTTCTGAAGGAAGAGATCTCATGGAAGGATTCAGATTTCAGAACTAAAAATAAAATAAAATGAAAGGAAAAAAACGTGGGGATGGGTGTGGAAAATTATTAGGAGGCGGTGTGAGGATTTCTTTCATATTATTAAATATATGGCGGGTATGAGGACTATCCTTCGAAGACAATCTTCTCGGAGATGTGTCTTTATATCATTGTAAGGAGACTTTGGTTGTAGAACAATTGCGGATTTCAAAAACTATGCCCCAATGATTTGTGAATCATTATTTTTGTAGGCAGAATTATCAATCCTATGCAACTTTCCATTGAATGCTCAGCCAAAGAGCCCTTCCCTTCCAAACCTGGTAAAATTGGGATTTGATCCATAGATCTCTATTGTGATGACCAATAGAGTTAGCCAGGAAGCGAGCTGACACATTTCTTTCCATGAATGCTACATTAGAAGAAGTAGAACTAGTTCTCAGATGATTCTTTTTTAAAATTCTCTCTGTACACCTTCTGCATCCGATGTTTCGAAGTTCTCCATTGAGTTTGGGTGGTTTGTGAAGGAGGGTGGATGGGTTTCTACAAGGATATTGTAATTGAATCCAAGCTTTTCTCACTTGCCAAGGATGGGGGCTTGTTAGTCATCACTGATGAAATATCTAGGGTGAAGTCAAGGTTATCTTTGGGTCCTTCAACTGTGCATTGGTTGGCCAAGGCATTGGCAGATTGTTTAAAGGAAGAGAAACGTGGTTTTTTCACCACCGCAAGGGAGGGTAGTCGAAGCTTCCTAGCGCAACGGTATTCGAATGGTCAAGGAAGATATATTGCCGTGGTGGAATATGGGGGTGGTGGTGGAAGAAACTTTGTTTTTGTGCCTGAAGAGAAGGACGGCAGTGGGTGGAGAAAGATGGGGGAGGAGTTTCTCCAGGAGAGGAAGTACACTGCCAGTAAGGCTGTACTATGACCACCGATGCGAAAGGAGCCACGTTTTTCCTACAAGGAGACATTGTTGGTGGAGCCTCCTCGTCAACCCCTTGCAAAGTGGTCACGGCAGATAAGTGGCGGCAACGTACAACAGAGAGGAGGCTACCACTATGATGCTAACATCTTTTGGCGTGGTGGGAGTAGACCTACAGGTGGCGTGGCAGAGGGGGGAAGTGATATGCACTCTACGGGACGTGAAAGTGCAACTGGGTAAGTTGCAGAACCAAGTTGATAGCCTGATTAGTATTGTTGAGCTTAAAGAGGAAAGGGGTGTGGAGGAGAGGGCTGAGCCTTGGCCGAGTAAGGAGGATCAGGCCTTGTAGCGATCAAAGGGTGGCCCGGGCCCATCGAAGGAGGGCCCTAATTTCATTAAGAGGTTTGGCCATACTAGCAATCAGACAAGGCCCACTAGTGGACCTCTCGCAACTGGGCCCAAGCCCATTGGGAAGAAGGGTCCTGGGGGAAGCCTTGGGCAAGTTGAGCTTTCTCCTGTGTGGAGGATCTGCCAGGTAGATTCCAGACGGGCCACAGCTATCAACAGCCCAACCACTGTGCCAGAGTCCTCATCAGCGGCACCACGACTTGTCGCGGGTCCTCCGACAACCCAGATGGCACTGGCGATGGAGGCAGACATTGTGTCAGGATCGTGATATAGGCCTATCGACGAGAGCTCGCCATTGTATGTTGTTACCTCACCTCCGTGTGGACAGAAACTATCAATGACCAATATAGAGGCATCACCTCCTTAGATGGAGGCCCCTATGCACTTCCTAGATCACCTAGAGTCTATGTCGACGGGAAGGGCCTTCTCAGAAACCTTCAAAAGGGTGGAAGGTGAGGTGGAGATGGCTGTGGAGGTGGAGGATGATGATGGGCTACCTCAGAACTTGGCTAGTGAGGATTCGAGGGTCCCTGAAACTCAATTTTCCACTAGCAATGTCTTGGTTGAATGGGAGGGAGGAATATTTTCGAGGAGGACAGTTTCTAACCTGCAGTGGGTTCCCAATGAAGGGGAGCCTATTCTACTGAATCGTATGTTACCCAATGAATCAAATGTGTCGAATTGGGTGCTCCTAAAGGTGAAGGAGATCCAATACTGTGTGGGAATGCAATGTGTAGGTTATGAAGAACAATTCATGGCCCTATTTATTGCCATTGAAGCAGGTCATTCTCAGTCTAAGAAGTTAGGATCTAAAAAACAGTGAGAGCTCAAGCGCCTTACTTGGTCGATGAATGACAAGGGAAGCTCAAGCCGTCTTAGAGCCAAGGGGAAGGGGCTTGCCCTTCCTATATGAAGCCAAAAATTGTATCTTGGAATGTCTGCAGGTTGAATGAAGTAAATAAACGACTTCATATAAAAAATTTGATTCAGGAGTGGAGGGCAGACATAGTATGTTTACAAGAAACTAAGCTGAATTTTGTTTCTAGGAGGATAGTGCGAAGTGTCTGGAGTTGTACTTATGCAGATTGGACTTATCTTGATTCTAAAAAGGCTTTGGGTGGAATCTTATTGATGTCAGATAAAAGAGTTGTGGAGAAAATGGAGTTCGTGGGGGTGGGGGGGGGGGGGTATACTGTGGCCTGCTCCTTCAAGAGTGTGGTAGACAATTTTTTGTGGGCTTTTGCAGGTTTATAAAGACCAAACGTAGTCAATGATCGAAGACTTTTATGGGAGGAACTTTCAGGGTTACATAGCTGGTGGGAGCTTCCCTGGTGCATAGGAGGGGATTTCAATGTCATCAGATTCCCTAGTGAATGATCTGGAGACAGTAGGATGTGTGCCCAACAATGATAGACTTTTCAGAGTGTATATTTGACTTAAACCTATTGGATATTCCTCTCGTGGGGGGCTCGTTTACTTGGTCGAATAATCAAACATGATCCCAACTGAACAGATTTCTAATCTCACCAGAATGGGAAGTGCATTATCCGGAGGTGTGCCAAAAGAGGTTGCCACGCCTTTGCTCGGATCATTTTCCCATCTTGTTGGATTGTGGTGGCATACAAGGCGAGTGCCGATCCTTCAAATTTGAAAAAATGTGGTTGAAAAAGGAAGGCTTTGTGGATAAGGTTAGGCAATGTTGGTCTTCATATTAGTTTCTTGGTACCCCCTCATTCATTTTAGCTGGTAAACTTAAAGCCTTGAAGTATGATCTTAAGATCTGGAATTCTAAGTCCTTTGGTGATTAGGGGAGCGAAAGAAATCTATGGTGGAGGAGTTGCAACAGTTTGAGAGGATACTTGAGGATAGAGTCCTCTCACCAGAGGAGCTATAGCAGAAGGTATAGTTGACTTCAGAATTTGTGAGAATTTTATCTTTGGAATAGATTTCTTGGCGACAGAAGTTGAGAGCATTGTGGTTAAAAGAAGGGGATCGGAGCACAAAGTTCTTCTATAGAGTTGCTAATTCCCACAGAAGAACTAATACCGTTGAAATGTTGAATATCAATGGTACGGAATGCAAGGAGGCTCCTAAGGTTCGGGAGCATGTGGTGGACTTCTATGAACAATTGCTTACAGAATGAGAGGGTTGGAGGCCTAAGCTTGATGGCCTCGGTTTCGACACTATTGAGCATCTTGGTTGGAGTGGCCTTTTGAAGAGGTGAAAGTTTTTGATGTAGTGAGACGCATGGCTAAAGATAAAGCTCCCAGTCTAGATGGCTTCTCGATGGGCTTATTTCAATCATGTTAGGAGGTAGTGAAAGAGGAAATCATGAATGTGTTTTAGGAAATATTCTCGGCTCGGAAATTTGAGAAAAGCCTTAATGCCACTTTCATTGCGCTAATCCCAAAAAAGATTGGAGCTTCGGAGATTAAGGACTTTTGACCTATTAGTCTTGTGAATGGGGTGTACAAAATCATCTTTAAGATGCTTGCAAACAGGTTAGGGGAGGTCTTGGGCCAGATCACCTTGAAGCCACAAAATGAGTTTGTTCGGGGTTGTCAAATTTTGGATTCAGTCCTTATAGCGAATGAAGGCCTTGACAATAGATTAAAGTCTGGCTCCATAGGGGTTATTTGTAAACTAGATATGGAGAAGGCCTACAACCATGTAAACTGAGACTTCCTCTTATACTTGCTAGGGAGACGCAAGTTTGGGGTTAGATGGCTGTTGTGGATTAGTTGGTGCATCTCAACGGCAAGGTTCTCAATCTCGATCAATGGCTACCCCACAAGTTTCTTTAGTAGTTCTCGTGGTTCAAGGCAAGGTGATCCACTATCCCCACTTCTCTTTGTCATCATAATGGAAGCCCTTAGTAGGATGATATCGGCAGTGATTGCTCATGATTTTGTGGCTGGATTCCCCATTGGTGACCCCAATAAGGGCATTATTGCTTTGTCTTATTTACTTTTTGTAGATGACACGCTATTATTCTATGAGGTAGACTACAATCAATTGAAGGCTCTCCTCTTGTGCTTCGAAGCATTGTCAAGCTTAAAAGTGAATTTTGACAAGTCAGAGTTAGTGCTAGTGGGGAGCATCAGCAATACTCGACAGCTAGCTAGTATACTTGGGTGCAAGGTAGCCTTTCTTCCCATGACTTATTTGGGATTGCCTCTGGGGGTGGCCTCAAGGGCATCATCTATTTGGGATCCTGTTATTGAGAAGATAGGAAGGAAATTGGCTGGGTGGAAGATATTGTATTTGTCGAAGGGTGGACATTTGACTCTCATTAAGAGTACCCTCTCTAACTTACCTACATATTTATTGTCTTTGTTTCCTATACCTGCTAGTGTGGTGGCTCGGATTGAAAAATCATATCGTGATTTCTTATGGAGTGGGATGGGGGACGAATTCAAATTTCACTTGGTGAGATAGGACAAGGTGTGTAGACCAATCTCGTCAGAAGGTTTGGGCGTAAAAAATTTGAGAACTTTTAATCAGGCTTTACTTGGGAAATGGTTATAGAGGTATAACATGGAATCAGACGCCTTATGGAAGCAGGTGGTTGATCGCAAATATGGGAGCTTGTGAGGCGGATGGTGTACTGAAGAGGTAAATGGGGCTAATGGTGTGGGGGTTTGGAAGTATATTCGACGTGGATGGGGGGAATTTTATAGTCATGCTAGAGTAGTGGTTTTTTTTTTTGGGGGGGGGGTCCCGAATCAAGTTTTGGAGGGACATATGGTGCGAGAATGAGGCTCTTAAGGATTCCTTTCCAACTATTTTCTGTGTGGCTCGTAATCAAGATGCTTCAGTAGCGGACTTCATGCTTCGTTCGGGGGACCAAGTGCAGTGGAATGTCACTTTTAGTAGAGCTGCAAGATTGGGAAGTAGACAGCTTTGAGGCTTTTTTCAACCTATTATATTCTGTGAAGCCAAACAGTCAACAAGCTGATAGGTTGTGGTGGACTCCTGAGGGTAAGGGCACTTTTTCGGTTCGATCTTTCTACAAGTCCCTTTCACATCTAGCAAATATTCAGTTTCCATGGAGGAAAATCTGGAGGAATAAGGCACCTCGTAAAACGGTTTTCTTTACTTGTACAACAGTATTGGGGAAGATTCTAACTATTGATAATCTACGGAAGCGACAGGTAGTTATCCTTGATTGGTGTTGTATGTGTAAGAGATCCTATGAGACAGTAGAACACCTCTTGTTACATTGTGAGATAGCTAGAGCCTTGTGGTTGGAAGTGTTTGGCCGAGTTGACTTTTCTTTTGTAATGCTTGCAACGGTGGTTGATCTACTGGCTAGCTGGATGCTTCCAAGAGGAGTCCCACAAATCAAAGCCGTATGGAAGATGATTCCGACCTGCATTATGTGGTGCTTATGGCAAGAGCAGAATGATTGGACTTTCGAAAACCAGGAGCGGTCACGGTCACTAGAGGAACTTTGCACTCATTTTTTTCATACTTTATTTATGTGGGCCATAGCTTTAGATTTTAATGGCCTGACTTTTCATGACTTTCTAGCTTCTAATACTGTGACCTAGATAGGTCTTATCTCTTGTATACCATCTTATGGGACATGCAAGAGGCGTCACTTATGCATGCTAGTTTAGTGATACAAGGAAGTCGTGAAAAGACATGCCATTAAAATCAATTACAAACGACCAATGGAGTAAAAAGTATTGCAAAATAAACTTCTAAGCTCATCCATTGACCGCTCTCAATCTTCAAAGCTTCTTGCATCTCTCCCTCCAAATACACCACCATAGACAAATTGGGACCATTTTCCACACTGTTGCAATTTTAGGGTTGCCCTAAATACTTCGCCAAGAAGCTAGGAGGTTGATTACCCTTTTCAGCATCACCCAAGCTAATCCCATCCGAGCAAAGAAGTCATTCCAAATGGTCGTAGCAATCTCACAATGTAGTAATAGATGATCTACAAATTATTTTCCACTTTTTTTGCACATACAGCACCAATCCATGACTATGATATGGCGCTTCCGTTGGTTGTCTATTGTGAGGATCTTCCCTAATGAGGCCATCCATTCAAAAGAAATTGCCTTCAGTGCTTTTGTCTTCCAAATAATCTTTCATGGAAATGGATTTATATTATGTGTGGTCATGGCATGATAGTAGGAGCGGATTGTGAACATCCCTTTCTTAGAAGGGTGATATTGTCTTCAGCTCCACTCACTATGTGGAGTACACTAGATCATAGAACTCCGAGAAAGCGTCAACTCTAAATCTCGTGCATCTCTAAAGAATGTAACGTTCCATTGGGAAGTATCATTAGATAGGATTAAGAGGTCTGCAATTGAGGCTTCTTTTTTCTTGCTATGACATGGAATTCTGGATAAGCGTCTTGAGTGTCCTATTGCCACACCATGCATCATGCCAAATTTTGATTTTGGATCCATCACCCACCTCAAAATGGATATTTCTTGAATATGTGTCCCATCCTCTTCTTATGTGTTTCCATAGTCCCACCCCATATGGCCCACTTACCTCATTCAAACACTCCTCATGGTTCACCAAACTTCGATTCTATGACAGCTCTCCATAATGCTTCCCCGTTCATTGTGGTATCTCCATAGCCATTTGCCAAGCAAAACTTTGTTAAAAAATTGCAAGTTCCGAATACTTAATCCTCCTTCCAGGATAGGGGAACACACCCAATGTTTTGAATACCGTACCGGATGTCGTACCGGTAGAGCTACTGGAACGAAATATTTCGGTATCGGTACCGTTTCGTGTACCGTTTCGGGATAACATTTCGGTATATGAATGAATTATATATATAAATTATATTTCAAAATAATAGTCTATATATAAATAAATTATATATAAATATACAGATATATAAATTATAAATAGCCTAGTCTGAATTAGAGGTCAAAAAATGAACTTGTAGTTTGAAAATATGAAAAAATAAAAATAAAAAATAAGGCCGAAATATCGGCCGGTACGACTGGGGTACGGCCGCTATGGAACATATGGTGTACCTGTACCGGTCCGGTGGCCGGTCCGGAAAATACCAGCCGTACCAGCCGGTACGGTACGGTATTCATAACAGTGAGCACACCGCATCCTATTTTACCAAATGGAATTTAAACTCATTGTTCATCCTCCCCTACCCCCACAAGAAATCCGATTGAAGTTTCTCCATGCGATGAGCCACCTTGGTGGGAAGCGGATATTGTGATAGAAAGTAGGTTGGCAAGTTGGATGGGGTACTTTTGATTAAAGTGACCCTACCACCTTTGGATAAGTACATCTTCCAACTAGCCAGTTTTCGCTCTTTTTTTCTAGCACATCATCCCAAATAGATTTCGATTTGAACCGGGCACCCAAAGGAAGACCCAAATATTCCATCGGCAGCTGGGATATCTTGCTTTCCAAGATGTGAGCCATGCTATCCACATTCGGAACAATCCCCACTAATACTATTTCTGATTTAACCAAGTTAACCTTCAACCTTGAAACAGCTTCAAAACGTAAAAGGAGTGCCCTCAAAGCTCGAATTTGATCATGACTAGTGCAATAGAAGATTAGGGTATCATCAGCAAATAATAGGTGAGATATGTGAAGTAAGCCAGTATTTGCCTCCCCCACTAAGAATCCGGATGAGAACCCGCCCTCCACGACCAAAATTATCTTGCTAAAAGCTTCCATTACAAAAACAAAAAGTAGCGAAGATAGAGGGTCACCTTGTCTCCAGCCTTGTGTACTTTTAAAAAAACCCTTCGGTGTGCCATTTACCAAGACAGAAAACAAACAGTAGAGATACACTGTATTTCGAGCCAAAGCCTCATCTCTCGAGCATATAGAGCACATAGCACCGAATCAAGAATTTGCCTACCCAGGCTACCTCGGATAAAGGCATTTTGAGGCTTTGAGATTAACTTCTCAACCACCATGCTCAATCTATTCACCAAAACTTTCTAAAGGATCTTGTAAATTCTGCTCACCAAGCTAATAGGGCAATAATCTTTTACCTCTACAGCACCAGGTTTTATTGGAATGAGAGCAATAAATGTTGCTTTGAGACTCTTTCCGAACATGCCATTTTCATGGAATTCATTAAAGACCCCAGTTATATATTCTTTGATCACTTCCCAACATGTTCAGAAAAAGCCATAGAAAATCCATCCAGACCTGGAGCTTTGTCACCCTCCATGCTTCTTAACGCTTTTCTGATTTCTGTTTCTTCAAAAGGCCTCTGACTATTAGAAAACACCGTCCGCCTACTGAATATGTTGAGTAAAGTCATCCAGGTATTGTGATGCTGTTTGTCAGATGAGGCAAAAACTTTCATAATTTCCTTTAATTTGAGTATTTGTTATTAAATATATAATGTGTGCTGCTGTATTTTTCTTGATTCTGAACTATCAGATTCTAGAAGTGCAAGCGAACTGAATATCTTAACCGGCCATTGCTTAATTCATCTAACTGTAACATGCAAGTCCGTTTAGCTATTAGATTATTTTAATAAAATGGTGTTGTCTGGGTTGGCTTCTCTTGGCAGGATGATCATAACGGATGTATTGGGAGATATTCAGTTTGACTTTTATCACCGTTGGTTTGATGCTATCTTTGTGGCCAGTGCTTTCCTTTCTCTGCTTTTGCTTTCTGCACATTATACGTCTCGACAAGCCGACAAACATCCAATTGACTAATGTAATTTGCAGTAAGTATGTGTGATAATCAGATACTATTTCGTTTCATTTAATCCAAGTTCCTGTTGTTCATAAATTAATCCGGAGTACTTGAATCATCCAATTGCTTACCTTGATTTTATGATTGTTGATCAGGAGGTTTGTACAATTGTCCAGATTCAAGACCCAAAAAGGTACAATATCCAGGTCACTACTCATGACCTTTCTAAATAGATTACGTGATTTGCAGTTCCCTTTGTGGATGTGGCTTTTAATGAGCTCACCATATTTGTTGAATCCATCATCCTATCACTGATTCTAAAATCTTAGGAGTGCACCATATTTGTTGAATCAGTCCACCTTATATCTGATTTTGAAATCTTGGGAGGTAGGAGATGGGAAATTTTGCTTCAATTAGATTTCACCACCGTTAAAACACCAGATTACTGACTGTAATCTCGAAAATTTCTTAGGATTACAAAGGGAAATTTGTTTCAAACAGCACTTGAGATTTATGATTAGGAGTTAAATGGCTTGTGCGTAGGATTGCTTTTTGAACCTGGGAATTACATATTTCCACATATCATTACAAAACACTGTAATAGATTTTGGGTCCAATTTACTATGCCATTATTGGGTTTTAGGCCATGTGGGGTATTTATATCAGCCAAATTTATCCATTCTATGCTTTGTTTTCTTTCTTCTTGAACATGATCAACTATCAACTATGTTTTCGTTCCAGCTGCATGGAGTTGGCAAATAGATCTATTTCTGCCACATGGGCCCTACCTAAGACAATATCCCCAATTACCTCTATGAGATGTCATGACCCTTTTTCTTTTATAAAAACTATACCCACATCATTTAATTTTCTTTTGCCCATTGTTCTCCTCCCATATTAGTGTGGTAGTAATTTGTCACGATTATTATTGCAGGTCTAATTCTCTATGATAATGAGAAAAGTTATCAAACACCCCAAGGCAAGAATACTGTGAGAGCAGTCAAAGAATGATGGAGATAGTGAAGGGAAAGAAGAGGAAGCTAAATCCAAGAACACAAGGGTCAGAATATTGGTGTGGATTATTCTTGTGTGTATAATATCTTGTATGGAAAACTGGAGTAACCAACTATTATATTGAATGCTACTGTGTTTGTAATTTCTGATTTCGTTAATTCAATAGTTTGAAAATACCCATTCTTTCAATACAAATGGAGTGGTAGAAAAGATGAATCCAGTTAATGCATGTCGATTTATTTTGATTGCAACGGGATGGGGACATTGCCAAAGGCAGTTTTTGTTGTGATCAATAGCTGAGACATGAATTTGCAATTACCATGCTCTTTAAATTCTTGCCGAGTTGCTGGGTGGTATAATGGGGGGTTTGGTGGCAATGAAGGTGATGAGTAGGTAGTATATAACTTCTATATAAAAATAAATAAATCAATTTGCAACAGACATTGTTTTATTTTCTCTCTTATTTATTTCATTAGCCTTAACTAATGTGATTTATGTGAACTATTGTGTACAGATTAGTTTTAGTAACTTCTTTTTAAAGGTGGACAGAAACATTTTGTATGGATGTGCATCACAGGAGGTTATTAGGTTAGTTTTGATTTCATTTCATTTCTAAAGGTTACTGCTTGTATCCATGCGTCGGCGATCAAGACTAGGGCAAAAGGGTGCATTTGAGCAGATCGAGACCGGTGAAGGGCAGGTGAGTGGCGGATGTAGGTGTTCTAAAGAACATAGATCAGGCAAAACAAAATTTAGGGTAAGGAAAATGTCAAAGAGGGATGAAAGAGAACGAGAGGAAGAGGGCCTGGGAGGGGAGGAAAGACCCCCTCCTAAGAGAATTAGCCAACTTTTTAGGCAGTAGTAATGTAAAAATAGCATATGTAAACTTTTAGCCATTATATAATAAACAAAATCTTTGGTCTTCACAACGGAAAAATTTCACAAAATCTTTGATCTTCCAAACCAAAAGCTCTTTTGTGTAGTGTAGTGCGCTAGAGTATTGCTGATGATTAGTAATAACTAACTAGTTCTTTGATTTCCTTTTTTTTTTTTAATCCAATTTCCTTCGAAGTTTAATGACTCTAAACGAATTCATTGGTTACAAAATTAAAAAAGCATGAGCTGAGAATGTGATGCTTTAAGAAAACTAAAAGACTACTACCTTCAAATGCCAATTCTAACTAATCAGTACAATCATTTTTCATTAATAACTTTAACTTAATTTGAAATATTATTTCATTTTCATTTAAATATAGAATGGAGGTTGGATGATGTGGATGAACAGTAGCAAAGCTCATTGCTTCCAAAAAATTGTTATATAATCATGAGTTATTTTATTAAATCGGTGTGTAAAGCAAATTATACACATCACTTAAATGGTAAAATTTGAATTGTAAAATTTAAATTCTAAAATTTATGCTTCAAATCAAATTATATCATGTAATCACTTTAATAGGTGTTTCTACGCATCGGCTTGGTAATAGAATTTTTTTATAATCATATTAATTTTTTTTTATTTTAAAAGTCATTTATGTTAATGTATATTATAATGTACATTATAGATTCTTGTTTGATCACTCGTGTACAACGAAATTATAACAATCAGAGGTGGTTTGTCAAAAATTAGATTTAGAGGATGCATTGCAAATTCACCCTACATGAGTACTATCAAGTATCAAGTAGGTAAGTTAATTAGAACATAATTTATTTTGATGCCGCGGGCTCAAAGATTATGTGTAATGGATCATTAGTGTGATTAGCAAGAAACAGAAAAAAAATCCTACGTTATCTGGCATCCTTTAACATCCTTTTGAGAGAATATGTGTGTGTGTGTATTCTGGCTCCACTTCTTTTTCCCCCACTACCTTTTGAGATGGAGTAGAAAATAAAAATGGTAGAGTCGTAGAAGTACAAAAACGTTAAGCTGATCCAATAAATGCACAAGAACCATGTTTCGAGTGTAATGAAAGCTTTCTGTTTCTGCGCTTTATCAAGTACAGATGGGTGCATTTTACCTTGTTTTTCATTCATTAATTTTTCTCTATCGATCGTCTGTACAACAGAGAAATATCAAACCATTCCATTGATATGCGACCCAGTCTCTTATTATAATTCCCACACCCATGAAGCCAGCAACCCCTCAACCTCAACCACCAACGCCTCGATTCACTGCAACCATCCACCACTACGTCCACCGCCACTGCTACCACTGCTCGCCTACTTATCAAAGTTATGCTCATCCAATACAATCAATCCAACAACCACCATCTTTAAGTTATTAACCCTATATCCGTCATGCTTGCCCCTGATCTCATTCAATGCCGTACGACTTGGATGCTTGGCTTTCAATATTAAACCCTAGTATTCCTGGTGTCATCTCTTGTGATGATGTCGATTGTTAACTTCTAGTTATTCCACGGTGTAAAATTCATCGTATTAATTACATATTATCACCTTAGCGCCCTGTACATTGAACAAGGCGATTACAATTAACCAATAGTTTGGGAGACATGAGATATTTTGATGAAGAGCGGAACTACATCCACCAAAAAATGTCCCGACAAGTGCATTTCACTTTTGTATTTTTCTTTTCTTTTTTTCATTTCTTTTTTTAATCATCATAAACATTTTTTAAAAATATAAAAAATTCACAACATCATTAAAAAACATTTCCTTAATTATTAAATTAAAAAAATTAAATTAAATTAAAAATCGTGTCAGGAGAAATGCTCGGGACCCGTCGGGATCCCAAGCGTTTCTGTTTGATGAAACAGGGGACGTGGTGAGTCGTATTTAAAGCTTTATGAAGAAGTCCAGGGCAAATGAATGCAGCTTCAAAGTGATTTATGAAGAAGTGAGATGGTGTTTTCTCCAAACTCTTCAAGGACACTTGTAATTCATCACTCGAGTGAATGCTCGAGCCTATATAGGAATATGTATGTGTGCGCGCGCGCGCGCACGCATGCATGCTTAATTAATGTAGCTTTACCGTAATGGCAAACCTAGCCACGTGCAAACGACTCGTTTCCTTGAAACAGCTGCTTGAGCGACCAAAAATTAACTCCATCAATCAATCCTCTTTGCATCAACCATATATATTTCTAACTCAACCACCCCGCTTTCATTCATTGAATTCTCAGATAATACAATGTACGAGTACAGCATTTAAAGAAAGGACTACGCTATCCTTTGTTGTTTATATTAATAATTGACACTAAACTTATGCAAGAGGTGAAAAGCGACATAGGTACTATAGAGACAGACCTATATACACGAGTTAACACCTGCAGACACACCCAGAGATGAGTGTA
Organism: Cyclocarya paliurus; assembly: GCA_029856935.1. Taxonomy (NCBI): domain Eukaryota; kingdom Viridiplantae; phylum Streptophyta; class Magnoliopsida; order Fagales; family Juglandaceae; genus Cyclocarya; species Cyclocarya paliurus. Next base: position 10,121,442 of record CM056945.1, on the reverse strand, counting down.
TCGGTTAAAACTTCGAGAACAGATCTGGGATTCGTCCATTATGACGTTCCATGCATGTTTTATTTTTAGGCAATAAAATTATGATTCTAAGAAAGTACGAAACATCATTATGCTTGTTTTTGAAGCTGCAGAATGAATAAGCGCCATTGACAGAAGAAGACTTGCGCAAGTTATCAACATAAAACTTTCAAATTAAAGATACCAGAGAAAACATGCTTTGCCGTCCCAATTGATAAAATTATTTGGTTTTTCCACAAGTCAATGATCGATTTGCACTAAAAAAAAAAAACAGAACAGACACAAGGAAAAAAGGAAGCAATTAACAGCCCATTACCGCGCAGTTGTAGACAAAAGCACCTGCTCGCCCCCTGACAGAAAGGATGCGCCAGTCTTGGTTTCCTTGCTTTGGATCCCAAGAGTGGAGCACAATAACTTCCCCTTCAGGTCCCCTGTGTCCTCCGATCACTAACAAGCTGTTTCCACATGCCTTAAATGCTAGACCCCAACCATTGGATGAGTCAGCCCTAACTGGCAACGTCTTCACAACTGCCCATGAGTTATTGATCTTGTCATATTTCTTGACTTCATTTGTTGCTTGATCAGCAGAATAAAGCTGATTATTTACAACAGCTACCAGAGGAGGGGAACACATAGCTGGCTCTCTCCCCACACCAGAAACTGGATACATGTTCTGTATTCTCCTCCATGTTCCCATTTCCATGTCATACTCTTCACCACAAGTTAAACGAATCGTATTGCTTGACATTCCCCCAATCACATAAAACTTCCCATCCATAAAGAAGCCCGAACACAGTTTGCGAGGGACATTCATATCTGCCAAAGCTTGCCAAGTACCCAGTTCAGAATTGTAAAGCTCAGCAGCTTTTAGAATATTACCATTCTTGTCGCTTCCCCCAGCTACAATAGCAACTTCCCCAAGGCTGCTTGAGCCAAACAGACAGCGGGGCCAGTTCATTAGATGGCATCTTGACCAATCCCGAGTAAGCAAGCTATACATCCAAATTGCAAATCCTGATAACTCGCGCCCAAAGACAAGTAGCTCAGTCCCTACAGCAAGAGACTCCTTGTCTGCATAAGTAAAACATTCATCACAAGGCATCCTGGGCAATCTCATCCATCTCTCTCTAACAGGATCAAATGCTTCCCATGGCATCAGTATACAGGCAAGATAAACCCAGTGCTCAACCACACCACGTCGTCGCCTCAATTTGTATAAATATCCACTCTCAATCAAGGACTTGAATTTTTTGTTCAAACAGGCCAGATTTGGGTAGTATGATCTATTGCTCCAGGCCAACACGTCTAATGCTGCATCATCAGTGAGACCTGGTAGGAAGCTATCATCTGATGCCTGACCATCACATTTCTCCCCAGACCTTGCTATGATCGTTGGCTTGATTTTCTTCAGTATCGTGCCATCAAAATTGGGAATATGCACCTTCTTGTCCAGCAAGCATTTCTCAACATCTTTCGAGCCATTATGTCTAGCCAATAGAGAATTTGCCAACAGATCCAAATCCTTCTGCAAGTACCCATACTCTTGATCATAGGATTTGGGAAGCTGTTTTACACCACAACCCTGCACACCAGCCGTGGCTGGTGCTTCAGGACCTGCTCCTTCCATTTTCCCAGTTGGTTCCTCAAGAGAATATCTGAACACCATTTAAACAACTTGTGGTCCAGGACACTATTCAATGAGAAATTGGAAGATGTAAAGCAAAGAGTCAGAAGGGATGATATAATAAAATCACACCCAAATTTGCTGACTATAAAAATCTCAACTATTAGACAGCTGACGATGATTCTACCACAAAGTATATGATTCCCTGTTTATCCCCTCCCTCAAAAGAAATCTAGCAGTTAATGACATTCAACAAAACAGAGAAAACAAAGCATAAAATAGTTAGCAACTTACAAAAAACTTTCTGCTCAAGACACATAGTTGGGCATTTTGTAAAAAGACAGATACAGAGAGAGAGAGAGTAAACAAAACAATCTCAGAACACTAGACAAAAGAAAAATCACTCAGATTTTGTTACCAGTGCTACAGTTTTGTGCACATAAATTTTTAAAAGGCCACATACTAGTCAAAAACATAATCAATATCACGGTGTTTTTTCTTTTTTATTCAAACAACATCTTCCATCATTATTTTTATTATTTTTTCTTCTCCTGTAACTTGTAAGCACTCCATCTTGATTGATGCATTGCATCCACAGATTTGAATACCATAACAGCAAGCCTCAAAAAGGCATTAACGAGGTATTGACTATAGGTTAAAAAAAAAAACTTTACTCTTTAAAGATTCCTGGTCTCTAAACGACACCGATGCTTTTGGATGACTTTCCATAGGCAGTTGAACCGTTTGGACTCCACCTATGGTCGGTTTAAAGCGTATGGAAGATAAGATCTGCTTGAAACCCAACCCCTTGGTCTTGGGGGTATGCTCCCCCCAAGTCCAAGGTTCAAGTCCCCTTGGGTGCAAACAATCTCTAGGAGCCACACTCCCTGGTGAAAAGCCAGCGATTTAACAAGTTTCGTGTAGGGAAACTTCCGAGGGTGCGGTGCACGGGACCGAGGTTTACTCTGCGGGGGTGGGTTCGAAGGGCCCTGCCTTGGAGAGGTTCCCCGAAATAAAATTAAAAATTAAAAACAAAAAAGAAGAAGAAGAGATCTGCTTGAAACCCAGGAAACCTGCCAGTTTTGATGTGGCATGCATTTGGGTGGTAAGACGGGGTCAGTGAGACAGGTCCAAAGTGCAGAATTTGAAGAGTAGTGAACCTCAAAACTTAAAAGCCAGACATTTTTAATTGCAAGAAACACTCAAGTCAGCAGACTGTTCTCTTTCTTTGCTTAGCATTGTTCAAATAGGGATGGTCCTGGGGCAGGTTAGTGATGGAGATTGCATCTCTCCCAACCCACACACCCACAGTTCATGCATGGGAGACTCCTAGCCACTTCTGGCATTCAAGACACAAGGTCCCCACCCCTGTGGCCCTCCTTGCATGCCTAAAGTTCCATGCATATATAATAAACAAGACTGAAAAATCAAAAGATTAAAAAAAAACTTACACCATAGAAGCACATAAAATTTAAAAGATCCCACGATGTCCAGGTTTTCTACCTTTGATGAGCACATTATGCCAAAGAAACAAGAAAAGATGAATACCTTATGACCAACACGTTCAACATAACTAATTTGTTTATTTCTAAAGCAAAGCAGTAAAATATCATCATAGAAACTACCAAGGGCTTGCCAACCACTAATATTCACTGTCATGCATTTTGGGAATCAACCTTATAGATCAACAAATAACATGCATTAATTAAATAAAAATCAACACTCCTATATGATATCCTCTCCCTATTAAGAGAACATGTATACCATAATTGCTGTTTCCTTCTCTTTTCACAAAATACTCTCACTAGTTGCATTTGATATGTGTGGGATGCCAATAACATCCATCCTTAAATGGCCATTAATGAGATTCAAAATAAGTAAATTTTATCAAAGATAAACCATAAACAATTATAATCGAAAAAATTAAATGTTTTCCCAAGATCCATATTTATTTAAACCAGAAAAGTCCAGCCACCAGGTAACCAATGACCAAATCAATCAGCCAGTTTGGTTCATACAGCAAACCCTATCATGTTGATCTAGGCAAAAACTATCTTACCAGACAGTTTTAGCACCCTGGAATGACCCAGCAGTTAGATAAGTTAGTAGCACTAATTATATGCAAAGCAATCAGCACAGGTATGTAGCCAAAAAATTTGGTGATCTTTTGCAGTCAAACCTGGCCATCATTTGCAGCAAGAGACACTCATGGCTACAGCACTACCCACCATCTATGTTAAGTTTCACACAACATTTTTTTATAATTATGTTTCATACAACATTTAATCCTGCTCAGACCTCCCCATATGGCATGTTTGTACTCTCATAACATACACTCATCCTCACACCATCATGATGATCTAAATTTCCAGTCAATCTTGACATGTTTCTGAGCTCCTCCATCACTATAATCTTGCTGTTACACAATAGTTCCTCATCCTCTCTCTCTCTCTCCCAGTATCTCCCCTCTCTCACAGGACTATTTTCTTCTTTTGTAGTTACCTAGAGAGTTAGTTTTCTAGAGAACAAAAGGAAGGTGCCCCATGGGGGTGGAGGGACAATGATGGTTACGGTGATGATCCCTTGAATACTTCTTATTTGTCTAAGCTTTGCAAGGTCATAATTGGTTTTGTTGAGGGTGTAAAATCCTTAAATGATAGCGACAGGAGTGCCATTTCATCTTTTTCTGTGCGCGCGGTTTTGGGGGGGGGGGGGGTTAAAGCAGCAATATGCAAAGAGGTCAGTGATTATTGTGCCTTAATAATTATTTTTTCTTACAACTCACCACTCACATCATAGGCTGAGATGTAGATACTAATGTTGTCAATTTCTATTGGCACACAAACAAAAGCTTCATGTTTTTTTTTTTAAACAATGTAAATATAGATATTTTCATAAACACCACATTCCTAATAAAGTATACACACATGAAACGGCACAATCTAAGTAACTAAGCCCCTTACAAAGTATGTATCTCCAGCAATGTTTTTTTTTTGCTATAAACCAACAAAGTGCATTTTTAAGGCTTTCCCCACTAACCCGTGAATTCTATTTAAGGCTCCACACGTCTCAAAATGTATTATACTTTGCCATGCAGCAAGAGGAGCAGAGACGAAGCCATTACTGTGATATTGGGGAGGGAGCAGGCATTTTTGGGGGTTAAACAAGCTGTGGAAATTATTTGGGGAATACTAACAAAGTATGAAAAATAAAATACAAAAAAAATACAAAAAGAAAAAAAATAGAGATTTTAGAAGGGTCACAAGTACATGAAATTCAAGTAATTTTCTTTGATAAGTAGAAATTCACGTAATTTTTCGATTAAGAAATTTACATAATTCAAGTACATGCACACATAAAAAATAATAAGGTAACAATTTAAAAATAGAGAAATTTCTTATATATTTTCATGTTTTTTATTCATAAAAAAATTATTTTCATGTTTTACACGTATTTGGGGAATGCTAACAAAGTATGAAAAATAAAATACAAAAAAAATACAAAAAGAAAAAAAAATAGAGCGATCACAAGTACATGAAATTCAAGTAATTTTCTTTGATAAGTAGAAATTCACGTAACTTTTCGATTAAGAAATTTACATGATTCAAGTACATGCACACATAAAAAATAATAACGTAACAATTTAAAAATCAAAAATTTTCTTATATATTTTCATGTTTTTTATTCATAAAAAAATTATTTTTATGTTTTACACGTATTGAGATATCAAAACATTTAAGTAAGTGCATCCATTATTTTTCTCTAAAATTTTACATTAGAAATTGTAAGTTTATTTGGTAAAAAAAAATTGTTTCTAAAAGAAATTATCAAACCAAACAACAAAATAATATACAAAAACTGGATTTCACTGTGAATGATAAATAAATTAAAAATAAAAGAGTTGATAGCAATATGTGTGGGTGTACGGTAAAAATATGCAATCAGACCACCAAAATCAATTTGGTGACAAAAAAAAATGCTTATTTACTAAAAGGAAAATATGGATTTCGGCATAAACTAGAATGTATATATAGATTTTCTTTTAAAGTATGACCAAGTTTTATAACCATACAGATTTTCCTTTTTTAGCTATTGTTTTCCCTCTTTGTTCCACAGGAATACTCTATATTTTTTCCCCACAACTTTAGGGGGCCAAGGGCTCAGGGCTGTGGATTTGACTATTTAGAGGAGGATATATCACGCAAAGTCAGTTATCTGATTGAACTGTGTAGAAAAATAAAATGTGTTTAAAACTAAAGATTTTGCCTCGTTTGTTTTCGGAGATTAGATGAGATGAGTTGAGATTAAAGTCAAAAAATTAAAATAAAATATTGTTAGAATATATTTTTAATATTATTTTTGTTTTGGGATTTGAAAAGGTTGAATTGTTTATTTTATTTTGTATTGAAATTTGGGAAAGTTGTAATGATTAGATGAGATAAGATGAGATAGATTTGAAAAAGTTGAATTGTTTATTTTATTTTATATTGAAATTTGAAAAAGTGTAATGATGAAATTGAGATGAGATGAGATAAATGCTTTCCGAAAACAAACGAGGCTAGTTTCCCCTCCAGACAAACTTTTGCCCAGGAAGCATCCTTAGGGAAATGATATATTTGTTTTATAAGTTGCATAAGTTTTATTAAGGCAAAAGAGAACGTTACCCAAGTACACACGAAGCTTACAAGAGATCTATCTAACTAGCAAAAGGAAAAGGTGCCAAAAATTCTTGAAAAGAAGAGATACAAAAGTGGCACAATTTTGAAGCACAATCCAACGAGCGGGTATTAAGAAAGAAATACTTGAGCTCAGCACCAATCTCTCGTTTTCCTTAGGAAGATGTAAAAGAAGAATGGGGGTTTAGGAAACAATGAAAATCATATCCCAAATTTACCTCATCCCGTTCATTATAGATGTAGAGATTCATACACCAAGGCTTTTTTAATTTAATTTTGACAGACTTAAAAAAAAAAAAAAAATGACTTTTAAATATCCTCCATGCTGACAAAAATTATTCATAAAAACTAGATCTGCAAAGAAATATGCCTTGAAAAGTGAATAACAGCAGAATCTAATGTTAAAACCATAATAAACCTATATCATTTCTGGGACAGCTGGAACTGTTTCACTCCATAACCTGTGAAACTGTATCTAAGGCTCTGTAGATCTCAACAGGTGTCAAACCATGCATACAGAATGAGGAGATTACCATACAACTACAGTCATCTATTCAAATAAAGAAAATATATTTTTCCTCCCGTTTCTTCAGTTGAAGTTTAGGCTCCAAAATTTTTTAGGGAACCAGACATAACCCCAAAAAGTTTCCTTTCCATCTGAATGAGGTAAGGATGAAAATCAAATCCCAAATCCATCCCCATTATGTAATGTCATCTCACATGAATCTTATTCTACATCTGATTTTAAAATCATAAACATTCTCCACTCTGACAATATCTTCTAATTAAGTACGTATCTATTAGAAGTCGCAGAATGAAAATATTCTCAACAATCATTTTCCAGGAAGCCAGGAGCCGATTTTCTCCATAAACCGACAAATCTCAAAATGCATGATCCTGTTCCGTGCAGCATCGGGAAGATCCCATATGCCACGTCAGTAATACGTTTAGAACTAAAAGAGAAGATCTTTTCCTGGGAAAAAAAACCCTTTTTCCCTAAACAATCATAGCCCAGAATAGACAACAATATCTCCAATTGTTCTGGGGTAATCAATGAAAAATAAAATCTTCCACAATTATTTTTTATAGCATATTGCTAAAATCATTTTTGTGGGATTGTGGGAACGGATTCACTCTATAAACCGACAAATTTCAAAATGCATGATCCTGTTTAGTGCAGCGTCAGGAAGATCCCATATGCCACGTCAGTAATACGTTTAGAACTAAAAGAGAAGATATTTTCCTGGAAAAAAAACCCTTTTTCCCTAAACAATCATAGCCCAGAATAGACAATAATATCTCCAATTGTTCTGGGGTAATCGATGAAAACTAAAAATCTTCCACAATAATTTTTTTATTGCATATTGCTAAAATCATTTTTGAGGGATTGTGGGAACAGACTCGCTGTATAAACCGGCAAGCTGTACCTAAAAGCTCCATGCATCTCAAGAAAGGCAATCCATGCATGGAGCCAGGGAATCATCCACCATGCAACCTAAGGAATTGGTTTAGAACTGAAACTTTTCTACTTCCCTCCGGAATAAATTTCCCTAGATACATTTTCTGGAGAACAAGCATAGACCACAGCAACATTATTTTATTTATTTACTCTTTTTTCTTTTGCCGTAAGTAAAGAAAACAGAAGACCTCACATGATCGTTTTAAGATATAAAGATAATATCTCGAAATTGATTTTTGTGGGACACAAGCATTATATCTGTGCCATGCAGCCAATGGAAAATCCACATATAACCTCGGTAAAATGTCCAATATTGAAATAATAAGTTTCCCAGTTCGTGGAAACAATTTCCAGGGAGAACAAACACGACCCCACGGATAACATTTATCTTTTAAGGAAATTCTCTTTCGGGGATAAGCAATGATATTCTAATAAATCCACAGAAAACCAGAAACTGACATGAAATTGAATTGAAACTCCAGAAACCAAAACTAGTGACATCCAAATTAACATGCAGATACAAATTCCACCAAATCCAACTAAGTTAAGCCAAAACCACAAAACCAAAAAAAAAATCCAAGAAGTGACCAGAAACTACGCAAATTTAGCATCACAGCAAAATCTAAGCCAACCAGAGAAAACAAATATCACCTTGCACGGATCAAGCCGCCTGCGAAATCCGAGATCTCCCCACCGATCCAACAGCTGAAGAACCTAAAGATTCCCAAACAAGCCCTACTACCCAGACACTCTCTCTCTCTCTCTCTCTCTCTCTCTGAGCTTACCTCGCCATTTCTGTGTCTAAAACGCTCAGTCTCTCACTCTTGTGTGAGAATCTTATTCACACCACACACGCGTATATATAGGCGGAGTGTTGGTGTTGTGGAGCGATGAAAGGGAGGTAGATTTCATTGAGTTTGTTGGGCGGTTTTTGTTTTCATCCCATTGAATTGTATTGTTTTGTATCGTATAGAATTGAATTGGAAGCGAATCGGGAGGGAATTGGGAAATCGGGTTTTGGTTCCTTCCTGCACTTTCTCTCTCTCTCTTCTCTCTCTCTCTCTCTTCTCTCTGCTTCTCCCACCACTCCCCTCTCTTCTCTTTCTTTCTAACGTTACCTTCTTTGCTTCCTTTCCTCATTTTCTAAATTCTCCCTCTTTCCATTTCACCGCTTCCTTTCTCATTTTACTTCCTACTACTCTCCATCTCTTTCTTTTTTATTCTCTCTCATTTTGATTATCACTCTCTCTCTTTTTTTTTTCTTTTTCTTTTTAATCTATACCTTTCATTCTTCTAAATTTTATATCAAAACTCACATATTAATATTAAACTTATTTTCTTTCGTATTTGATATGTACGGATGAGCATTTCCATTTTTTTACCCTCTTCCTCCTCCTTGTTCTTCTATAAGCTGGGAATCCAATATTTTTCTTTGATGATTAAAATATTTTATTAAAATAATTAGGCAATTGATTTGACACTTTCTATTAAAAACAGATTTATTTTGTTATAAAGATTTGTAAAAAAATAAAGCATGGACAAACAACGTTAGAGTTCACAAACATGCACAAACAACAAGACTCAAAAGTTTTATAGAGAAGCTCAAAGCCATTTGGTTCACTGTTTTCTATTTTGGCTTCGATGGTGGTGCTCTTGTTTTGGGTAGGAATTAATAGGTTCGAGTGTGTTGACACTTTTTTTTTTTTTTGGCTAAAAAACATTTTTACAAATGTCTTGTCAAATTTTTTTAAGCTAAAACATTACTTATAACAAAAAAAATATTTTTAAATCAATTTTTATATGGCAATGTATTTGAAGAGAGAGGAATGCAAGAAGTTTTTAAGATTGAGAGCAGTTAGTAGATGAACTTAAAAGTTTATCTTGTGTAATTACTACTCATCCTAAAAGTTTAAATTGACGGAAAAGAGATAGATTTCATTATTTATTTTATATCTTAATATTCAAGACTTTTGCTATGATACTATGCGTAATCACAATTTGTTCAAAAAGTTTAAACTAATAGTAAGAGCTAATTGATTTTAATGACATGTACTTCCTTATATTGTTAAACCAGCATGCATATACAACACTCTTATACAGTACACCCCATCATTATAATCCTTTCCTAACAATCTATCAAAACTTGGGTTACCTCCAACATTTAGATTGGCACGAGACTCATGACCAACCTTCCACACATATGAGCTCCACGCAGCATCACTACTTACTAAAGCATTTTGGGCCGTTTCCACCAATCACGAGCAATTATCATCTCGGCCAATCCTTCTCCAACATCCTTCTTTTTCATCTGCTTCCGCTGGTCCATTATCTTCCTTCCTCGAGCTGCCTTCTAACTAACCTACGCAGAAGCACAAGAAGTACATGAAAAAGTACACTTTAAGATACTAAAATGTATTTAGGTGTTCTTTTGTATACTCTATATATACACGCGGGCTGTACTTATTTCATTCATATCAATGAAATTTACCTTTTTCTTATAAAAAAAAATATTTTAAGATATCAGCTAGATGTCTCCCGATTTTTCGAGAATACATTAGTATTCTGTATATTCAAAAAATCAAAAGTCACAAAGATTGAAAGTCTTCCTCAACTTATATCTCGGAACAATTATATATTATTACCGGTGTAACAATATAAATATCGGCAAACCTTTTTATTTACCAATACAAATAAATAAGCGCGGGCAATAATATATATTTACAAACCCATACAAAAATGCCGAGAATGTAAACGCCAATAAACCAACCTTTTTAAGTGTGAACACCTTCTTATTCTGAAATTTCACCCGCATGCATGCAATGGATACGTCAAAGAAATCCGACAAGTGAATTAATGGAACAACCATCTTTACAACAACTAACTATGAGAGTACTTCACCATTTAATTGGTATCATTTTCTTTTTTAATTCTCTCTCTCGCATTGTCTCGGCTGTTTTGGTGTAATTATTAGCAGCTCCACTCTCTTCAATCTAATTAACACTTCATTAATAATACTAATCATCTTGTCATTAAAAAAAATGTCAAGATACATACATCATCAATACTAGAAATTTGCTAAAATACAACAATTTCAAAATTGATATGCCCACGTACTCAGTGGCGTAATGGGTAGCTACCAATCATATTTTTAGAAGCCTACCCTTAAATAAAATTCCTAGTCATTTACTGTATATTGAATATCGTAGAAAGGATCTTCCTTAAACTTTATATCTTTAATTATTATCTATAATATGCTTGATTAGGAAAAAAAAAAACTTCGTATTGTTTTTTTCTCTTTGACTAGAAACAGATCATGATCAATTAGTCGTAAAACGTAATACATGATGTTATGTTCCCATGCAGTTTGTGAATTAAAAAGATATATAAAAGGAGAAATAAAATGCGAAAGAAACGTGTTTTTTTTTCCTTCTTCTTTCTTATCCTAATGAAATGGGAGAGATCAGAGAGATCTAGAGAGAGAGTGGAAACGTAAACTTGATTTTCTTTATGACTTAAAAAAAAAAACTTTCCAAAAAGCTGCTTGTTTAGAAAATGCATTAAGGAATATATTTAAGTGGCTTTTTCTTTTTCAGTTGACAAGATCGAATGGAAGACAAATGCATGCGTTCTTCTTTCTTAGAAGAAAAAAAGGCGTATTAGGCGGGCATGCATGCATGGGACAAAACCTACATGATCTGGCTATACATAGATGTCGACAATATTTTTGCCTACGTGTTTGTGTTTTACATTGCATGCTTTGTAAACATGTGTTGGGTTTTCTCTTTAAAGGGGTTTAATTATTGCGTCACTTTATTTTCCTTTTGTTTTAAGAAATTCAAGTTTGCTACATTTGTTTTCTTGCCCTTAAATGATCGATGATCTTTACAAGTCTTTATATTAAAGATATACAGATATGCATGTTAAAGAAATTTAATAACATTTATTGTTATTCACGTGGGTTTCTAGTCTTATTATAATATTATTAAATACTTAATATTAAATATTATAAGATATGCATATATATTTTATAGATTTATCTTCGATCCTCTCGTGCTAGATTTTAAAATGAAATTCGAACAGAATTTTAAAGCATCGTTCAAAACTTCTCAATTTACTTTATTTCATCTCATCTAATCATTACAATTTTTTCAAATTATTATACAAAATAAAATAAACAATTCAATCTTTTCAAATTAAAAAAAAATATTCAAAAAATATTTTATTTAATATTCAACTTTATTCTCAATTTATCTCATCTGTAAAAATAAATGAAGCCTAAAAATCATAATCCTAATAAACTTGAAAAAGTTAAGGGTATAAGATTTTATCAAGCCTTCAGTAATTTAATCCAGACGCTTAAGGCCTTATTTGTTTTCGGAGATGAGATTAGATAAGATGAAAACTTTTGAGATGAGATGAATTGTTTATTTTATTTTGTATTGAAATTTGAAAAAGTTGTAATGATTAGGTGAGAGAAGATTAGATGAATTTGAAAAAATTGAATTGTTTATTTTATTTTTTATTGGAATTGAGAAAAATGTAATGATGAAATTGAGATGAGATGTTTTCTTAAAACAAACGAGAGCTAAGTGACTGGCTAGCTAGTTTAATGATTAATTTCGAAGCTTAATTTTTTCTATATCAGAAAAGCATGTTCTAGCATGCATGTAAATACTCAATTCCAAAGTTTAGAGCATGGTCTCCCCCTCTAATTAGGAGCTCACATCAATGCATTATATACTTAAAAGTTTGAATATATTTTTTTGTGTTTTTTTTTTTAATAAACTACGTAACACTATATGGTGGTGCCACATTAATAAGGTCATAAGAGCTAGCGGTAAATTTTAGATGGCCGGTAACAATATTACGTTGCTAAATCTCTCTTAGAACACTTTTCTATTTGAAAATTTATTTTATTTGTTCTGGTTGATTGGATTGGCTGAGCTTCTTAGTCATGACACGATCAGTACCTAGCTAGCTTCTAATAAATCATAAAAAAATCTATTTATCATTTTCACATTCTACGCATCACATTTTTTTTCTCTTATCAAATATGTGGTACATGAATGATTAATAGAAAAACTCAATTAGTTTAAAAGAATAAAACCAAATAAAAAGATAAAAAAAAAAATTAAAAAATATGTAATGTAGTGTGTGAGAATGATGAATAGAAAAATTCATAATTTATATATCCAATTTAACCCAATAGATGTTGGGATTTTATTTTATTAGACTTAATAAATGAGAAATATTATTCATTATTTTTTTAATTAGTATAATTTATACATTAAATGATTAAAAAATTATTTTTTATCTTTTACTAACTTGTCAATTATTGAATGATACATCATAATTATGATGAAAGGATGATGATTAAAAAGGTGACGGTCATAATTATTCTTCTGACCAAATATATGAGACGATTTATGGATTGCGATGAATCTACAAGAGAACATTGAGGCAGGAAATGCATGGCTAGATTCTTGCTTGAATTCCACACCATCCAAATTGCTTAATTTCACTATTTTTATTTTTATTTTTATTTTTTTAATTTCTCTGCGCTTTTTGGTTCGTGGGCTGCGATTGCTGAACCTTTGAGATTCATCCATTGAAAGTACAACTCAAGCCCAAATGATATTGATGAAGCCCAATCCAAATTGGTAATTAGACCCGAAAATTAACTTCGTTTGGGGGCCCATTATGTTGACACCATTTGAAATCTAATCACAATTGCAAACACAAATAATTCCATGCATGTGCTTTCCAATTTCTGGTCAAAAGATTCTTACATCAGATGAGAGAACTAAACAACCATCCAACCCCAATTTTCAACATTATAAATTTCATAATTTTAAGGATTTGGAGTACGAGATACGGACATGTTGAGACTAAAATAAGCATTGCACATGATGGCATTCCCATCACTTTTGGTACTAATGGAGACCCTACGTACTTTGCATATTCAACGTCTAAACTTTTTGTGATGGAGAAAACAGAAGATGAAAGGCATTAGAATACTATTTGTTTGCTATATATATATATATATATATATATATATATATATATATAGGAAATGTAGTTTATGTGTAGAAAATTAATAAAAAAAAATTGCGTTAAGACGTGTTACAATGTAGTTTTCTTCGAAAAAATCTTTTTCTATGAAACAAATTTTCCTCCTAAATACAATAAAAGCCTAGGATGAATCTAGTGTCTAGTTGTGTCATGCAAAATGAGATTAGTCCCGAACATTTCATATTAAGGAATGTTTGTGGAATGAGATAAGATGAAAATTATGAGAATAGTAGTGAAATAATTTGTGAATAATAATGAAATTATTTGAGTTAAAACATTTTATTGAGTTTTGAGAAATGTAACAGAAAAAGTCGAATAAAAATGTTATAAAGTTAAAATATTATTATAATATAAATTTTTAATATTATTTTTATTTTCAAATTTAAAAAGATCATTGTATTGTTTTTGTGTTTTGTTTGTAATTTTGGAAAATTTGTAATTATTAGATCAAAAAAATTAAAGATTTAAAATTGAAATATTTTGTATTTAAATGATTTATAAGAATGAAATTATGAAAATTTTGAGATGATCTATATTTTCAAACAGAAAAACTCTAATTACAACTGGCTGGGAGAACCCCGCGTAACCGGGTGTACCTTTTGATAAAAAAAAAAAATTATATTTTCTATCATTTTGTTCCCTCTCTCTCTATCAATTTTTGCCTACCATCTTCTTCCTCTCATTCTCCCTCTCGATTTCACTCATTCTCTCCTCCCCCCTTCTCTTTCTGCTTTCTCAAGATTTGTGGCAAGGAGATTCAATGGTGAGTTTGCCGATGACTTCTGGGTCTAGGAGCATCATAGTAGGTGGAGCTACAAGGTGGAGGAGTGCTGATACAGAGGCTGCCGGCGAACCATATGGTAGTTGCTAGCCGGCTCGTTGGTCAATGAGTTGTCAGGCATGCCTCCGTTTGTCGAATCCAGCCATGCCATCGTCCGAAAAGCTTCTCCCCAACAACAAACAACGCCAACAACTTATGGAAGTTGCTTTATCTGGTTGAGATAAATGGAAGACTCCCAACTGACTTTTTTTTTTTTAATGTAAAAGTTGATCGAGGGGAAAGAGATTGCAGATATACGTATCAAGAAAAATGAGATTGTAAAAGTTGATCTAGGGGAAGGAATAATTGAAATCGAAAAATGACTTTGTAAGAAGAAAAGTCTGCTTGAGGCATTTTATCAATTACATTTCATTTATGCTTTCTTCTCCGGTATTATTAGATTGCTCGACTTCAAGTTTTGGTTTTGATTTTTTTTATATATATCGACTGACGTGCGATTACTTGACAATTCCCCCATAGCAGAACTATATCAAACAAGCCGTAACTCCACTTTAGCTACGGTACAAGTTTTTTGGCAACACGTACATGTTAATATGTTATCATACTGATTACATCAGTGACATTCACGATTTCTCTCTCCTTTTTATTTCTACATAGAAAAGATGTATCCATAGAAAAAATCGTTGTTATAATTACTTGATTACTGAACTACTTTTATTCGTAGCTTATAAACTTTCCTAATTCTTATTTTCAAAGCAAATGATGTAATAATTAAAAATATTTTGAAAATATTATTTAGTCACATTCATGGGAATCGTATCGATTACATCAACAGAGACAGCAAATAATAAAGTTTTCGTGCGTGTGTGGAACTGCATGCATGCAAATAGTTTTCGTGCAAATGGGAAATTGCATTTAAATCAACGCTAGTGATAATTACAAAGAAATAATTCCAAAGATAATGGCTTATATGTACATAGTGATCCTTTACATAACTTACAAAAATGCAACATCCGTGTGAACCGTAACAATTGCAAACTCATAAAGTAGTCTATAAGGTAGTGGAGGGGAGGGAGGGAGCCGGGAGGGACCACTAGATTGGGTTATTGATGAAAAAGAGTCTTTGGCAAGACTTTGACCAATTGATCAATTTGTATTCAAATTGCAAAATGCTTCCACGCATGCATATTTTGAGAAGGACTACAATAATAAAAGGACTATATAAAAATAATCTTATAAATATACGTAGATTTGTTATTTGTTAGATTTACTTTATAATAAAAATAAATTTGTAATATAACGAACTACATCAAGTCACATCAATTTGTAAGATTACTTTTGTGTAATTCTTTTGTGATTAAGGCCTAGTTTGGATACTGAGACTATATTTTCATAATATCTCACTACTATTTATTATTTTATTATTATTTTTTACATACTTTTCACTACTATTCAATATTCTATTATTATTTTTCATTACTTTTTTACTAATATTCACATAATACCTGAAAATATCTCACTACCCAAACGCAACCTAAAGCATTTATCGCATGAGTCATCTACTTTTGTATAATTTTTTTGTGACTAAAGTATTTATTGCATGAGCCCTTCTATCCAACTACCTACACCGCACACCACTGTTGTTTTATTTTATTTTTTTATTTCTGCTAAATTAATTGAGTTCATATACTCATCATCCCCACACCATATACTTGATAAAGAAAAAAAATATAAATATAAAATATAAAAGAGATGTGTAATGTAGGAATTGTGTGTAGAATTATTCTTCTCACATATTTCACAAACTATATGAGAAAGACATCAAAAAAGTCCTAACAAAACTTTGACCAATATGAACAGGAACTCTATTTTGCCGGCCTCTTCCATATCCTCTGTCCAATAAATAAGGCAATTTTAAATTGATTGCAAACAAATAGACAAACCAATAGGGGAATGAATTTAGGCTTGGGTGAGTCGTGACATGCCATAAGAAGAGGATCCTTAATTTGTATATTCATTTTAAATTGGTAGTATTCATTTAGTATGAAACATGAACTATTTTACGTATTCATACCATACATTCGAAGTAAATTGATAGGAATCAATGACCTTTATCCCTACCTGTAACAACAAAACTAAATTCACAACAAAATGCGTGATGCTAAATACAGTTTTATACAGTTTTAGAGTGGGTACATTCTATACACTTATTTTTTTAAATGGGGTCCACAATAAAAAATTAATTTTTTCATATAGGTCCAAACTTATCCAATAATTTTAATAAAAAAATATACGAAATTTGCATATTCTAAAACTGTAAATATCAGTTATCTAATCTTTTATTATTATTTTTTAAACAAGATACTTTGTTGCTCATAACAATGCTTACAACATCTCACTAAGTATAATATTTGAATACAATCAGGAATTTCCTTTAATTCATACAAATCTTTAGTAAGATTAAGAGTATCTTTGGCTAGTAAATGAGCAGTCATATTAGCATCCCTGGTGGTGTGGACAATATTCCAATCAGCAAAGGAGTTCAAAACTTGTTTGGCATCTACAATCAATAGTCCTCCTTAACTCCAGTCTGAGCTTGGTTTCTTCAACTTGTTAACCACCTGCAAAGCATCTCCTTCAAGTATGAATTTGTTAATACCCACTTCTTTACAAAACATAATAGCATCATGGCATATGCTTCTGCTGTGAAAGGGTTAGCTTTCAACAATTTTCGAGCTCTAAGAGTCCCAATAACCAATCCCTTCCAGTCCCTTAGGATGGCCCCAACACTATTTTGTCCATGTGCATCATCAATAGCTACATCCCAATTAAGCTTATAGTTCCCATCAGGAGGCTTCTTCCAAGTATTAATACTCATAGTGTGACTTTCTGAGTTTGTGAGTTGAGTCTGTTTTGTGCTTCTAAACAATTGCAGATACTCTCAAGCTCTTTCGAGGACTGAATTGGGATGTCTAAACTCTTTCCCATGTACAAACTCATTTCTTCTGGTCCAGATATGCCTTGCAACCATGGTTGCCTCTTCAAGTTCATCTTGTTGTAAATTTTTGACAAGTTGATTCCATATACCCAAAAAGTTCATACTGTGGACTGACATCTTCTGTATTTTTTTACAACCTTGACCCCAAATGTCTCTAGCTACACCACAATCCTATAACATGTGGCCTAAGGTTTCTATATCAATCTTGCATACAGGGCAATGACTATCTTCTATTACTTTCCTCTTCTGCAAATTAAAAAGGGTAGGTAGTGCTTCACTACAAGCTCTCCACATAAACATTTTCACTCTGTTAGGGACCTAAAGCTTCCAAATATTTTTCCAGACCTTAATTTGGGATCTTTCTGATGATGGGCCTCCTTCATGTCTGGTCATTAATTTCTTGTGTAAATGGTAGGCACTCTTAACATAAAATATCTCATTGTTTATATAGCTCCAAACCAGCTTATCCTCTCTACCACCAAGATTAATTGGGATGGATTTAATAAGTTCAACATCATGATGGGAAAACATAATATGAATCAGGTTATCCTTCCATATTCACAAGTCAGAGTCCATAAGGTGAGCCACCATCTCACAAGGTTCAGATTCACATATTCTTGATTGCACTCTTAAAGAATCGGGACTTGGAAGCCATTTATCTTCCCATATTATGACCTTTCAATTCTCCACAGTAAGCCTTCTTTTAACAATTTCAGACCAGCTATTATGCTTCTCCATGCAAGAGAGAGTTTGTGCCCAAGTTTGGCATCTATGAGATCAACCAATGGGAAGTATTTTTGCTTTAGAAGCTGAGTTGGAAATGAGTCAAGATTCTGCACCAAATGCCAACAATATTTAGAGAGAAAAGCAATGTTGAAGCTTCTAAAATCTCTGAATCCCAAACCACATCTTTCCTTAGATTGGCTTAATTTGCGGCACTTTATTCACTAAATTTTAGAATGGTCTTCATTATAGCTCCACCAAAATTTCTTCAGAAGCTGATTGAGCCTTTGAGTTATGGAGTGAGGGAGGAGGAAAATTCTCTTAGTCTAAGTGGGAATTGCTTGTAGGACAGCCTTTAGGAGAACTTCTTTTCCAACTGCTGAAAGACACCTAGTTTTCCAATTAGAAATTCAAGACCAAGTCCTATCAATAAGGGAATGAAAAGCAACAATCTTTGCTCTACCCACCACAGTAGGTAAACCCAAGTATTTCTCAAATGAGCTTATTGACTTTACTCCAACTATTCTTAAGATAGTTCTTTGATTTTCAATAGGGGTATTTTGCTAAAGAAGATGGAAGTTTTTTCTTTATTGAGGACTTGACCTGAAGCTTGCTCATAGGCCTCCAGAATTTGAATTATTTTACTCAATTTCAAAGAGTTGGCTTTGCAAAACAAAAGACTGTCATCTGCAAAAAAAAAAAAAAAAAGTGACAAATTCTTATGGGGCCATTGCCAACAAGTACACTTGAAATGCTTCCAATTGCTTCAGCTTGATTCAAAAGGCAAGTTAAAGCTCTACACACAGAGAACAGGTATAGGGAAAGAGGGTTCCCTTGCCTAAGGCTTCTAAAGGCAAGTACCATGTAGCCACAATTTCCCTACATTCGAGAGGTCATAGAATGAAAAGTTTCATATGCAACCAGAATGTTGTCAGTAATGATCCTTCCTGGAATAAATGCACTTTGGTTTAAAGATATTATATCAGGTAAGACAAATTTAAGCCTATTGGACAGCACATTCACAACAATTTTGTAAATAACATGGCATATGCTAATAGGTCTAAAATCAGAGACTTGATGAGAGCAAACTTACAAACCTCCCTTCCAATAGTATCCCAGTTAACTTGATAAAAGTGAGCTGGAAAACCATCAGGGCCTGGAGAGCCTAAAAAATTCATTTGAAATGCAGCATCTTTGATTTCCTCTTCTGTAAACTTTCCCAGCAATCTGGAATTCATATCAGCAATCACCTTCTGCTTCATTCCTCTAAAACAATCACAAGTACCAAAGGGATTAGAAGTAGAAAATGAAGTAGAGAAGTAATCTGGATATTTGCTCCTTCTTCATAACCATACACCCTTGCTGACCAATGATCTAATGAATAGTATTGTTTTTTCTTCTTTGGTTAGCATGCATGTGATAAAACTTGGTATTTCAATCACCTTGTTGCAACCAATGCTGTTTTGCGCTTTCCTTCCATTTCAGATCATCTTTAGTCAAGACTTGTTCTACTTCTTGTTGGAGTTGCAGCAAAATATCCAAGTGATTCCTTCGTCCTAAGTCTTGTAGAGTAGCAATCCTATCCATCTTCCTCCTTATATCAGTGTGAGCTTTTCTATTTTTTTTTTCAAATTCCATTTCTTGAAAGCTATTTTGCAATTCACCAACTTCTTAGTAATGGTTGTGGAAGCATTATCTCCTCCAGAAATTTTTTCCCAAGCTTCTTTAATAGTGCTAGAGAAATCTTCTCTCAAGGCCCAAACTGCTTTATACCTGAAAATCATGTGCTTTCTATTGATGTTTATGATGGGATTGGCCAGGTAAATATGTAAAGGAGAATAGTCAGGCTTCATAGCAGGCAACACATAATAGCAAGCTTTAGGAAACAGGTACTGCCAGTTTGAGTTGACTATGGCCCTATCAATTCTCTCATTTGTGAAACCCCTACCCCTCCTATTGTTAAACCACGTGAACTTTTTCCCTTTGGTATTTAAAGTACTAAGTATAATGGCTTATATATATTTATATAGTGGCCCTTTACATAAGCTTTAAAAAATGCAACATTGGAACAACTTTGTGAACCGTAACAATTGCAAACTCATAAAGTAGTCTATAAGGCATTGGAGGGGAGGGAGGGTGGGAGGGAGGGACCACTAGATTGGGTTATTGATAAAAAAGAGTCTTTAGCAAGACTTTGACCAACTGATCAATTTGTTTTCAATTGCAAAATGCTTCACCCACATGCATATTTTGAGAAGTACTACAATAATAAAAATATTAAATAAAAATAATCTTACAAACTGATGTATATTTGTTATCTGTTTGATATACTTTATAATAAAAATAACTTTACAATATGACGAACTACATCAAGTCATATCAATATGTGGGATTACTTTTATGCAATTCTCTTTGCGACTAAATCATTTATTACATGAGTTCTTTTACTTTTGTGTAATCCATTTGTGATCAAAGTATTTATCTATCGCATGAGTCCTTCTATCCAGTTGCCTACACAGTACAACATTGTTGTTTTAATTTTTTTTATTTATGCTAAATTAATTGAGTTCTTATACTCGTCATCCCTACACTACATACTTGCTAAGAAAAAAATAAAAAGACAAAATATAAAAGTAGTTGTGTGATATAGAGATGATGAGTAAAATTATTCTTCTCACATATTTCACAGACTACGCGGGAAAGACACCAAAAGAGTCTCTAGCAAGACTTTGACCAACATGGTAACTCTATTCTTCCATATCGTTTGTCCAATAAATAAGGCAATTTTAAATTGATTGCAAACAAATAGACAAACTAATGGGAGAATGAATTTAGGCTTGCGTGAGCCGTGACATGCCATGAGAAGAGGATCCTTAATTTATATATTCATTTTAAATTGGTACTATTCATTTAGTACGAAACATGAACTATTTTACATATTCATACTATGCGTTCGAAGTAAATTGATGGGAATCGATGACCTTTATCCCTGCCTGTGACAACAAAATCAAATTCATAACTAAATGCGTAATGCTAGATACAATTTTAGAGTGGGTAAATTCTATATATTTCTTTTAAAAAAAAAATAGAATCCACAATAAAAATAATAATAATAATAATTTTTTTTATATAGGTCCAAACTTATCCAATTTTTTTAAAATATATATATATAATTTACGTATTCTAAAACTGTAAATATCGTTTATGTAATCTTTTATCCTAAGTTTGTAAGGTCTACCGAATCATTTAATTTTTTGAAAACTTTGATAGGACACCCATGTACTATAGTTTGAATTTTAGGACCGCTATGCGATTTTCTTATCAATAGCTCCCATGTTCTCTTGAGTAGTTAACAATAATCAATTTCTGTTATAATTTTTGTCCATCAACATTAATAGGGAACAGATAGTCCAATTAAAGGGTGCCACGCGTCAATATGTTTTTTCCTAAAGATATTAACCGTTTGTTTGAATAGTAAAATTATTTTATCTCATAATTATAATTTTTTTAAATTTTTACAAAAAATATAATAAAATTTTAATTTTTTCAAATTCATAATAATAATAATATTAGAAAATATTATTTTAATATTATTTTATTAAATTTTTAACTTTAATTTAAAATATCTTATTTCATCTCACTATTAAACTCCTACGTAAATATCATTTTAAAAAATAAGACTTTTTTTCTTAATAAAAGGTGTCTTTTATATTTTTAGAAAAATAAGAAAAAGAGAAAAGCCACCTGTCGTGGCACAGTCGAGCTAGTTTCTGATGGCCCGATCTAGTGGCTAGAGATCTGGTAGCCCGATCTACTTTTATTTTATTTTATTTTATTTCTCTTAGCAGGTGTGGTGTATAATTATTGAATAGAATTTTTCTAGTAGCACCAAATAGTATATTTGTATTGATATTTTCAATCACCTTAATTCTGTGAGAGTAAGGGTTCGTTTGGTTGTCAAACTCATCCCAACTCATCCCAACTCATCTCAACTCATCTCAATTCATTATTACAACTTTTTCAAATTCTAATACAAAATATAATAAATAATTCAACTTTTTCAAATCCCAAAACAACTTTAATATTTAAAAATAATATTCTAACAATATTTTATCATCTCAACTCAACTTAACCCAACTCATCTCAACATCCAAACGCACCCTAAGTCAGAAAGGTGATGAATTACATGATCATATCAATTGAAATTGTTCAATTTAGGCAACGATCAAGTTTCTAGAGATGGGTAGCACTGCAGCGACCGATAACCGCTTCCGAGATATTCTCCCGATTAGTGTATTTATTTTTTTCATATATATTTTTAATCCCTTTTAATATTTTTTTAAAAAGCACAACATCATTAAAAATAAATTTTTTAATCACTACATAAAAATAAAATAAAACTAAAAAATAAAAAATTTTATTGTGACCCATCATCAGGATGTTTTATCTGTAGCTAAAGCATTTTCCTTTCTAGAGATATCAATTACAGTTGATATTGATAATGGCTTATATATATCATGCTTTTTATGGTAAATACTCAACCTCCTATGATGCTTCAAACTTCATTCGAAGTAGGCTCCGTTTTGATGGTATAAGTGTTTCATCTTATCTAATTTTATTATTATAATTTTTTCAAATTTTTACGTAAAATATAATAAATAATTTAATTTTTTTAAATTTTAAAATAATAATAATAATATTAAAAATAATATTTTAATAATATTTTATTTAATTTTAAATATTATTTAAAATTATCTCATTTCGTCTCGTTGTCTAAACTGTACCGTAATGTTAATTTTGCCAGCTTGGTATACCACAGTATTCATTGGTCCATACGTTACGCAACAGCCACGTACTTCTAATATTGGGTGCCGAATCAAAGTGTCCTTTTTCCCTCACACCAAAGTTGAAAAGGAAGATGAGATCTGTATGGTCTTGATGTATCTTTTTTCCAAAAAAAAAAAATTATTGTGAGTCCTTTAACAATTTGATAGTTGTCATTGACTTTGTAATTTGATGATATTTGTCTCGTTTTCTCGTGAACCATATTCGGGAGTCGAGTTTTCATTGTCGTCCTTATTAAAAGAAAATCCTCTTATAATGTTGAAGCCTAATTTAGAGAGAAAATAAAGACGGATGGTTGGTTTGAACATTTAAAATATCTCATAATTATGTGAATAATAACAAATTATTTGGGTTAAGATGTATAATTGAAAATTTTTGAAAAAGTTGTATTAGGTTTTATGTTTTATTTGAAAGTTTAGAAAAATTATATTGAGTTTCATGTATTTAGATAATGAATAATTAATGATTATAGAAAAATTTTAAAAATTTAAAATTAAAAAATATTTATATTTTATAAATAAATTATGAAGAAATTTAAAAATATCTAATAATATCTCGTTATCCAAATAAGGTCGTGTGAATGTTAGGAGCTTTTCATGGATGTTGTAAAGATGTTCATGAATAGTTGTAAAAACTTTTTGGAAAGTAGTAAACCCATATTTAAAAAGTTGTACATGTTGAATTAGTTTTACAATTTCTCTTTTGGTTTTATTGGATTGATGAGATTTGGGTGTGTACATTTGAGAGGGATTTAGCCTCATTTGGATATAGAAACAGTTTCATATTATTATTATTATTATTTTAAATTTTTATACAAAATATAATAAATAATTTAAAATTTTTAAATAATAAAATATTAATAATATTAAAAAATAATCTTTTTTAATTTTTAATTTTTATTTAAAATCATCTCATTTTATCGCATCTCAATATCGAACGGAGTGGAAAAATGAATATCATAGGCAATAGCTTTCACCAAACTTTTAGGTACCTCGTTCCCTCTTTCATGTGACCGTATATAAATGTTTACTTTATCATTATTAGAAGGGAAACCCAACTTTGAAGTATAGCTTTTATGCACCAATGGCATGCGTATAGGCCACTAGCTAGGTGACACATAAATAATTGAGGACAAAACCAAAATTGGTTTATCCTCTCTCTCACTCCAAAGGTTTTCAATCCTACGATCAAATCTGAGCTAACACCATCCAGCTTATTATTATTATTATTATTATTATTATTATTATTATTATTATTATTGGCTTGGTTGGCATTAAACCCTAATTAGAATGGAGATATGACATGTATTAATTATTTAACAGACTCAATTTTGACATAAACAAGATTCAAAACAAATTCATTTAGTTACCAGTCATCTATGTCCATAGTTTGAATAAAAATAAATGAATAAGATATTAAATGGAAGAGAATAAATAAATAAAATATTAGGATAGAAGAAGATCCATGATTTGATCTAAAAGTTTACAATATATATATATATTTGGCCTAAAAATTCAAGACTTAAAAAATCCTTGTAATCAGTCATTATTCATTATCCTACACCCTACACCGTACGAAAAAAAAAAAACTGTTAGATATAAAATTTGAGAATAAATAGTAGCTGATATATAGCAAAACATTTTTATTTTCTTTGTTTTGTACTGGTTTTGATTCCAATTCTTTCAACATCAGGTATAAGAAATCCGAAGAAGACTTGAGATTTTTACCAAACTTTTTTTTTATCACCTACCTTAAAAGATTGAACAACAACTCCTTCGACAAAAGAATTTCTAAATTTTTACACGTCATTAGCTTACTTTCTCAACTTAAAAAAAAAAAAAATACTTCCTCAGGCATCATAAAGTTGTCAAGTTTGTAAATGTATTAAAAGGAATATTAATATTCAAAGAAAATTCATTACTTCTTATCAAATTTTTTATGTTGGCCCAAATATCTCAAATGTAAGATTTGTGACTCGTTTAGATAGTGAGACGAGATAAGATAATTTTAGATAAATTAAATAAAATATTATTAAAATATTATATTATTACTATTTTAAGATTTAAGAAAATTAAATTGTTTATTATATTTTGTATAGAAATTTGATAAAACTATAATAATGAGAAGAGATGAGTTGAGAGTATTTCTGTATCCAATTCACATATACTCTATTTGGAGTTGGAATCCTTACCCGAGAACAAACAAGTTGAAAGAAGAAATTAATCATTCTTACAAATAAAATTAATTTCTTAAATTTATATATTAATTAAAATTGTTATTATTTTTCCATGCAAACCCTTCATATAATTATAGTGAATAATACTTGATACAGTTTTAAAATATGCAAGTCACGCATACTTTATTTGAAAAATGAAGCTCACCATTTAAAAAATTAGATTTTTTATGTACATTTCATATTTATCTTCTTTTTTTTTAAACAATGTGTGAGACCTATAGACCCTAAGACTATATAATTCATTTTCCAATTACAATAACCTGTTGGTCAACTTAATGCTTTCACTCCCCTTAACAAAATATAAATTTTCTGTGAATCTTTTGCCACGAGCTAAATCAATTTACACTAAATAATTGCCTTCTGCAACATGCATGAATATAATATAAGGTGGTGGCCGGAGCCAACTCTTACTTAATATATATTTATATATATATATACCCGTGATAAATATATAAATATATAAAATATAGTCACTTTTACGTATTTTTTGTACATTCTATTTACGTAATTGGTCAAAATAATTATTTTATATTATAAAAATAATTCAACCAATCACATTAAATGCAAAAAGAATACATAAAAATAACTTCACAAAGAATTTTTGTATAAACAATCCAGTCACCTGAAATTGCCAATAGATCGTATGCATGCAGTGTCGGCTCAATGGATTTAGACAAATATGCAGCATGCATTTTCTTAAATTTAAATATTAATTAATAATTAATTTAGATTTTCTCAATTTTATTGTTGAAAATGTAATCCTATATTTACTTACAACTTTACATATAATATTATATGAGTTGAATGACAACCCTATTTTACCAGTTTTTTTTTTTTAAATTCGAATTTTGAATTATAAATTTTAAAATTTTCACAATTTTAGTAACTTACACATCAGTAAATATAGTTATATGAGTAAAATTATAAGTATAAATAATATTTTCCATGACTAGTATCCATTTAGAGTGAAATATGAGATACTTTGGTCATTACATCACTTATTAGCATAATGTAATTAAAATGACGAGAATACTCCATATTTCACTATAAGGTTCCGTTTGGATATAAAAATAATTTTAATTCATTTCATCTCATTATTGTAATTTTTTTTTTAAATTTTCACACAAAATATAATAAATAATCAACTTTTTCAAATCTTAAAATAATAATAATATTAAAAAAATATTCTAACAATATTTTATTCAACTCATCTAAAACCATCTCATCTCATCTCACAATCTAAATAAGTCCTAAACGAATATTATCTAGTTGAGTTATTCTATTTTTAAATCAATATTATTTAAATGATAAGATTTGATTTGTAATATTTAAATCTTAAAACTTTACTTTCAAATCAAATTATATTTTATAAACATTTTACTTGTATTATGCACTGACTTATAAATAAAAAATTTTCTACCTATTTAATAATAATAATGGGGATGATCTTATTTTATCTCTTACCCAAAGGTAAATTTGCCATCAAATATGTCTGTAACCTCATCTCCCCAATACTGTAAGCTAATAATTATAATCAGTGATCACTCTAGCTCTTACGTACCTCGCTAGACCGGAAAAACCTCATGATGTGATGGCTACTTCTTCTAGATTGAAACATTTTCTTCCGAACATTAATCTCCATAGAGCACTCCCATGAAAATTTAAGTACTTGAGCCGCTTGGCCCCTGCCCCTCCTTGCAACCAACTTTGCCCAACACTTATTTGTTTTTAGAGATAAGATAAGGTTAGATGATATGATATAAATTAAATTGAGATTTAAATTAAAAATTAAATAAAATTTTATTAGAATATATTTTTTAAATATTTTATTTTTTTAGATTTGAAAAAGTTAGAATTATTTATTTTATTTTGTACGTGAATTTAAAAAAGTTGTAATGATTAAATTAGATTAAATTAAATTAGATGAGATGAGATGGGTTGATAAGAATTATGAAAACAAACAAGATCGTTACTCCCATATTCTTAATTTGGAGCTGACTCTTCTTAATTGACTATCTCTTATGATCAGTATTCATTGTAAGAAAAATATTATTTATAACGAGTTATTTTCAATAATAGTGATTATTTATGATGAAAATGACTCATTTTGACAAAAAAATATTATTTTGACATGAACTGATAACAAATAATCAGTTTTTTTTTTTTTTTTTTTGGGTAGTGATTCAACATTTTTACTATTTATCAACCCTCCTCCACATGCATACTTACCATTATGAGAAATGCTAAAATCACCGATAGTGGATCTCGATAGTGTGTCCCAATGTTTTTTTTTTTTATAACTTAGTGATTAAATAAGTATTTTTTTAATAACGTTGCAAATTTTTTTAAATAACAAATATTTAAGAGTGTTAAAAAAATACATAAAAAAGTAAATAAATAAAAAGATAAAATACACTTATCAGAACTAAAGTCCTGATATCAGTGACCGTAGTACCGCCCTACCATTATCTATCTCACCGATGTAGTACCCACCTTTCATCCACCTCATCTCATTCCCAACATCACACGAGCTTGCTCAAGGTTGGTCAACATTCATCATCATACCACTTTAATGGAACCTATTAGTCACAACTCCAAGGTTTCATTTGGATATTGAGTCGAGTTGAGATGAGTTGAGTTTTTTATAAATTGTAGTGAGTTAAGATGGTAGAGTGAATTTTGTGGAGTCCGCCTAAAATGAGTTTAGATGTGTTTGGATATTAAGATCGATGTATTTATGAAAAATTGAAAAAAGTTATAGATCCCGGATGTATTTACGAGTATTTGGATATTAGACTCGACTTAAAACTAGATTGAACTGAATTTATCAGTCCAAGTTCCAAACAAAGCCTAAAACAATTCACTATGGTCCATGGCTTCTTGTTTTTCTATTTTAGCAATGAGTTAGGGTTGGTTTATACACTTTTAGAATATTTAAAAATTTTGTAAATAGTAGTGAAATAGTTTGGGATAAGATATTTTATTGAGTTTTGAAAAAATTGAGAAAAAAAATTGAATAAAAATATTATAAAGTTAAAAAATTGGATGAATATATATTTTAATATTATTTTTATTTTGAAATTTAAAAAATTATTATTTTTTATATATTTTGTTTGAAAGTTTGAGAAAGTTGTATTGTGTTTTGTATTTGGATAATAATTAGGTAATAATTAGATGAAAAATTTAAAATTTTAAAATTAAAATATTTGAGTAATACTTGAGAATGAAAATATGCTATCTTATAAAAGGAAAGGAAATTTGAAATTAAATTTGGGTTGTGAACTTTATAAATATGCTCTCTTGTAAAAAGACAATCTCTCTCTCTCTCTCTTAAAAAGCCTCCGGATGTGATTTTCGTTGGAGGAGGACTCATTCTCCCTCTCTTTTCTTCATTTCTCCATCTATCTACTTTGTCTATCAAGATAGTTCTCTATTTTTAGTTTATTTTGTTTCCCTCAAGATCGAAAAAGACAGATCTATAGTACTTTTTCAACAACTATCAAGAGACACACGTAACACAAGAAAACTCTCAGGTTGTAAATCGTTCGGAGGATAGTGGTGGTTTTGAAATTACTGTGCGTGGTCCCACGCACCACTCACAACTGGGCGTGTCCTCACGTGCCACTCCTTCCGGTAGCTTTTCTCACCACACACGCTAAATTACTGGAATCGCCACTATTAAATCTTTTTCAATCTAACTTTTGTAGTTGAAAAAAGACAAGTGTTCCTTCACCTTTCGTCACAAATTTTGAAGTCTACCAGAATTTGTCCAAATTGTAATTTGTCATTTTTCATATCTGTTTTACTGCTTTCCTTATTGTTTAGTAAAAAAAAAAAGTTAGTCTCTTGGACATTAATTATCTGTGGAGATTGAGTCATTTTTTTATATGAAGGGTGAGGTCGAGTCTTTATTTAAGCAAAGTGCTATCTTTTAGACGTTTATCTATAAAGAGTATCAATAGTAGTGAAAACTAGACCAATCACAAAAGAAAATAATTTACTGGGGAGTTCCAAATGCACTCGTTAGTTTATGTGGTAATGGTTGATATGGAAATATCCCTGCATGTATCCGGGCATAAATGTAAGGTTTTTTGATAAATGAATGATGTCACTTTTCCTTCAAAAAAAAGAAACAAAAAAAAGAAGAAGAAGAAATTACGATAAATTTTGGGAATATTTTGTGAATATCTCATTATTAGACTTAGAGCTGGTTTGGTTACACAAAACTAAACTATTTTATCTCATCTCATATAATCATTATAATTCTTTCAAAATTTTATACAAAATATAATAAAAAATTTAACATTTTTAAATTTTAAAATAAAAATATTATTATAAAAATATTTTATTTAATTTTTAATAAAATATCTTATTTTATCTGATCTAAATTGTGTAACAAACGAGGCGTTAAATCTAATTTCTATTGAAATTGAGACGTGGACACGTGTTTGGGACCTTCAGTAATATAATATTATCTTGCTTAAAAGCTAGGTATACTCGACTGATTAGGTAGACTATTGGGAAGAAAGATTATGTTTTTTTTTTTTCTTTTCAAATGAAAACTCTTGGATAAACAAACATATGAGTACGCTAATCCACATAAACTAAAACTCCCTCTATGGAGGATTGGAGTTGGTTGTCTAAGAAGAACCTTTGCGCTCTTTTCTAAGAATATTAAGGATAATGATATATTTTTTATTATTTTTATTATTTATTTATTTTTATTTAATGATTAAGAAAGTGATTATTAGTGATATTGTATATATTTTTTTTAATGATTAAGGATGTTAAAAAAATATTTAAAAGAAAATAATAATAAAAATAAAATTTTCAAATATACTATAGAGTAATAAAATGATGGTAGGAGAGTAGTAAGCCTATCATAATCCTACATAAAATCATTATACCATATATTTTTACTTAATTAACATTTGATTTGTCATTTTTACCATTTTATCTTGATGTTTAAATATGTCTGTTTAAATAAAAAGATAAAAATGACAGATCACATATTACTTAAATAAAAATATGTATTGTAATATTTTGTTGTTCAAAACACACACACCAATAATGGCAAACTGAAGTAAAAGTAAGCATGATGAAGCACACGACACGCAATATACGTGATTCGGCAAATTGCTTACGTTCATAGAACTGCAGAAATCTTATTAACCAAAAGAGATTACAATCATTCAATTTCAACTCACATTCTTTAGGGCATTTTTGGTTTCTCACACAATGTGTACCGACTTTACAATTGTTCTATCTCAAAATATGCTGAAAGTCATACAAAATAAATCAAATATAATATATTTATATTAAACGGTGCTGGAAACCCTAATTTGACAAAAAATACGTTATTCGTTCAAGCGGCGTGTCGAACACGCATCGAGTGAACAACCAATCAACATTGGCTTGAGTGGGGTGTCAAGTGGAACTCGAACAAATACTAGGGTTTGTGTCTCGCTCAAGCCTACTATCACACGAGACTTAAGCGAACTCACAGGTTGAGCTTCGCTTGAATCCACTGTCGAGCGAACTCACGGGTTGAGTTTCGCTCGAGCGCACATTGAGCAAACTCTCTATTTGTCGATAATAGAGAACGATACTGCATAACCACTGTCATCAACTATCCCACTGAGATAAGGTTTTTCTTTAGATCTGGAATGTGTCTAACTTGCTGTAACGTCCATACGCGCCCTATTTGGAAGTGTGATATTCACATCGCCCACTCCCACTATATCCAATGCCTCTTCATCAGCCGCATACATCTTCTCAAAATCACAAGTAACATAACTCTGCATGATCTTTCGATGTGAAGTGCTATGGAACGAAGTCGTTGAATCTAACACCCAATCATCAATGAGATTGTGCACTACAAGAATTAGGGCATCATGAATTTCTTCTGCCACTACATTCACAGCATCATCCTCAGCACTTTCTTGATTTATGCAGTTTTTCTTAATGTGGCCCGGCTTGCCACAACTCTAGCGTGTGATCTGCTGTCCATATCTCGTCTTACTTTTTCCCTTACTCTTGGAGCTTTACTTGTCATATCCTTTATCCCGATTGTTAATATTCAGGGCCGATCCTGAACCCGATAACTCATCCAAGTTTTTTCTACATACCTCTTCAATAATGATAATGTCACGTATGTCGTCGTAGTTCAGTTTCATCTTGCCGGCTAAACTATTCACATCCATCCTCATAGCCACCCAACTATTTGACAGTGATGCCAACAAAATTAACGTTCTAATCTTATCATCAAACTTAATCTCTACAAAAGATAGTTGATTTATGATCGCATTGAATTCATTTAAGTGTTAGGCCATAGACATACCTTCTGACATCCTCAAGTTGAAAAATTTATTCAACATGTGCATTTTGTTATTTGTCGATAGTTTTTCATACATACTTAACAAAGTTATCATGAGATCTGCTGTGATTATTTCCTTACTGACATTGTGTGCCACTGTTCTGGACAAGGTCAGCCGAACAATCTCCAGAACCTGTCGATCTAATAGGGTCCACTCAGCATCATCAATGCTCTCCGGTTTCTTTCCCAACAGTGAAAGATGGAGCCTTTTCTAATAGAGATAGTTTTCGATCTGCATCTTCCAGTACCCAAAATCAGTGTTGTCGAACTTCTTGATTCTGGGTTTTTTCACTTTATCTCCAGCCATCGCTCTTCTTCAGATCTAACCTGGCTCTGATATTAGTTTTTGTGCAAAACACACACACACCAACGATTGCAAACTAAAGTAAAAGAAAGCACGATAAAGCACATGACACACAATATACGTGATTCGACAAATTGTCTACGTCCATAGAGCTGCAGAAATCTTATTAATCAAAAGAGTTACAATTACTCAATCTCAACTCACACTTTCTATGATTTTTTTGCCCTCTCACACAATATGCACTGACTTAGCAATTATTCTTTCTCAAAATATGTTGACAATTGTACAAAACAAGTCAAATATAACATATTTATAGTAAATGGTGCTGTAAACCCTAATTTGACAAAAAATACGTTATTCACTCTAGTGGCGTGTCGAGCGTGCATCGAGCGAACAACCAATCAATATTGGCTCGAGCGGAGTGTCGAGTAGGGCTCGAGCAAACACTAGAGTTTGTGTTTCGCTCGAGCCCACTGTCGCACGAGACTCAAACAAACTTATGAGTTGAGTTTCACTTGAACGCGCGTCGAGGAAACTCTCTATTTCTCAATTTTCAGCTCCAAAACAGTCTCCACCCCAACACATTTCTCTTTTATTTATATATAAGAAAACTTGAGCCATACTTCATTCGTTGCTTGAACATACGTAATTATAAGAGTGGACTAATCAAATGGAAAAATTTGTGAATGGGTGAGGTATGATTCTAGATCTCTACGAAGCCTACACAACCTTCTGCACGCCACATTCTAGATCTCATTTGGATGTTTATATCCAAACATTACTTAAATACAAACACCGATATCTCAAACTTTTAAATTTTAAATTTTTAACTTTTTCATCTAATTATTACCTATTCATTACAATTTAAAAAAAAATCAAAATTTTCAAATCCTAAAACAAAAATAATATTATAACATTATTTTAACTTTATAATTTTTATTCAATATTTTCTCTCTCATTTATCAAAATTCCATAAAACATCTTAACTCAAATTATTTAACTAATATTCATAAAATATCTCACTATTATGAACATATTTATGAACTCATCTCAACATCCAAACGAGACCATACTTTTACTTTAATTTAGAATATAAATTTTATAATTTAAATTTTATAAATCAAATTTTTATTATTTAAGTGATGTGAACGATCTGCTCAACATACTAACTTGAAAATAGAATAATTCTCCTTACTCTTGGTTCTCCCAATCTTTCATTTGTTTATGCAAATTATTGTCTAGAATTATTCTATTTTTAAGCCGGTGTGTAGAACACATAATTCACATTACTTAAATGATAAGATATGATTTGTATTATTCAAAATTTAAAATTTATTTTCCAAATTAAATTATGTTGCGTGAGCAGCGTGTGACGTAGAAGTCTTAGAATAATAATACTCTCTCGCCTTTATACCATAAACTATTCACATGACATAATTTGATTTGTAAAACTCAAATTTTAAAATTTATCTTTCGTATCAAATTATACTACGTTGATGATTCATGATGTATAAGTTTTCAAATAGAATTATTTTTTTCGTTAATATACATACATAAAGTCACAACATAAATTATAAATATACAATAAAGTAATGCTATATACCACATCACTATCTTATTTTCATCCCACTATATAAGATGTGGCGCATTTAGTACTATTGAGTGATAAAGAATCATCCAATAAAGGATTATCCAATGATTATAAATATGTCACATCTTATATAATGAGATACAAATGAGATGATAATGTATTATGTAGTGTATAGAATTTTCTTGTTGTAGATTATGTATTGGGATGAAATATCAAAGGGCATATTTGACAGCGTCATAAATTTGACAATTTGAAAACCAAATCATTTTTAACAAAAGTGGAAGAAAAAAACACTTTTCAATCACGATAATTTTTCAGACCCTAAATCTTAAAAATAAAAAATATATAATTAGAGAAATACCTCGTTCACAAAAAAATTCTAAAATATTATTTTATAAAATTAACATGATTTTATGTAAGTGTTATATTAAAATTATTTTAATTTTAAAATAATTTTAATATAACACTTTAAATTATTTGATTTTTACAATTTTTTTTTGGCGTTAGAAAATTAATTAACCCATGAATTGAATCCCGCGCATTTTAGTCCGGAAAGATAGGTGCTGACAATGAAATGTGAGGCGCACACAAAGTACTGAGACACGCCATGGGTGCACGATAGCCAAACCCAGACCCCTTCAAGGCTCCACTGCGATCTTGCCACATGTACTGTGGAGGCCTAGCGCGCCGCTAGCAAAAGCGCAATTCACACGCAGAACAGCACAGAAATCCGAAGCCCACACGTACGACGAAACTGACGTATATCGGATTCGCACGTGCGAAGTGGCAGCCTCGCACAATTTGCTGTATCCCCGCAGCATATAATTTTATTTTGTTTATTTTTGGTTTTTCTAATCTACGAATATTTATCTCATTTTACACATTTTCCATAGAAAATCTAGAGAGCGAAACGGCGAGAAAATTTAGAGAGAGAGAGAATAGAGTTTTCCTCATGGTAGAGAGAGAAGAATTTAAGAGAGAGCAGGGGGGCAGAGAGGAGCAATTTAAGCTTACATGACGGTTGATTCTCAGAGACTCTTTTCAAGATTTTTTTCTCAGATCAGAGAGAGGGAAGGTATACAACTTTATAATTTCATGTCTGTATTTATCCTTATTTACACGTAATGAATGGTGATATATGTATCAGATCTTTTGTAATAATATACAGAAGGAAGCTCATCTGGTTGTGCTGTACGAGACCTGAAGATTGGCTACAACTTGCTGGGTAGTAATCGAAGAGTGGATTTTTCTCTGCAATCAGAGAGTGGGATTTTTCAGAGAGACTGATTTTTGGAATTGGGATATTGGAGTTCGCGTTTGATTGTGCTGCCGATTGATCGTTGCGGCGTCAATGGCCGAGCGGTCAGAACGGACTGTGGAGGAGCTGTACAATGCGACCGAGTCGATTGCCGAACTGGAGGCATGTAAAATTCTAAATTAGGGTTTTCCCGGTTGTTTGTCATTGCAATGGTTTTAACTAATTATGCTTTCGATTTTAAACTTCCATTCTTCGGGTTGAATATTTTTTGGGATTGATATTCACGAATTTCCCATGAGCGAATACAGTGTATAGTTGGTTTAGGGTTTGTTCGGTTATATATTTAGAAATTAAGTTTTTGGATCGTGAGTAATTTTCCCTCAGTTTTTTGTCCTTGTGCGATCTATTGTTGAACTTTGAATTAAGTTTTCTTTTCCTGTACATTCCGTGTTTATATGTACGTATGTATGTTAGACACTAGTGTGAAGGTCATTTGCCCATATTTCGGTCTTTTGTTTGTTGGTTTTGTGGCTTCTTTAAGCATGACATTTCTTTTTGGTTGCAACCAGTGAGTTCTATTTGTATAATTATTAGGTTTATGGAATTGGACACCTTTTTTTTTTTGGATTTTGGTAATAGTAACTAATGTATTTGGGCATGCTTTTAGATAACACCAGTCTTGAAAGGGAGTTATCGGATGCAAGGACCTGTTGATGAGACAGATCATGATATTGAGAAGAATACGGTGAGATAGCAGGGTAATTTACATCTGCTGTTCTTATCTTCTATTTACTTATCACAAAAAAGTTACATTCTAGTTTTTCTTTTCCTTCTGATGCAGTTTTCATTTATTTTGATTGCGACATTTTTAGAATAAGTGTTTCTCAATTTGTGTTTACGGACCATTCTTTTTATATGTAAAAGTAAGTTTATGGAACACAAGCAAATGAAACTTTGAGCATTCTTAGTATTTTTTGTTCACCAAGTTGACAAGCCTTAAAACTTTAAATAATTTGCAAGTAAAACTGGTTTGACAAGTATATGCCGTGCATTTGGAGGGTTATCTTGTTCTAAACTTTGGATAGGGTGAGGATGTCCTGTTTTTTAATTTTTGGAACACATAAGATTTTTTATCTTTTTCTTAGTTAGGTGCACCTCATTTTTCAAATGTAACTAGTGAAATAATAATTAACCAATAGATAGGGCTGTAAAAATAAAAACCGGGAAACCGGTGAACTGGACCAGTCTGGTACCGGTTCCTATTTAGCAAAACCGGTCCAGTTCCGGTTTTGGTTTTTAGAACACCGATTCGAACCGAACAGGACCAATACATATATATCATTTTGGATTTTTTATATTATATATATATTTTTTATACTATATATAAATTTTTATATTATATTATATTATATTATATACTTATTATTCATGTCAATTAGTCTTATAACATAAAATTAATATAACATTTGATACAATATAAAATTAATCTTATAAATCTTAATATAATATTAGATTATGATATAACATAAATTAATCTTATAATTTTTAATATAACATTTGAATTTTGATATAACATAAATTTTAATTTTATAACATAAAACTAATATAATATAAAATGAGGAATATGAGTCAATCACTTGCTAAAGTTTTGTTGGAGTATGATTTTTTTTTTTTTTATCCGTAAAACAGAAAAAAGGGACCAGACCGGACCAAAACCAGAAAAAACGGTCTCGGTGGTGAATCGGTTCTTAAATTTCCAAACTGGTATATACCAGTTCGCTTCTAAAAAAAGTCGAAAACCGGACTGAACCGGACTTGTTACACCCCTAACAGTAGATGATGCTTTTATTTTACTTATAAAATTTTTTAGATGATAACTTTTGTGTATGGAGATAACTGCAATAGTTGAAGATGAGTGTGATCTTGTATATCTTAGGTTTTTTTCCCTCATTGATAAGTCATTGTTCCTGTTCCATACCCTCTAGGATTAGCTACCAAGTGAAGTGATTCTTTTTGCATTATATTCTAAAGTGCATGAAGAACAAGGTGAAATGGCTTTGAGTTGTATGTGGTTGTGTTACCAAAGTTGGAAAAAGTTAATATTTCAATGCTTTTCCTTGCGCTTAATGCATGCAACTTGTTCTATGTTGTGTTGTGGTCCCTGCATCATGCTATGGACAGAAAGAAGATGAATTATTATTTCATTGATTTTTTAAACAAGTGCAAAATGGTGATCCCTAGGCATACGCTATCTCAAATCTAGTGGAACATGGATAACTGGATTAAAATTATCAAGTCAAACTTGACAAATATTTGCTGGGTTCTAGGTTTATGGATGGATTCCGTCAGTGAAAGCCCCTCAGACTCAATCAATAGCCAGAGGGAGACCCTTTCAAACAAAATTGAAGTCTGTGCGGTGTTACCCAGCCCTTAGAGGTTGATAATCAAACAAACTCCAAGTGAGCCAAACCAAAGTTCATATGATTGGTGCATGAGCTTCTAGGCTTTAGAATGTTTAAGTTCAATGTGGGATTTAATTGTTTCTTCACGTAAGGTAGCCTTTGATATTCACCTTTTTCCTTCATTTTAGATGATAACTTCCTTGTGCATATGGATTAGGTGGAATTTGAATTCATTACCTAATTTACTGCACAAAAAATCACCTTAAGGTTTCTCAATACGTTTTTCCATTGTCCCTCCACTTTTCCTACACATGCAACACTAGTTAATTACTGCGATCTGTCATTTCCTTAAGTTGTCCATGGTTGGAGTCTTCCCTAAGGAAGCTGTCCAAGCAAAGAAAGCAGCCTTGAGAGGCATCTTACTCCTCCAAGGAAACGGTTTGTGGTGCTGACTATCGATGGCATCATAGAATATTCTTCCACAACCTCATGACATATGCTCCATGTACTTCATTAGAGCACCGCCCCCATTCTCCACCCTACTTGGAATCAATTATGGCTCTCCACAATGCATCCGTCTCTTGGTGATAATGCTGCTACCATTTTCCTAGAAGTGTCTAGTTGAACATCCTTAAATTTCAAACCCCCAATCCACCCCTGATATCGAAGAACAAACCTTTCCCCAATTGACTAGGTAGAATTTGGATTCATCACCTAATCCACTCCATAAAAAATCACTTGAGGATGAGTGTGATTATGTATATTTAAGAGGTTTTAGAATGTAGGTATATTATTGTTCCATTCCATAGCCTCTAGGATTAGCTACCAAGAGAAGTGCTCTTTCTGCATTATATTCTATGGTGCATGAGGAATGAGGTGAAATGGCTTTGCCTTGTATGTGTTGTGTTACTAAATTCTAATTTGATATCCCGTTGTTTTTCTATGCACTAATTAGTATGTAACTTGTTCAATGTTGTGTTGTGTTTCCCTTCATCTTGCTGTCGTCACGCAGATGAAAGACATAATTTTTTCAAAACAAGTACTAAAGGGTGAACCCTAGGCTTATATTATCCCAAATCCAGTGGAACATTGTAATACCCCATATAATAAGGATAATGATAGGTGTTGTATGAGATCCCATATTGCTTGAGAAGGAGAAGTCCTTGTTCTATATAGAGTTCCAATGAGGCTCCATTTGTATCATTGACTAGTCCTTTTGAAATATAGGCCATGTCGTTTAGGCTTTCCATTGGAGTATTACAAATGGTATCAGAGTCTATTCCAACCAGAAATGTGGGACTTGAGCCGTGCCACCTATGGATTGGCCTGACGAGGAAGTCGGGAATTTAAGAGGGGGAGATTGTGATACCCCATATGATAAGAATAATGGTAGTTGGTGTATGAAATCTTACATTGCTTGGGAAGGAGAAGTCCTTACTCTTTTTAAGATTTCAACGGGGCTCTAATTGTATCATTGACTAGTCATTTTGGAGTATAGACCATGTGGTTTGGGCCTTCCATTGGGGTGTTACAAACATGGGTAATTGAATCATTTGACTAATATTTAACTCTGGTGATTTATATATTTTGATAGATATTGAGAATCAGATGAACTCCAAGTTAGCTGAACCAAAGGCATCTGATTAGTGCATGAACTCCCACTCTGTGGAATGTTTGAGTGCTACATATGATATGGATGATTCTTTTCATGTTCTCTTATGGGTTGTTTGGAAGAGGTTCCATCTCATCTCATCTCATCTCATTCCCAAACATCACTCAAACACAAATATTTTTCAATTTCAAGTTTTCAATTTTTTCATCTAATTATTACAATTTTTCCAAATTTCCAAACAAAACACAAAAAACAATTTAACTTTTTCAAATTCCAAAACAAATATAATTTTAAAAAATTATATTCTAACAATATTTTAATTTTATAATATTTTATTAAAACTTTTTTCTCTCATTTCTCAAAACCCAATAAAACGTAACTCAAACCATTTTATTACTATTCACAAATCATTTCACTACTATTCACAGATTTCTCATCTCATTCTCATTCTCCAAGCATCCACTAGTCAAGTTAACCTTCAATCTTCTTCTTTTACCTTCATTTTAGTTTTATTTACCCCTGTTAATGTTTTCAATGCTGCAAAATTTAATGTTGATTATACTTGTAAAAAAAGTAATGTTAATTGTATGTGTTTTTGGGTGATAGAATCGGAAAGTTGAAAATGCACTCATTTCTTTTTTTTTTCACCCTGTTTATTCCTCAATTAGTACTTTGTTTTTATCAGGTATCTTCTCGACCTGAAACAAAATTTGGGAAGTGTTCCTTGAGTAAGAAAGTTCCTATGAGAGGCGAGTCTGGGACTTGTAATGTGTGTGCTGCTCCTTGTTCATCTTGTATGCATCTGAACCAAGCTCTCATGGGGTCAAAGACTGAGGAGTTTTCTGATGAAAGCTGTCGTGGAAATGTTGCTAGCCAGTATTCTTTCAATGAGAGTGGTCCTTTATCTTCTTTTAAGTGTCGAGCATCTGATAGCTTACAGCATACCACCAGTGAAACCAGTAACGTACTCAGTGTTAATTCCGGTCATGATTCTTTCTCGGAAAATGCCGATAGTAAATCAACCTTAAGGTCGTCTGTGATATCTTATGCTTCCGAAGATCTTGAGATGCTTCCAAAGTTGACTTCTGGAGAAAGAATCTCAGAGGATCAACTTTCTTTCAAACCAGAGTGTGTTTTGGATCGGAGAACCTTCTCAAATAAGTACAAGGAAATTAAGGCAGTTGAAGGCCACGACGATAACATTGCATGTGTTAGTAGACCCAAAGATGCAAGTGTAGGGTTTGGTAATCATAAAAGGAATATAAACAGTAGTGCAACTTCAGTCAGTACTTTAGATCCAGAGGGATCATGGAAGGGAACACAATTCAACAAGTTGGCCTCATCAGAGATTCCTTCTTCAAAAGATGCAGATGCTAGCAGTACTTCACCGAAGGTGCGCAGTCCATACTCCCATTGTCATAGTGTTAAATCTCTTAATTACAATACAAATTTAATATATTTAGAAGAGAATCCTCCTCATATCCAGGACAAAGTTCTGGAATGCTCAACTGAACTCATCAATTCAACTAAAGAGGCAGCTTCCGATATTGTTTCTGTCCAGAAATGTGTTGCACATAAAGGTAACCTTATTGGTGGCAATTCTGAGGCTTCAATGAAAAATTATCCAAAGTCACAAGCAGAGACCAAGAAGGATCATGGCAACCCACCAGGTGAAACTTCGAAATCTTTAGGCGAAGATGAGCGCAATGATAGTTCCAAGGAGTTGGTTGAGTTACCTGTCATGCACGAGCCTCCTTTGCGATCTGTTTCTGGGGATGAGAGTGATGAATCTGACATTGTGGAGCAAGATGTGAGTAACAATTCTTTTTGCCCTCCCATTTTTTCCTTTTTGATTTTTCAACTTAGAAGATGTGTATATATATATATATATATATGTATATGCATATCTTTATCTGTTGTTTATAATCATTTGACTTGTGTGTCTGTGGGTCCCCATGCCTCTTTTCCACAATGCATTCTAGCTATCCGCTATCTTACAGTGTTTTTCAGATAATTTCAGACGGTAATGTCAGATCAGTACCAGTGTAAGTGTATTTTATTGATTACGTTTTTCAGATAATTTCAGACAGTAATGTCAGATCAGTACCAGTGTATGTGCATTTTGTTGATTACTTGCTTTTACAAGAATGTGATTCATTTTGGGAGGTGAGGAGAATAGATTTGCATAGGTTTATGGAATCAAACTGCAATCTTTGAAAGAAGCTGGATATTGTGTCTTGCCGAAAAATCTAAAAGGCAGACATCTTGATCTTATGGTTAGCATATATGTGGTTGCACAATCCACCCCATGGTCTTTACATTTACCTATTTTGAATCAGCGTTAGTCTTAATTGCCTTTTTGTTTCCTTTGGTTGGTCTGTGAGAATGCAAAGAATCTGGGCATTGGGGCCATGGTCAAGGTCATGAAGGGAATATCAGTTTTGCCTTCTTTTAGGCTTTGTCTGTGAGGTTTCTGTGAATGTGAATACTGTTGTGCTTCTATTAATTTTGAAGTACGTATTTCAAATGTGATTGATATTATCGAAATTGATGTCCTAGGCATGAAATGAGTTAACAAAGAAACACTTATCCCCCTCTTCAGCGCAGGCGGATGGAGAATGCCCTTGACTGTGACATTCTTTTTTTCTTTGTTAGAAAGACCCTCCCATTTCTCGTTGATACCTGTTTTTACTATTGAAGTCTGTCTCAGCTAGAACATTAACGCCTTTGCTGATTCCGTATGTTGGAAACAGGTAAAAGTATGTGATATTTGTGGGGATGCGGGTCGTGAGGATTTGCTTGCGATATGTAGTAGGTGCAGTGATGGTGCAGAGCACACGTAAGCCTAAACACCCTGTCATCTATATTACTTAGATGACAGACTATTGATTCTTTATGCTGAATTGATATATAAGTTTGTGTTCAAGATGGTTCTAAATGCTGTTGTTGCTATCAATCAGCTATTGCATGCGAAAAATGCTCCGAAAAGTTCCTGAAGGTGACTGGCTGTGTGAAGAATGCAAGTCTGCTGAGGAGGATTCTGAAAACCAGAAGCAAGGTAAATTTTAAATATCCAATCTCAATGAGAAAAAAGAGGACATGGGAACTGTATGTGTTTTGTTTATGAAATATACTGTAATCTAAGTTTTAATTTGAATTCGAAGGTTCGGAAGTTGAGGGAAAAAGAACAGAAAAAGTTAGTTCAAGCACACATGTTTCTGGCAAGAGGTGTGCAGAAAATATGGAAGTGGCTTCAGCAAAAAGGCAGGAGCTAGAAACAGGTACAGGATCACCCAAGCCATTGAGTCCCAGCAGAATAGTTACAGGATCACCAAAGCCGTCAAGTCCCAGCAGAATAGTTACAGGATCACCAAAGCCGTCAAGTCCCAGCAGATTAGTTACAGGAT
Organism: Cyclocarya paliurus; assembly: GCA_029856935.1. Taxonomy (NCBI): domain Eukaryota; kingdom Viridiplantae; phylum Streptophyta; class Magnoliopsida; order Fagales; family Juglandaceae; genus Cyclocarya; species Cyclocarya paliurus. Next base: position 10,079,060 of record CM056945.1, on the reverse strand, counting down.
CTCCAAAGCCATCAAGTCCCAGCAGAATAGTTACAGGATCACCAAAGCCGTCAAGTCCCAGCAGATTAGTTACAGAATCTCCAAAGCCATCAAGTCCCAGCAGAATAGTTACCGAATTGCCAAAGCCATCGAGTCCCAGCACAATAGTTGCTCTATCTCGAGATTCTTCATTCAAGAGCTTAGACAAGGGAAAAGCAAAGTCTGCTTATCAAACACCTTTTTGCAATCAATCCAGTAATGATATCCCAGACACTGTGCGCTCTCCTATGACCGGTCCACGGCTTCAAACGTCCAAGGGTAAGCAAATAGGTTATGTTGGCTGGACATCTTTTTTCACTGTTTTTTTCTTTAAACTCCCACTCTCTCATTACTTGTGCAAAGCTGTGGTCACTTGTTGTAATGCCCATCTTGAGTTCTTGGGTTTTAATGTTTTATTATTTTAAGCACCAATTGATTGTTTTCCATATACAGGTACTTTGTTTAAATCCAATTCATTCAATGCCTTTAATTCCAAACCAAAAGCTAAACTTGTAGACGAAGTTCTGCAAAAGCAGAAGGGTGCTAGAGAACATACTTCCATTGATATGAAAGAGGGCCCTGCCAGAATGATAAGCAAATCCATGTCATTTAAACCTGCAAACTCTGGACGTGCAAATGCTAGTGAATCAAAAGTTAAAATGCTATCATCTAATTTTACCCATGTTCAAGATCTAAAAGGATTGAAACAAGCAAAAGAACGTGGTCCATTTGAAAGAAAAAATTCATGTAAACTGGAACGCCCTCTAATCAGTTCAACAACAGCTAGTTCCACTGTTTCGACAGCTAAGGTTGACCAAAAGCTCGGATCTCGTGGTGAAATCAGTTTGCCTTCATTTATAAGCAACCACCGAGAATCAAAGGTTGTACAGTCAGATGGAAAATTAAGTCTTTCGAAAGTAACCAGCAGTCTAGGTCGTAAAGGTGTAGAAACTCCAGTTACTTCAGGTGCGATCTTGCCTTTCATGTAGGAACTCTGCTAATTCTATATTTGTTTATTTTATGCTCATTGTTCCCTCTTTTAATTTTTTATGTGGTTAGTCTACTTTTCCTCCATGGATCATATGAAGCTAATATAGTATCTGTGTTTTGTTGATGCAGCCGGAGCTTCATCTACTAGTGGAATGTGTGGCTCCACTGCCGAACAAAAGTTGAATCAAGTTAGTTCTAAGGATGAACCTGTAGCCACTCATTCTTTGAATGCTGAGAGGTCATCCAATAATGCTGAGGGAATTGTGCAAGATGGTTTGCATTGGTCGCAGGAAATAACTAATCAACATGAGAAAACTAGGGAGAGTTCCAGTATACGCTCAGCCACAAGGCCTACTGCTGCAAGTGCTTCCAAAGGTGTTTTTTGTCAAAAATGTAAAGAAATTGGTCATGTGGCAGAGTTCTGCACGGTCAGTATTCCACAAGCTTCTGGTACTGATATATCTGCTGCAAGAAATTCTAGAGAGGAAATGCATGAAGGCAACAAGTTGAAAGCTGCAATTCATGCTGCATTGCTTAGAAGACCTGAATTTTACAGGAAGAAAAGAGTACTTGATCAATCTGATGACTTATCAAACGCGGACTTGAATTACGAAATAGCTTCTCACGATCAAATGTTGGTTTCCAATAAGCTGAAGGATACCATGTCCACTGAAGGAAGTTCTGAAGGGCCAGCTATTCTTGGGAGTTCTACCTCCGAATCTTCAAAACAGACTACTGTCAATAGTTTGAAGCAGTTTGGTTTGCACCCAATTGATGTTTATTCTTCCAAAGTGGGGGACTCATATTCCAATGCTGTTTCTGTTGGAAAGCCTACAATAAGGCATTTTCCTTGTCAAGCTTCTACTGTTCTCCTGAAGAAATCAGTCATTCCTGAACATGAATTTATCTGGCAGTAAGATTCCTTACATTTCTGTAAATTATGGTTGTCTGTTGGAGAGAGAGTTTGGCACTCATTTTTCTTTCTTCATTTGCTTTGTCACTCATCATATATTGTGTCTCAAAAGCAGTCTTTTAGAAAAGCTTTTGTGATTAATATGCAGGGGGGGTTTTGAATTGCATAGAGGTGGAAAACTTCCAGAATTTTGTGGTGGATTTCAAGCACATCTATCAACTTGTGCATCACCCAAAGTTTTAGAAGTGGTGAACAAGTTTTCCCACAAAATTTCCCTGCACGAAGTATCTCGATTAAGCACATGGCCATCCCAGTTTTATGAAAGTGGCACTAATGAAGATAACATTGCTCTCTACTTCTTTGCCAAAGATAATGAGAGGTACGCATATGTATATCTACTTATTACATAATCTTTGTTTTTTCTCTCAGCTTACACTTATTATATAATTGAAAGTGTGTGTTCCTGATGTATTTGTCTCTTTGTTTTCAACATGGTAATATATTTTTTCTGTTTCTTGTGAGCAGTTTTGAGAGAAACTACAAGAGCCTGTTGGATAATATGATGAAGAATGATTTAGCCCTCAAAGGGAACTTTGATGGCGTTGAACTTTTGATATTTCCATCCAACCAACTTCCTGAGAAGTCACAGCGTAAGGATTAGCTGGAAATTTTATTATAGGGACACGTTATAGTATCTTGTAGCAATATCTATGATGGTCTTCTGTGGTTTACTACTTGATGTTTACACTAATTTGAGGCTAAAGAATTGGGTTGCTGATGATGCATGGCCTGCACCATGAGGCATTTTAAAAAATATAAAGACTGAATGTCCCACGGCATGGATATGTGAATTCTGTGACTTTAGAACAATTGGAATCATATATGGTGATGATATGCTGATAGATATTTGCTCACACCTGTACAAACGTAGATATGGGTGCAGGTTACTTGTGTGGATGTCTATATTGCTTCTGAATATCGACAAGACTTGCAGGGCTATACCTAGGTTCATTTTTTAAGTGATTGGTTTTTAAGTTTTAATAGCTCTTCTATTATGTGAGTTTTAGGAAAGCAATGGTGACACCAAAGCAGGGTCAAAACATTTCTCATTAACCTTAAGGGTAACCCACGGATTGTAGCAATCTAGGAAGCAATAGTGATTTTTGAAGAGCATGAGCGGTCAATGGATGAACTGATATTTATTTTTTAGTACTTTACTCCATTGGTCGATTGTAATTGATTTTAATGGCATGTACTCTCATGAATTTCTTGTATCACTAGATTAACATGCATACGTGTTGTCTTGTATATGTCCCGTGTACTTGGGCTCTTGTCTATTCTTATTCTCAATAAATTATTTTTACCGTTGAATAAAAGGTTAATGGGCAGACTTTTGATAGGAAGGTGGCTGCAGAAAATGAGAGTGCGAAAGTGGAGTCTTACTTTTAGAAAATGAAGAAATAAACCACAATATTGGGCTTTAACTTCAGAAGAAGACTACAATTTTTAATACACAAAATTTCATTAAGCTTTCATTAGTAGATCCATAATTATTTGCTGCTGGGCACTCCTGATTATCCTAGAACTATTCCTCTTAATCTAGAAACTGAAATATTGAAAATGTTTGATCAGTACGACTAAGCTAAACCCACACATAAAGGCCTAGTAAGTCCATGTAATTGGGTTATAAAACCTATCCCTAAGATAGCGTAGGTTTACAAATAAACCTATCTGTCTATTCCTTTTTTTTTTGGTTGAGCCTCTTGAAGTTTGTGTGTACTATTCTTATCCTTTTTACTTGCAAGACTTTTCTGTCCTATGCATGTGGTAGACGGTGTATATGTATATGTATATGTATATGTTAGATACCCTAACAAAAGGTTGCACACTTGTTTGCCAACATTTTAGGTGTGTTTGATATGTATCGAGGTGTATCCAATATGGTCATGACTGTTCTTTGTCCTTCTGTCTTACCTGCCAAAGAGACAGCTATGCAGACACTAATATGTTGTGTTATCAATCTTTAATTCTTATATGTACACTTTATACAGACTCCAAATATTGAGGGCTACAATATTTAGAAGGCCTTATCCAACCACTTGGGTTGTCTCCATCGTCCCTGTTTACTTTTGATGTCTGTTTCAGTTGCAGGCCATTACGGACAATGCCCTTCTTCACCTTTTTCTCTTTTATTCTATTGTATATTTTAGTTTTTATTCCTGTACTTTCAATTCAAGCATCTTCTTACTCTTTATTGTTGCCGCCATTGGTCTTGGTTGTTACAATCTTAACTAGCTTTATATTGTGGCAAGGCTAGCATTCCATATTTGAAGTTTAATATTTTAATGTTTAAATAGTTTTAGTTTTCTCCATCTCTTCATCCATTTGATAATCATATGTTACTTTTTTTTTTTACCAGTGATGATCATATGTAACTTGAGGCTGCATATATTTTTTTATAGTTCTTTATGGTCTATGACTTTATAGCAGCTTCAATGGATGCTGGAGGGACTAAACTGTCAAAAGTTTGATACATTTAAGTTGATCTATAGAAGTGTGAAACAAAAATGCATGCTAGGAAAGAAGATTTACTGTTGGCAACGGTATTTTGAACTATGACATTTGATGCACTTTTCAAACAACCTGCAAATTGTTGGTTTTTCAATATGTTGAAATTGAATTTTATTCAAGTTAAATATGTGTAGTGCTTAAGCTTTTAATGCTTTGAGGTTTACATGTTAAGGGTGAAAAGCGTTTCCATTTGCTTTCCTCTCCTTCTGTGACTTTGGATCTCATTGTTCATCATTACAAAGTACCATTACTTTTATGTGAATGCATATCTGCTGAAGTTAAGTTTGTTCTGTTGATGGCAGGTTGGAATACGTTGTTTTTCTTATGGGGTGTGTTCAGGGGAAAGAGGGTGAATTGTAATGATTTGTCTAAGAAGTTACAAATTCCCAGTTTGAATGTGGTTCCACTGAACAAAGATATTCCCTCTGCTGTCATGACCTTGTCCGAGAACTTGTGTTCGGAAAGGTGTATAGATGAAGAACTACTAGCATGTGACAGATCTTGCAATATGGTCCCAGCATCCAATGCCCCTAATCAGCCATGTGCCACAGTACGGGGGGATTGTGAAAAAAATGTAACTTCGCTTGAACAGACACGTCCAGGCTACCAAGAAAATTTGGAGCAGCAAGATAGTAGACCATACTTGGAATCCATTTCGAAGATACGAACAAACATTGTGCAGTCGAGCCAAGAAATGAAACCCAGCAGTCCGTCCTTGGTAATGTTTATTTCCTTATACATTCATATAAGATGCGAACTGCATATTCTCACACATCCAAGATTATTCTCTCTCTCTCTCTCTCACACAAACACACACACACATTATTTTCACTCAGATGGAGCACATGCGCCCGCATAGATTTTTTCCTCCGTTGATGTAACCTTCTGCGTCCCTGTAAATTTTTAGGCTTCTTTTGGTTCTGGGATTTTTTTATTTGAAAATTGGCCTCATATTTGAAGTTTGGTTCAATGTACATTTGAAGCCCCCAGCAATCGAAGTTCCTCATTTGGAAAAAAATGTACACGAAAGCAAACAGCAAAGTCATAAAACAGAAATTGGGATGCCCGGGGTAGTGGATCCCCCTGAAACCTCAAGCAGGACCCTTGTGAGGTGAGTAGAGGTGGGGCAATCTCCCTCCAGGGGGTGGGATCTGGAAACCACTGGAGGAGGGGGGGAAGGATCCCATTACCTCCGTGGGCTGCGGGGCTCTCAGACTTTTGTTGGGATCCTCTCATCCCCAGCCCCCCTCCCCCCTAGTTGTATCTTTTCTTTATCTTTATCTTTTCTTCTGAATTTCTTTTTACTTTTATTGTTGTTACTAGTAAATTGTTCATGGGCCTTTGTGACAAATAAACACACATGGGGACACACGTTAATGAATGCTGTATGATATGAACGAATGGAAAATGGTTAAAAGTTTTTTTTCAGTAAGTAATGATTATTTAGAGTTAATGTCAGCTAAGTTTAGCCTTGATTCGTTCTTTATGGGTTTTTAACAATCCGTGAACTTTCTTATTCATAAATTGAATATGTTGAATATATTCGTAGGTGCTGGATGCTTGCTTTGATAAAATTTTCTCTCTTTTTTTGGCTGAAATTTAAGGGTCTGAGAACTCAAGCATACTTGTGAGTCATTCATTTATTTTTTTGGTTGACAATTTATTAACTCAAACTATTTCACTACTATTCAATAAATTCTTGTGAGTCAAGCATACTTTTTCTCTCTCCTTTCCCAAAATTCGATAAATACCTAACTCAAACAATCTCACTACTATTCACAAACCATCTTACTACTATTCATAAAAACTTGTCAAAAAAAAAAAAAAAAACCTTCAGGAAATAATCCTGGAAATGTATCCCTTATTTTATGTCAATTTGTTGCCAAATCTTAATTTTTAACTTAATTTCAACCGTGAGATCTCCAAGTAGTCCTGCTCACTTGTCTCTGTGCTTTTTCTTTATGCAGAAAGAGCGGTGTCTTCCAGAAATACTGGATGCACAGATCAAAACCTCAAGTCAAGCATCTGGAAAAAGTGGCTCCAACAGTGGTGAGAAGATACTAAAGCATAGGGATGATTCTTCTGACACAGAAAATACGCCGTCTTCCAGAAATTTTCCTGCTGGCAACATGGAGTGTTGTGTCTTGAGGGTGGCTGAGAACAAAATTCAAGGTAGAATGAATGAAGTCCTAGATCAAGTTAAAGTTGAGAGGGAATTGAAGGAAGATGCTGGGTGTGTGGATAGAGAGGCAGCTTTGGAGAGAGACCTGATAAATCACCGGAAACGTCCCTACTTGGATCTTTCAGAGATGTCTCCCCAGACTTCTACTGGCACGAGTCAGACAATGTCCTGGAATGAAGCTAGTAGTATGTCAATTTATGGAGAAAGTGGTGGTAAGAGGCTGAAGACAGGTTTGTTTGGACATAGCGATTCCAGAGGTAGGCATTCTGGGAATGGTAATTTTGCATCTCAGGTAATTGATCCGGGCCCCTGTTCTTCCATTGTGGAGAAATTTGACGAAGTTTGTGATGAGAAAGTGATTTTGGAGGACTTGGGAACTCATGAAAAGTACCTATTTCCTGTGGATTCAGATAGAGTAAAGGATTTTGGATTTAGGGAGAACTCCGTTCCCAGGGAAAAGCACACACGGGATGATGATGGGGTTCCAAATCTTGAGCTTGCTTTAGGGGCTGAGACAAAACCAGCTACTAAAGGAATGTTGCCTTTCTTTGTTGGGGCAGTAGGCAAGAAAAATAACCAAAACATGCCACCGGATGTGGTGACCAGGGAGGATGATGATGGTGTCTCTGCATCCCTTTCCCTTTCTCTCTCTTTCCCATTTCCAGACAAAGAGCAGACTGTAAAACCTGTTTTGAAAGCGGAGCAGCTGCTGCCCGAAAGACAAAATTTGAATAACTCACTGCTTTTCTTTGGGGGCTTCAGGAACAAATAGAAATGCTGCTATGTTGGCATTAGTCTGTACATTAGCATGCCCCACATGGTTGTGGTGAATGTGTACTGGATCATGTACGCTGATCTCCTGTGGGCACAGGCATCATAGGTGAACCCATTTTCCATATGTTCATACCCCCATACAGGATTGACGCCCCTTTTTTTCATTTTAGCTGTTAATTTTTCCTTCTTTTTTTCCTTTTTTTTTTTTAATTTTTTTTGAGTGCATACTTACGGCTCTGTATAAAGAGAATGAAAGCCGGCACACTATCGAAATGTCAGTAGGAGTTAGCAGACCAATGTGTTCATCAAAAGGTTATCTTTCTTTCTTTCCCCTCTTATTTTCACAAAATTTTCCCCGGGTCAGGAGGTTACTAACAGGTAATGCTTGTGATTTTTGGGGACTCTCAGTTCTTTGCCTCATTATCAGGTAGTACTGGTTCAATTTAGCAAAATACATTTTAAAAAAAAAGGTAACATAGATCCCTTGAAATTAATCTCTATTTTATTATTTTTTCCAAGCACGATGATATTATTATTATTATTATGATAATATTATATAACTTAAGGTACAAAAGAAGTGTGTGGGACTGAATCGGTCACCCAAAAAAGTCAGGATATGGATGATATAGGGAGGGAGAATGTGGGTTAGTAGGGTGTTCCATATCTTTTATCATCTTGATCATTAGACTACTTTGTAGACCATGAAAGTGGCTCTGGTGTACAATCTTTATGAAATTGACAATGAAGTCTGAGAGCTACCGTAGCATTTGGGGCACACCATACTTGATTGAACTGTGTGTAAGGTCTTCATTTTCCGAAGCCTTGGTGGGAGGAGCAAAAGTTGGGATAAGCTTCTCGTGAAGAAAAGGGCTGAGACAAGACTTCATTGTGTTTAATGGCAGTACGTGTGACCTACGAATGCCAAGGAGATGAATGTTGAACAAACTAATGGTGGCGGAGGGTGGTGCGGGGAAGGTGCATGGAAAGAATGGTGGCGGAGGGCGGTGCAGGAAAGAAGATGAGGAAACAACATGGAGGAGATGTGCCTCCCTCCATCTGAATTGCTTGGAGAATAAGATGAGATGGGATAAGAATTTTGTGAATAGTAATAAGATGGTTTGTGAGTATTAGTGAGATTATTTGAGTTGAGTATTTATTTATTTTCGATGAAAACCATAACTATATTCATTAGTTAAACTGGAAATCAAATTAAATAGCTAACATCCATAAACTATGTAATAGAAAAACAGATAACAGATTACACCATTTCAGACTTGACAATTTGAGCAATAGGATCAGGGATATGATCCCCCCAAACTGCTAAAGTACTCTGGCACCGTGCATGCTTAGACAACCCATCTGCAGCTCCATTTGACAATCGATTAGTATGTTGAAAGGAGACCTTAGGAAGCTGCTTCATTAAGTCCTTAATAGCATATATCAGTTTACCCTCCATTGACATAGGTTCCTCCATGCTTTGAATTGCTTGTACACTTAGTAGAGAATCAGGTTCCACAATTAGTTCTGAAATACCCATTGGAATGCATAACTGCAGACCCCTCGAGATGGCAAGCAATTCAACTTCAATTGGATCTTGTTCCTCATTCTCCCTACCACTTGCTGAGAGTAATACTTTACCATGACAATCTCTTAAGATCACACCAATGCCTGATGAAGATAAATTTGCAAAAATAGCACCATCAGTGTTTAATTATAGCACTGCAGCTGGAGGGGGATGCCACTTATAATTCATAGCTAGAACTTGAGTAGAGGACTTATTGGATTCATCATATTCTTTGCAGAGAGTTAGAGCATGTTCTAGAGAGAGTGCAGGACTTTGAATAATTCCTTCATTTAAGTACTGATTTCTTCCGTGCCAAAAAGCCCAAGCCATGAGGAAGAATTTTTCTAAGCCTCCTGAAGTACTAGTCTGTATAATCTCCTGAGATAACAACAAAATATCTTCTTGCTCACCATCTAAATCCAGAAAACTGAACTGCTTCTTCCAATAGGGCCTCAACAGAGAACAGAAAACAAGTGCATGGCTTGTCTCCTCGAGTTTATCGTGACAGAGCTTGCACACATATGCTCTTACCACCTTCCTTTTTTTCAGATTATGTAAAGTGGGAAGCCCATCCTTCAGAGCCCTCCAAGAAAACACTTTTACTCTATTTGGAATTTGCAATTTCCATAATTTCTTCCAGTGGGAATAATGAGATGGAGCATTGGAACATTCTCCCTCATTGCTGCTAAACTTTAGATAAAAAGTTAAATAAAAAATATTATAAATTTAAAATGTTATTAGAATATAATTTTTTAATATAATTTTTATTTTGAAATTTAAAAAAGTTGAATTGTTTTTTATTTGAAAGTTTAGGAAATTTGTAATGATTAGTTTGAAAGTGTTTATATTTAAATGATATTTAGAAAGGAAATAAGATGGAATGAGATAAAAATTGTTTCCAAACATCCCTTAAACATGACATGATTCTTTTTGCATACATAACACAGTCACAGCTTGGGTTAAATATTTTTGAGGGATATGGACAGAATAGAATTCATAGACTAATTAAAAAACTGACCTTAATTTATATAAAGATATAATTTTTACAATAATTAATGTTATAATGTTTTTGCTGTTGCTATTGTTGTCCTTGTTATTAGGAAGTTTAACCTAATGCCAATAGTTGGCGGATAAACCAAAGCCATACCTTTAATCGGTTATTCTAGTATTAATAACAAATATTAAAAAATATATAATGCAATTAAAGCATTTAAAAACCATGTATAAGGAGTTTAAGATAAGAATCTATATAACATATGCTTAATTCTATTATATTATACAATAAAAAAAACTCATTCATCGAACATAATTAAAAAAAAAAGAAGAAGTTTTGAATCAGTTGGTATCGGTTAAAATTGATTTGAAATCGGCTACAATTGATGAATCAAAACTCCAACTCATTTAACTGGAATCAGCTCAATCGATCTATATCGAACTATTTTTATTGAAACTTGACTCAGAGAGAGATTCAAAACAAAGCTAGTACATGTTTGAAAAAAAGTAAAACTTATGTTACCATTGAATTATCATAGGTTTAACACATAAATGTGATAAAAATGGATTAACTTGAAAAATTATTCTCATTAGCTACTATCCTACGCCTTATATCTTATGAAAAACACTCTTATATCATATAAAAAATACCTTTACACTCAATAAAAAAAAAATTATAAACTCGAGGAAGTGCCCGTTTATTTGTTGGAACAAACTTGATTAATTCGATTAATTCCAATAAATCGAATATACAGAATACTCTCTCTCTCTCAGTTTCATTTCGCGCTCGCTCTCGCTTTCTCTCTAGATCTCACGCTTTCTCATGGCGACCTGCTTTGCTCCTTTGTCTATCTCAGGTAAATTTTTCAGGGTTTCGTCTTCCATTTGACAAATAACTGTTTGAGTTGCGGAGAAGGCCAGGGAAAGAAGAAGGAATTATATGAAAACGAATAAAAAAAGAATTCGACTTCACTTCGGCCGAACTTACATTTTCGTTTTTTGTTTTTGGTTAAATTCCTTTAGTCCCAAAATATTTGCTTCCAACATTCAATTCCTCTGATGAGATTCCTTCTTAAAAAAAATGTGATAAACTTTTTTTGATAAATAAATGTGATAAACTTATACAGAGAACACAAACTAAAAGCTTTTATACTGTGAATTTCAGAGTTGTTTAATGCAACCTAAAGAATAAGGTTTTTTCTTTTTGAATTCTCAATTATGGGTTACTCAGAGTGAACCTAAATGTTGTTCTTTTTGTGCTGGTTTTCTAAGAGCTTCGAGATTGTTTCGTGGTCGGTTTTCTCTACATAAGTCCAATTGTTTAATTTTAGACGAGAATTTTGCAAATAATGGCTTTTCTTTCTTATAGGCGGATCTCAACTCAATGCGCGTGAGCTTTGGTCCACAAAGCCCAATGCATTTCGGAAAACCCCGAAACTGATAATAAAAAAGAAATCGAACCAAGCGGGAAGTAATGGCAGGCTATCTGTTCGCGCTGAGTACCGGTATATCATTTCTGGACTTCAATCTATGTGAAATTTTATGTCTGTATATTTAAATTGCATGTGAATACGGACCGGGTTATAAAAAGTCTTTATTTTCTTTGCTTTTTGTTGGCTTTGTGTGTGAGTTGATGCAAACTTTGCCAGCCAGTTGTAGTGAAGTTATATCCATAATTTTACTTATATAAAAGTTATGTGCTCATAAGGGTATCCACTGTGGTTTGGTCAATCTAGAATATTTGAGAGCTTAGTAGCATTCAAGGGAGCTAAGGTTGATGTAGGAAGACATAAAGTCAATGAATCAATTCCTTTTGCAAATATTCAACTAGAAAAAAGGAGCACGCTTAAAGCACATTGCTCCAAGGCCGAAGCGCTTCACATACCAAAAGCAAAGCTCCTATGCAAAAGTGCACTTTAAGTGAGCTTTTTGGGTGAGCGTAAAGTGCAGGAAATTGTGCTTTTGTAGTTTCTTTTGGGGAAATTTATATATAAATCAGTGTAAGACCCAAAAATGAAGTACTCAAATAATCTTAAGTAGCTTAGTTGATACTGAAGATTATTTACGTGCCATGGCACCACATGTTATCATATGTGATGTATATGTTTTGAACCTAATATAATAATCCAAGTTGGCTTTCTAGATGGATTAATTTTTTGTTGCTTATGTTAGAATAGAAGTCAATAGCTACAATTCTTGAACTTTTTTGGTCATGGCCTTCTTTCTATATTTTGATTGAATTTATTATGTCCATCAATATCATAGATATGTATAGTTATTAAAGCACAAGAGATTTATATAAAATGTATTGTTTAAATTATACGTAATTAGCTTATTACTTGATTTATATGGTGCATGATGCAGTAATAAATTGAGTTAAAGGCTAAATATATTACCTATTTTCCTTTTAAAGCTTTTTTTTTAATGTATTTTATTGGTTTTTTGTTACTTTACATCATATTTAAAAATGTGCTCTTTAGTTAGTTAGGCATGAGCTTGCACTTTGCGCCTAGGCTCTAGACGACATTTGCGCTTAAGTGGCCTTGTGTTTTCACCAAACCGGTATGGTTGTAGTGCCATGTTCTTTTAGCAATTATGCTTAGGAAAGAAAGTCAAGACTCAAAACAATGATTTAATACCGCTTGACATCCGTGATTGAATAAAGTAATATATACAAAGAAAATATCTCATAAAAAAAACTCTTCTTCGAAAATTCTATTGGAATTTATTTATGGAATCAAGATAGTTACCTTTCAGAAAAGACTTAATATATTTGGGATCTTATATATTAAAAAAAAAATATTTTTGGGATTTGATTCTACACTGCTGCTCAATACCTAGGGGATTGACTCTATTGCACGAGTTGATTCCTAAATAGTTTCTTATATCGTGATGTACGTGAACTGTTGTTATTTTGTCAGGCTAAAACCTCACTGATTTTTGCCATGCTTATTCTATTGGTTAGATCCTTTCTTTATCCATAGGCAAAAAAAATCTAGGCTTACCTTTTTTTTTTTTTCATATTTCAACTTCTATGAAGTTTATTTCCCATCTTTTGCTACAGCTAATAAAAACACGATAGATATGATTTGTAGAAAGCAGCTTCTAGTATTTATAATTTATTAGCAGATTTGCACTTTCCTTCTTTCTTTTTTCCCCTTTTCTTTAGTCACATGTAATGACAGATAATGTCTGTACTATTTGAAGCTTGGGGTAAGAAAAGGTTTTGTTCTAGTGTCCTAAGATGATATTCTAAAGCTTTCGTACGTTCCCACTCCATGTGTTGATAAGTCCTGTCTCACAGGGAAGGTGCGAATTACTTGAAAGTGGTGTTAATGCCCCCTTTAAATGCGCTTTATGGACTACTTCAATTGGCGGGAAGCTGTTGGATAGTTGTATTTAAGACATAGTTTCGAAATTTGGAAAGCATCAATGATTTTTATTATGCTCCTGCTTTTGGTTGACTACCATCTTTACCTTGCTTAATGGCTTTTACTTATCAAGAAAAAGCAAGCAAGAAAGAAACTCTGGAATTCTGTTTCAGTCGGTTTTAATGATCTTTTATTTTTTTCACTATAATCACTGCACATTCATGTACATGCGAGAAATCCTTGTTTGCGATAGATTTATTGAGTTCTATGGATTCACTCTTGTTAAATGTGAATCAAAATATTAAAGGTCAGTTGACGAATGTGTTTTAGGTGTTAAGGTGGATTTGAAAACTTAATTTAAAGGGGAAAAAAAAAACATAAAATGGGAGGCTATATAGAGTTTGGGACTTGCTAATTTGATAATTTTACTGATAGTATCACTGAAAAAATATTTTACCGAGTATCAGGAGCCTAAATGGTCAGACCCTGGTATCTAGGTGGTTTATTTTAATCATTTGACGGTGCTGATGGTACTGTAAATTTATCAGTCTTTTCTTTTGTTGTCTCTAATATATGCAGTGATGGTAGCGGTAGCGGTGCGGGGGATTTTGTTGCTGGTTTTCTTCTAGGTGGTGCTGTATTTGGAACTTTAGCTTATATTTTCGCTCCTCAGGTGAATGGATATCCTACTTTTAGTTTTAACAACCAGAATTCATGAAATATTTCTATTGATGAATATCAAGTGCATGCAATATTTATCTCATTATGTACCACCGATCATTTTTTTTTTTTTTTCTCATTATGAATTACTATGCAAACTACAGGCACCAACTCATATATAGACAAAACTATGCTACTTCTAATTTTCACTTTATCCCATGGAAAGTTTGTTTGCCTTCATTTTACAATTTTGATTATTTTTCCTGCACCTCATCAAAGTGGTCCCAGATCTACATGAATGAAAATGTTGTTGTACAAGTGGTAGTTTCCTTCTCTTTAGTGTCAATGAGTACATGCAGCTCTTTTAATCCCTGTAATTACGTCTCGTAATTATCCATTATTGAAAATCTATCTCAAGGTCTAAAGCAAAATGGATAATCTGTGTATCATCCGTTATGATTCTTGGGGAGGCAATTGGAGTATGTTGTCCTTTGGGCTTTAAAATATGTTTGATGGTCTGTTTCATTCTTTTGGGTTTTGGTTTATGCTTAAGTTTGGGTCTAATCCTGGTTTGCTCTGTTTTATGCAGATAAGAAGATCCTTGCTGAATGAAGATGAATATGGGTTCCAAAGGGCCAGGAGACCGTATTATTATGACAAAGGTTTGGAGGTAATTACTTTTTAATGACCCCATATGCATTGTTTCCGGCTAATTGAATAGATTTAATACTCCATTTTGTTTGTTTCCTGGAAACCAGAAGACGCCGCAGACCTTGAATGCAAAGATAAGCCAACTCAATTCAGCCATTGACAATGTATCTTCACGTTTAAGGGGTAACAATAATGTCCCTTCGGTGCCAGTTGAAACTGATCCTGAAGTGGAAGCTACCGTGTGAGATTTGTTTCCATTTACCAAATTATGGTCTTTGAATCAAAGGTACTTTGGATAATAGATTTTAAATCTCAACTATCGCATATATGTTTGGAGTTAGATATCTAAGTTTTTTGGGTTCTTCCCCTTTTTTTGAATGGAGGTTGTTTGTGGATTTTTAATATCTAAATTTTGTACTTATGAAAACAAATCTAAATTGTTCTTTTTGGGTTAAATTAGAGGATGCTGATGGAAATAGTGTGCAATTAGATGCTTTCTCACTTTAACCTCAAGATGTTTTGGATGATGGTCTCGTATCGTCTCTGTTGCACGGCATAGGTTTTTTTTGGAAGTTTGATGTTGCCTTTGGCTAAGTTCTCGAATTGAAATAGTGATCCCGGCCATCTATTGTATCTATGAAGCCTGCATTTAATTATATGGGGTTCTGAAGCTTGAACCTTCAGTGCTGTCCAAAATGAAACGCATGAGTTTCAAATTACAACGTTTGAGTAATTGTAATCCAGAAGTATGTACATATATCATTAGAAATTAGTGTTTATATGAATAATTTTAATAACATGAAATTTTATGAGAGAATGAAAAGTACATTCGTACGTACTTGTGAACATTCGTTTCACGATCTTAATGTTTTGTGATCTATAAATGCAACATAAGACTATTATTTTTTGTCCCTAAGTACTCGTTACAACTACTTTTTTTTTTTGCTAACTGAAAGCACCTTCATTCAATACTTTGAAATAAAGATTACAACATAGAATCAGACCAAATAATTTGCGCAATACAGTCAGGATAAGACTCCCACCAAATTATCAAATCATCAATATTCCATGCATGTTTTGCCATCCCATGGGCTGCACTATTGCCTAAACGGCCACTGTGTTGTAAAAAACAGTTTGGAAATCGCTGCATAAGTCTCTTAATCTCCATCACCAGGTTGCCATGAAGAGATCTTGATGCTTTGTCAGGCTGAATTTCATTCACCATGAGCAAAGAGTCGCTCTCGATAACCAATTGTGATATTCCAAGAGATAAACATATTTGTAGGCCTCTCAAAATTGCTAGTATTTCAATCTCTATAGGATCAAAATCTCATTTTCCTTCTTGCAAGCTGAGAGGATCACATTACCCTTATCATCCCTTAGTACCACTCCCACCCCAGCACTGTGTTGGGTTGTAAAAACTGCCCCATCCACATTTAGCTTTAAGAATCCTTGGTCGGGAGGCACCCAGCGACAAGTTTTCTTGGCTCCAAGAGGGTCATGCGCTTGAACGTGGGATGTGTAAGACACCAAAGCATGCTCCGTTGCCTGCATAGCTGTAATTTCCACATCTTCATGTAACAACTGGTTCCTTTTGTACCACATGCCCCATGCTATCAAGAATAGCTTCTCCAACTCTCCATTATTACCTCTATATTGTACCTGCATGGCAAGAGCTAGCAGATTTGTGTGGGGTGCATCTGTGATTAACTCTGGAAATTGATCAGACCACACGTCTCTGACAGTTTTACATTTTAGTAGAGCAAGAGTAATATCCACTTCCTCCTCATTGTACTACCTGCAAATTACCTCCTTAACAACTTTTTGAGATTTAAGGTTCAGCAAGGTAGGTAAGCCATTTCGACAGGCCCTCCATGCAAAGATCTTAACTCTATTTGGCACCCTCATCCTCAATAGCTTTGGCCAGAATTGCTTTTGGATTTGAGCTTCGGAGCATTCCCCCACCTGTGCATCGTGCTTTAGCGAGTTGAAGAATCTGTAGCCACTTTTGACACAATACACCCCATTCTTACACCCCATTCTTACTATGTTCCCATATTAGGCAATCTGCTGCCTGTTCAGAACTTAACAGAATTTTGAAGATTTCTGTTACTTGTTGTGCTGGAACTAACCTTTGGATCTTGTCAACATTCCACCATCTTGTTTCTCTATCAATTAGGCAATTGATTGTATCATTGTGATAAATCAAAGCAGTTCCTGCCGGCATTGGGATAAGCTTATGCTATGGCAACCAATAGTCAGTCCACATATTGATAGACTTATCATCTCCCACCCTCCAACGACAACCTTTTAACAATTGTTCTTTAGCCTCCCAAATTCCTCTCCAAACAAATGAAAGAATTGCACCTATCTTGGCTTTTTGGAATCTGGTATTGGGGAAATACTTGGCTTTGAAGAGCTTGTGTAACAGAGATCCTTTTTCAGTCATGATTCTCCAGCTTTGCTTTGCCAGAAGTGCCATATTAAACGTTTGTAAGTCTTTGAAACCCATTCCACCATTTCCTTTAGTCTCACACATTTTCTTCCAGCTTATCCATCAAATTTTCCTTTCTTCTTTCCGTTGCCCCCCCCAGTAGTTGGCTATCATACTCTCTAGTTCAGTACATAATGTGGAGGGCAGTTTGAAACAACTCATTGTATATGTTGGGATAGAAAGAGCAACAACTTTAATCAGAACTTCCTTACCTCCTTGAGAGGGCAATTTTTCCTTCCATCCTTGCACTTCTGTCCACACCTTATGTTTTAAAATCTTGAAAGGTCTTTTTCTTCTCTCTTCCAACCATAGGTGGGAGGCCAAGATATCTCTCATACTGCTGATGGCTTTGGACCCCGCCAGAATCTAAGCAGCTCCTATTGTTGTACTTGAGACACATTCTTGTTGAAAACCATGGATGTTTTCTCTTTATTCACCTTCTGGCCTGAAACCTGCTCATAGAGTTGTAGCAAGTGTGAGATCTATAAATTAGTCATCACATTAGCCCTGCAAAAGAGAACATTGTCATCGGCAAAAAGAAGGTGGTATAATCTCGGTGCTCCTTTGCATATGCTCAACCCTTCAATTTGCTTTGTCCTCTCAGCTTTATTTAAGCGAGATATCAACCCCTTCGTACATAGCAGGAAAAGATAAGGGGAAATGGGGTCCCCTTGTCTCAATCCTCGTGAGGGAATGAGTGGACCTTTTGGCTCTCCGTTAACTAAAACTGAGAAAGAGACAGATTTTACACACTTCATCACCAACTGCACCCATTGTTCATTGAAGCCCATCTTTAACATTACCATTTCAAGAAACCTCCACTCAACTCTATCATAAGCCTTACTCATATCTAGCTTCAACGACATAATCCCTTTTTGGCCTTGCCTCTTTTGCCTCAAGTAATGGACCATTTCATATGCAACTAGCACATTATCAGTAATAAGTCTCCCGGGGACAAAGGCTGATTGAGTAGGTGAAATTACTTCTGATAATATGCCCTTGAGACGATTTGCAATCACTTTTGATATTAACTTGTAGAGAACATTGCATAAATTGATTGGTCGATAATCTGAAACTTCCTCAGGCTTTTTCTTTTTAGAGATCAAGGTGATAAACGCGTGATTAATCCCTGCTGGAAATTGTCCTGAATTGAGTGCATTGAAAACTGCTTCAGTCACATCCACACCCACAACATTCCAGAACTTTTGATAGAAGAGAGAAGCCATACCATCGGGGCCTGGAGCTTTGACAGGATTCATTTGATGCAACACCATTTTCACCTCATCTGCTGTAAAAACTTTAGTCAATGAACATCTCCTAGCCAAACAACAACCAGGGAGACCGACAGTAGGTGGATTGACTTTTTTTTATTGAACTTGATCCACAGAGTGCAGGACTGCAGGGTGGCTCGAGAGGCCATTTGAAGAAGAGGAAGTACGTAAAGTCGTGGCTAGCGACAAGGCCCCTGGCCTTTATGGTTTCAAAATGGGCTTTTCCAAACCTGTTGGAAAGTTTTAAAGGGCGACCTTATGCAGGTATTTCAAGAATTCCATAATCATGCTAGTTTTGAAAAAAGTCTTAATGCTACCTTTTTAGCACTTATTTTCAAAAAGTCAAGATCAGTGGATGTTCGAGTCTATCATCCTATTAGCCTCGTGAATGGGGTCTACAAGATTCTATCCAAGGTGCTAGTGAACTGATTGAGTACGGTGATGGACAAGTTAATTTCAAAACTACAAAATCATTTGTCAAAGGCAGAAAAATTCTGGATTCGGTCTTAATTGGGATGGACGACTCAAATCTTGAAAACTGGGGTTACTTTGCAAACTAGATATGGAAAAAGCCTATGATCATGTAAATTAGAAGCTCTTACTTTATCTACTTACAAGATGTGGTTTTGGTGAGAAATGACTTAATTGGGTAGAATTTTGCATCTCAATAGTTTGCTTTTCTATATTGACGAATAGTTCACCAGTGGGTTTTTTTGACTCCTCCTGTAGTTTGAGACAGGGGGATCTGCTCTCTCCCTTACTCTTTTTATCTGTCATGGAAGCTTTTAGCAAGATGATTGTGGGCCTTGTGAAAGGTAGGTTTCTCAACGATTTTTTGACGAGGAATGGTAATTATGGCTCTATCGATATTTCTCACCAATTGTTTGCGGATGATACTCTCATCTTCTAAGGAGCAAATCTCAAGCATGTCCAATCTTTGAGGGCTTTACTTCTTTGCTTCGAAGCTGTCTTGGGTTTGAAAGTTAACCTCTCAA